>QANW01008985.1:383639-411865 GCA_003254865.1 Dryas drummondii | reverse complement strand
AGAGAGAGAGAGAGAGAGAGAGAGAGAGAGAGAGAGAGAGAGAGAGAGAGAGAGAGAGAGAGAGAGAGAGAGAGAGAGAGAGAGAGAGAGAGTGAGTGAGTGAGTGAGTGAGTGAGTGAGTGAGAAAATCTGATTTTTGGGTATTTAAAACTCACTTCTGTAAATTTACAAAATTACCCCTCACTACACATGTTTGTATCTCTCAAACTGTAACTCAAATTAACGCGTGCTACGTGTCTACGAACTCGTGGACTCGAGACCTTCCCAATGGGCCCAAAGTCAAAAGCGAAAGCCCACTAGAATAAAAAGTCAACTTTTGGGTCAAAAAAAGTTTAAAAGAAAATTAAAAATTAAAACACAACATTTTTATTTCTCAAATCAAATCCCTAATTCTTTAAAATAAATTCTCAAAATATAGAAAATTAATCTTGAAAAAAAATACGGGTTCTCACAATTTAAAAACATAACACCTTTAATTGATAAGTTTTGAATAGCGTAAATCAATTCCAGTGAAAAATACCGAATAAATTCTTAAAACATTTCCAAAGTAATTTAATAAAAAATTTCTGAGGTCTTTCAAATTTCATTTCTTTATAAAATCTCTTACAATGAACAAAGTTAAATAAAAAATTTAAATTTCCAAAGAAATTTGGGTCGGGTCGTTACACGTTGCTTCTTCGATAGTCAATACACAAACGTAACGATCCATCGTGCTTCTTAACAAACAAGACAGATGCTCCCCACGACGATGTGCTTTCTCGAATGAATCCTTTCGCTTATACCTCCTCTAGATGTGTCTTGAGTTCCACCATCTTGACTGGTGTCATCCTATACGGCGGTTTAGTAATGGGTTGTGTTCCAGGAACTAATTCAATTTCTTTTAATGGCGGTAAACCAGGTAACTCTTCGGGAAATACTTCATGGTAATCATCCACAACAAGTACATTCTCGTTATGTTCTTCCTTCCTCTTGTTGATGATCAAATAAAATCGTGAAGTTCTTTGACTTCCAAGGCTCACTTTATATAGTGGGTTTTAAGGAACTACTTCCTCGTCCAATTTAAACAACACTTCTTCTCCACTAGGGTTTGCGATACGAACTCGTCTTTTCTCGCAATTGATTTGTGCTTGATTCTTTCTTAACCAATTCATTCCTATGATTAGGTCGTATTCCACCATCTTTAATGGATACAGGTCTGCATAAAGCGTAAATCTTTGTACCACCAACTGACAGTCTTTGTAAATTCGGTTGATCTTCTCGTTGTCTCCCAAAGGTACGCTCAAATCTAAAGGAACTACCAATGATTCGGATGGTAATCCTAGCTTTCTAGCGAGACAAACAGATACAAAGGACTGCGTTGCACCAGTATCAAACAAAATATTGGCAAGTGTATTAGACAGAAGTATCTTATCGTCTAATGCTACCTCATCGTTTGCTCCATGAAGTGCGTATGCTCTTGCTCCTTGTTGAGGTCCAGGTCCAGGTCCTCTTCCTTGTCCTTGTAATCTGTTATGCGTCTGCTGATGTCCTTGTTGCTAAAAAGGTGCACGTGCTTGTGCATTAGCTTGTGGAGTTTGAGCTTGTTGAGAAGTGTCTTGCGCTCCAGCTCTCTGTGGACATTGGTTCTTGAAGTGTCCCACAGCTCAACATTGGAAACAAGTCTTTGGCTTTGGTGCTCCACCACCTGCTCCGCTAGAAATGTCCCCTACTCTTGCCTTTGCTTTTTCCTAGATCAGCTCTCTTCCTTTTCATTTCATTCAACTCATTTCTCTTGTTTAAAGAATGCAAGTAGTCTTGCTCTTGTGCATTAGCTGCATTCACCAGCTCTGTGAAGTTAGCATGATTGTGACTCACAATATGCTTACAAATTCTATCCTTCAATTCGATGAGAAATCCAGCCATCTTCATCTCATCATCCTGCATAATTGATTAGGCGAACCTTCCCAAATCAGTGAACTTAGCAACATACTCAGCTATAGTCATGTTTCCTTACTCCAGCTCCATAAATTCCTTAGCTCGGCTTAAACGAACTGGCTTAGGGAAATAGCGATTGTCAAAGTGGGTTTTGAAAGCTACCCACTACATAAGTTCCACATTCTCGCGTTGTGCGATCGAGTTCCACCACGCATCAGCTTCTCCTTCAAAGAATTGAATAGCGAGCCACACTCGGTACTCTAGTGGTGCACAAACAACATTCAGCTTCTTCAGGATATGCTGACTCTAGATTTTAGCATTCCCAATCTCAGAGCTTCCTGGAAACTTCATTGGTTTCGTCCTTAGGAGGTCGTTTAAGAACTCTCTCCTTTTTTCTTCCCTCTCAGTTGGAGGTAGTTGCGGTTGAGCATTTAGAAATGCATGTATAAACTGTGTCATCTGCTAAGGGTTAAACTATGGATCGGGACGGGGCGACATCTTGTCGATGTAGACTCATAGAAAACTCAAGTCTCAACAAAATGTTCAAGTAGAAACAAATACTTAAACATAATAATCAATGAAGACTCGACAAGTAAAAACTCTTAGTTTTTCAAAATCCCCATTTAAAAGATTTTTCGTATTCAAAACGTTTTGCAACACTTGGGGAAAAACATTTCAAAACGTGTTTGAAAATTTATATACTTCATTTCTAAAATAATTTTTTGAAGAATTTTCTGGCTGCAACGAACGCTCTGATACCACTTTAACTGTCACACCTCGAACCCCAGGTATGAGATAGAGACACCTTTCCTGAGTATCTTGAGAGATCAATGCCAAACCACTGACGTTAATTCCCCAAGACTCTCGGGAAAAGGTCAACCTTTTATAATTAAATAGATTAGGTTGGATCAGAGTACTTATTACACAACATGATTTTTAAGGAAATAATAAGATCAAAATAATAGTAATCAAAATAAGGATTAACTAATCTGCTAGGGTGGGAGAGTTAAATCAACACCCCAAAAAGAGAATTACCAAAGTATAAGTAAAACCCACATAAGTTCTCAAATGAGTAAATCAAAATAACATTGTTCCAAAATGGGTTCCCAATAGAAAAGCAAGAATCACATTAATATCAAAAGATATGACAATAGAGACTTTGTTACATCCGACAAGAGAATCCAAGCTACGCACCTCTTCAGTTAAGACCTCCTCCAAGAGGCAAATCTGTATAAGCAATAGTGTAGAAACAAAACAAATAGAGAAAGTAGGGGGTAAACATCTCATACGATCAAAGCTTCCATCAGGGGACCCTGTCAGGTTTGAAACTTTTAAAAACATTTCTCTATGAAAGATTGATTTCTGAAATCCCAAAACATTTTCACCAAATCGATTTAACACCTCAGTTGCAGCAGTATATGATAAACATATATAAAAACCATAAATAATAATAACTCAGATGATCGATACACATTAGGTACGACTACGGCCAGCTATAATCAAAGAAATAGCATCCATAGCGAGAATGTCACGGTAAACATAAATATGAACTTGCAATTGAGAAACCGTATTTATTGCCACCTGATCAATCATGGGTCCCCGTTTCGCACAAACACACGTATCCATGTGTAAGCCTGGCTAGACTTCCCATAATATATAGATCAATTCATTTAGAAGGTTTAGAGATTTGAACCCAAGGTCATGTACTACACTACCCAAACTCTCAAACCAATCACAATAATAATAACAACATGTTATCACAGTTTTAAAAACTACACATACACACACAAAGTCCATAGTCAGGAATGTAGGATAAATCCCCCTACCTGGAATCCAATGCACTTCAAGTATTCTCTTCCACAAGCCTTCCACGTTCACGCACGGTCCTATCTTAGCAAATCCGTCGTAACTAGACAAATATGGCAACCTTAACCACTTATTAACTCAACAACTGGGTAACTCAGTAATCCGATAGAAACAAACATGACAAGAGAAAGTAAACTCTAAGTTAGGGACTAATTACAATAAGGGAATACGATATATATGACCTTTCCTTTAGTCACACGTCGCTCGTTTCTAGTCCTAAGTGGATTAAACTCTTCTTTTTAGAGTTTACTTAAGGGTTCACAAGTTTCAACTTTTATGTTAAAGTCAAACCAATTGACTAGTTGCTTTAACTCAAAGCAATCCTCAAAATAATTTAGATTAATTCAATTTAATCTCTACAATTGAAACTTACTAATCCTAACATGCTAATTACTCTTAAATGAATAAACAAGTCTCAAAAAATAGAGGTGAGGATGACTTTTCTACCTAAACACTTCATTTTTTACTTTTAATTGATGTCATGTGTTGATTGAAATTTTGAACTGTATGTTTCTATTGCATGATCGTTTTTTTCTTACAAGCATTGAAGAAAAAAGAGAGAGAGAGAGAGAGAGAGTTATGCATCTTAGATAATTATGCATGTTCGTCACCTGCATGTACTACACTGAGGTTTTGCTTCTCCTTCTTTCCTTTAATTTTTCTTTCAAATTAGACTATAGTATAGTTTTAATCATAATTTTTTTGCATTAATTTATACTCTTTATTTTGTTAATATTTTACATGATCATCACAAATTATGATTTACTAACCAATGTTGATATTTACATTTTTTAAGCTTACTGTGTAATTCAGTGAGGAATTTATGTTTTCACACTTAAAGATCATCATGCTGCTGAGACTATTTTGTGTAGCATTTTATTTTAAATTGCTCTTTTATATACATTTTATCAAGTTACATCCCTACAGTTTTCTATTTTTTATATACAATTTAAGTTCAAATGACTGTGTAAATATATATTAAACTTGGTTTTTATTATCTACATATATAAAATGAGAAGGAGTGTGGTAAGATATGATGTTATTACTATTCTTTATTTTGAGGTATTATTTTTCTTGCAAATACGGTGCTTGATATTTAGTAAGAACAAATGTAAATTTGTAAAAATATTTGGTTTGCATGATACATGCAGCTTACAGGCGTAATTAGGCATATTATAACGTTTAGCTTGAATCTTNAAAAAAAAAAAAAAAAAACCAAAGTCCAAAAGCCAAAGCCAGAGACCTCTTCTCTCTGGCTGGCTATTTTTACTTTGTTCAAGGAAGACAATCCCCAAAACAACAGCACAGGGAATTCAGGAGCTCTTCTCTCTCTCTCTCTCTCTCTCTCTCTCTCTCTCTCTCTCTCTCTCTTTCTGCTGCTTCTCCTTCACCTCCCCCTGTCTGTAAAAGATCCAATTATTATTCTTTTCCTGCAATTTTCTTTTTGGGTTCCAATAATTGCTTCAATTGGATCAGGTAAGGTACGTTTCATTCTATTTTAGATCTGGGTCTTCCTCATTTTGCTTTAATTTTCACTGTTTCAGATCTAATCCATCAATTTGATCCATATGTTCTTAGATTCAGCTCCGCTTATTGCCTACCTTGCCTTTTTTTTTTTTTGTATAAATACTTGTAATGGAATTTTTGAATTCAAATTCGACTTCCCCATTGATCTTCTTACTGGGTCAAATTGGATAGAGACGTTATCTGGGTTGTTAATTTTTGATTCAATAGATTCATTCTTTATTGTATGTATATTCATAAAATAAAAAAAACAAAGAAATTATATTGGGCGCTTCTTCCGTTTATAACATATCACATATTCCTCAAATTTTCCAACCAATTCTGAATTCCATGAGATTTGGTTTTCAATTCACTTGATTTGGTGCATTTTGTATCATTTTCGATGATTTTAGCAATGAACTTTCTAGTATTGGGTCCGAAGATCTTGATCCTTTTCTTGTTTTTATTGAACTGACGCTTCTTAAAGGTCAAGGTTGCCTGAGAGACGAGATTCATTTCAATTGGATCGCGGAATTTGCTGCTGTTACCAATTACTGTTAATTCAGAAAACGAGCTACAATGAAGAAAGTCTTTGATCAAACTGTTAGGGACATGTAAGTCTTGAATTGGGTTTCTCAAATTAAATTGCATACTACTTCTTTCTCAATTGTGTAGTGCTTATGATAATGATCTCCCTACCTAGAATTTGAGGATTGCTTGTTACTTTAGATTTATTGTGAAAGCTTGATCATTTTTAGATACTTTTTACAAGTTTTGAATATATATATATATATTTATATTTATATGTATCTATTTGTAAATTACTTGATAAGATAAGTTCTTTTGCCTATAGCTTGCAAACAAAACCATTTAACTGACGTTGTTTACTGTTTTCTTGCAGCAAGAGAGAGGTGAATAAGAAAGTGCTTAAAGTTCCTGGAATAGAACAGAAGGTAACCTTCTTCTTTGTTAGCTCTGTACCTATGTTAATATGCAAAAGTAGATTGATTAATAGTCATTAACGTCTAGGTTCAGTCGTCGTGAGGTATAACCATAGTAGCCTCAGGAATGTAATCTCTCTCTCTCTCTCTCTCACTCACTCACTCTCCCTCCCTTTCCCTTTCCAGGTTCTAGATGCTACTAGTAATGAGCCCTGGGGTCCTCACGGATCACTTCTTGCTGATATTGCGCAAGCAACCAGAAACTAGTAAGCTTGACATTTCCTTTTATGTGTTCTTTGAATCATCTACTTTCTTTCAAAGAAATTAATTTTGGAACAATTATGCAGTCATGAATACCAAATGATCATGTCTGTGATTTGGAAGCGGCTTAGTGATATTGGGAAGAACTGGCGGCATGTCTACAAGGTTTGTTGTCATGCTATATCTATTTTGTTGTAGTAACTCGCAAATACACATTTTTTAGCTCTCTCTCTCTCTCTCTACCCTTTCCATCTTCGTGTACTGTATGAGTAACTTGTATTATTACTGTCATGGGATATTTTATTTTTAGTTTTATGATGCTGCTAGCAATGTGGTAAGATTTCGTTTGCTATATGTGGTGGCATGTGGTTCATATATTATTTTGTGCTTAACTTCAGGCTTTAACTGTATTGGAATACATGGTGGCTCATGGGTCAGAGCGTGTCATCGATGATATCAAGGAGCATGCATATCAAATATCGGTAATTTCCACCCTTAATCCTGTCCCTAAGCTTCTTATAGTCTTGATTTTTGTTTTTTTTTTGAAGTTTGCAAAGAATTTGAAATAATCTGCTATTTTTTTTTTCTTCTTTTTGCACATTGGGAAGGATCGAACCCTTGAATTATCTTAATCCTAACCCATTTTCCTATTCATCATCACTTGGGCTATCATCAATGGCTTAATAATCTTCTTTATTTAACAAGCTAATTGAACTAGTATTTTCCCCATTTTACAGACATTGTCCGATTTTCAATACATTGATTCTAGTGGAAGGGACCAGGGGAGTAACGTCAGAAAGAAGTCTCAGAGTCTTGTGGCCCTGGTGAATGATAAAGAAAGGATAATTGAGGTTAGACAGAAAGCAGCTACTAACAGGGACAAGTAAGTATATTCTCTAAGAAAGGGTTGTTGAAAATATTGCCATTGTATTTTGTGGGGCTTAGGCTAAAGTTCAAATGCCCCTCCTTCTCTGGCCTCCTTTGTAACCAAAAAAAAAAAAATGCTGCAATTGTAGTCTTGGCCATTGCTATATACTGTATAAAATTATATACAATGGCTTGCACCTTTAGTATCAGGGTTGATTATGTTTAGCTTTCATTTATATGGGAGTCACAATGGTTTGCAACAAATTTCTTCTTCATCTTGGTTTACTAAGAATTTTATCTGTTACTTGATCTAAAATCCTGAAGTTGTTTAGTTTCCTGCTTATTTTGAAATCCGTCTTTAGCCTTATATATATTTTTTAATTCTTTTATTTTATTTTATTTTCTTTTGTGAAAGCAGTCCATGCAATGAAAAAGTTTCTTTACTCTAAATTGTTGAGAACGTTAATTTCCCAAAGTCTCATATTGATGTTTATTTGCCCCCGTACATTATTGATTCAAGTAGTGGCAGTAACATGTCTCTTGTTTCTGAGTTGTTGCATCTACCTTAAAATTTTCCACATCAGAGCATCTTAAGACATTCCATTTAATTTAGTTTGTCTTCATTGGATGAGTTATGAATTAATTGTAATGCTTTTCCTGTAATTTCGCTGTTTGTATTTTTAAACATAAATGGACACCTTGTCCTTCTCTTGCATCTTCTTTTTCAATTTTTATTTAAATTTAATGTTTCCTATAAAATTTCACTTTTGTTTTGGGGAATAAATTGTGCTAGCAAATTCAGGGCTTATCGTGGTCTTCATCTTATGAGTTGGTATTTAAATAATATATCAAAACAATGATTTCTTATATTTTGCCTCTATGAAATAGTTCTAGACCTAGGTGCAAGAGAGGAAACTAGGATTTGCCTAGATCTATATGTATAAGAAAGTAAAAGGAGTAGTGTTGTAAAACTACACCATGTTATTCCTTTACAGACAATTATAATGGATGAGGTGTATGACTGTTTTGCATATCCCAACAGGTTTCGCAACTCATCATCAACAGGTGGAATGTATAGGCCTGGTTCTTATTCAAGTACAGGAGGATATGGTGACAAATATGACGATGATCGTTATGAAGGACGCTACGGAGGCAGGGATGAAGATAGGAATGGGTCGGGTTATGGGAGGGAAAGAGAATGGGGCTATAAGGATGATGACCGATATGGAAAAACTGGGGAAGATCGTTATGGCAGAGAATATGATGAGCGCAATGGCAGAGAAGGTTACAGGGATGATGATTACCGAGGAAGAAGTCGAAGTGTTGATGATTACCAGCATGGCTCCAGGGGTAGAAGCTCTGATGAGAGAGAGCGTTCATTTGACGATGATGGTCAATATTCATCTCGGTATGGCCTACTTCCGTAGCTAACCTTGAATCACAAGTGTGATTTTGAACCATTTTGATTTTATTAGTGACTTTATTTTTTTGTTATGGCTTATCTTTCTACTTTGTTGAAGTCAATTTAGTTTTTTACTTGAATATATGGCAAATTTTCATGTAACAACTTTTTTTTGGCTTTGGTAATGATTTTCTTATGACAGACAAGAAAATCAAAGTGGAAAAAAATATTATTCAACAGAGACTAAACACAAATTTTCCATCTTAATGCATGACAATGGAACAGCTCTAAGAGCATCTGCAGTGGTGAGGTTCATTTCAATTTTATTGCAATAAATTGAACTAAAGGTAAAAGAATGACTTGCAGTGGTCGAGTTCATTTCAAATTGGGGATTAATAATTCATTTCAGAGATCAAAAATATGAACTCTGAAGTGAAATTCATTTCAATAAGCTGGTCCACCATGTGAAAAAGTATATATCTACGATCTCTCTCCTGTCGACACATGGACTGCATTATATTTCCTTGTCTCTCATCTTAAATTTTTGAATTAAAACTGCAGTTCAGTTCAATAGATGCCTAAACAGTTCACAAAATTGAACTATTGAACTGAACTATTGAACAACCACTGCAGATGCTCTAAGTGTATTAAATATTCTCGTAAAATGTCATTATTTAGATTCTTTTTTAAAATATCTGTTACAGTTCAAGCTGCAGTCCATGCTGTCACTGTGTACTTGATCTAGATTGCAAACTTAGTTTTTGTCCTCTATTTGTTCTCATTGCAGTGGTAGTGGTGCTAGAGCTGATGACCAATCTCAAGATGGAAGGTAAATATTCAGTGGATATAAGCTTGAAATATATTTAAAACTCTGTATCGGTGTTAGACATTTGTTGGACATGAATATACCTGATTAAAGTTGGACACGAATCAGGTGATACAATTAAGGTCCTAATATTATCTGTCCACTACATTTTGATCCTTTGGAAGATTTAATTCTTTTTTTCTTCACTAAAATAGGTTAATGGAAAATGCATGACATAAAATGAGCTGACTAGTTGAATTTATAAGCATTTTCAGTCAAATAATGTTCACACAGAGGCATGCATATACGTGCATATGTTTTTGAGTGAGTATATATGCATGCACAGATGTTTTTGACTGGTTATATATATGCACAAAATATTGAAGATTTGATAAGAACAAAAGTAATGATGATAATCTATTCTAAATTATTCATTAGTAATGACAGAATATTTCTAGTTCCCATTAAGAATAGTAGTCATTTTTGGCAGGCTAAGTAGGAAATTTTCTGAACAAAACATTGGCGCACCTCCTAGTTATGAAGAGGCTGTAATTGAATCTCGAAGCCCTGTTCACAGTGAAAGGTATTAATTTTTCTATAGGAATCTAATTTTATTTTTTATTTTTTATTTTTTTCCATTATAATCAGTAGCTCATTCATTTAAAGTTACTTCTTAATTACAGGGGTGGTGAAACTCCCACAGCTTCTGCTCCTAGAGCTTCTTCTCCACCAGCAAGCAATAATCCAAGCCAACCAACCAGTGTTCAAGTTACTTCTGCATCACCTGCAAACAATAATCCAAACCAAGCAACCGGTGTTCCAGTTAATTCGACATCACCTGCAAACCAGGAAGTGCCTTCAGATGAATTCGACCCACGCGGTTCTGTTTTGGGTGGTCAATTTGTTTCTGTTTCAGGTTAGTAAGTCCTGTATACATGTCCATGTTTAGTTCCAGTATGAACTTCTGAATAATGTGCCATCATTGTGTTGTTAATGATAATAACGTGTTGATTCTCATTGAACAAGCCGGGATGGTGGTATTTGAAAATTCTCATTAAACTTTGTTATGTGTGTATTCTTTATTATTTATGGGTCAGATGTGGTTTTCCTTTTTGCTCTATTGTTCCGAGGTGGGGTGTGTGCGTGATAAACATGCAGCACTATGAGAAACTCATGTTGTCTTTTCTTTAACAGCTGCCCCGACTACCTCTAGCAATGCTGAGATGGACTTACTTGGTTCCCTGTCTGATTCATTCGCATTGGCCATTGTGCCAACTACATCAGAGGCTGATGCCCAAGTAAACTATAGTTCTACGGCTACATTTGTGGCAACTCCATCAGCATCTAATTCTATGAATCAGGTAGGCATTTTTTATTTTATTATAAAGTTTTCTCAAGTACTATCTTTCTTGAGTTGATTTATAACACGATATAATTGGTGAGGAGAATTTTGAATTTCACCCTTGAAGTATGTCAAGTGTCCATTTATGATTCCACTTTTACAGGTTATATGCATATCCCACAACCAGTTTTATAGGGACCAAAATTCTAATTCAGCCAATAAAAATTGTAGGATTAAAAGTGTTTTCCTTTGATGCAGTCTTTTGAAGATCCCTTTGGTGAGACCCCCTTCAGAGCTCTCCCTCCCTCTGAGAATGTCCAACCTCAACCACAGACTTCCACATCCACAGACTCTTTCCCACCAACTATGAACCAGAGTGCAGATACAGTCTCCAACTTTAACTTTGGGGACTCATTCTCTGCAGTAACTTATTCTGCACCTGCTGTTTCCAATGTTCAAACTCCTCCAACTAACTCACAGTTTTTGCCTCAAGAGCTGTCTGCTGAACACAACACTGATATCCTAGCAGATATTCTCCCACCTTCTGGACCTTCAACTGCGATGACTTCACAGCCACCCTTTTCAGCTCCAACAGGTCAACCTTCACAGCCAAGTGCTAATATGTTTGGGAATTTTCACCCACAACCAGGATCTATGGTTCCTCGGACTCAAACTGGATTTGCTGGGCAACAGAGCAGTGGGGGTTTTCCCTCACAGGGAGGACCTACAGCTCCCATCCCTTCTCATGTGGCTCCTCAAACACCAACAGGACCAACTGCACAGTTTAACAGTGGAAATTTCATTTCACAACAAGGTGGATTTTCAGCTCCCAATGGTGGAAACTTCTTTTCACAACAGGGAGGGTCTACAGCTCCCATCACATCATACATGGCTCCTCAAACTCAAACTGGACCAGCAGCACAGCTTAATGGTGGGAACTTCCTTCCACAACAGGGTTCTGTAGGCCCAGTAGCTTCACAGGTTGGTCATCAAGCTACAACTGGACCAAACACTTCAATGGCTTCACACCAACCGCTGTCATCTTCAACAGGGGCACTTGCTATAGTTGCTCAACCACCTAAAGACAAGTTTGAGACCAAATCAGCAGTTTGGGCTGATACACTGAGCAGAGGGCTAGTTAATTTAAATATATCTGGAGGTGAGTGAGTGCTTAAAAAATTTGCGCCCTGTTTCTTTTCTCCTCTTTTGGCACTAGGACAAGGTTCTCACCTGTTTTTTCAATATCTATGTTTGGGGGATTTGTAACAGCTTTTGTTCTGTTTTTCATGTGCAGCTAAAATTAATCCATTGAATGATATTGGAATTGATTTTGATTCCATTAATCGGAAGGAAAAGAGGATGGAGAAGCAGCCTGCAACTCCTCAAACATCTACTGTTAACATGGGTAAAGCCATGGGATCTGGTTCTGGTATTGGCCGTGCAGGTGCCGGTGCTCTTAGGCCTTCACCAAACCCTATGATGGGTTCTGGTATGGGTATGGGGATGGGTGCAGGTATGGGTATGGGTATGGGTGGCGGTCCTGGTGGAGGCATGGGAATGGGGGGCTATGGAGGCATGAATCAACCCATGGGTGGTATGGGAATGGGGATGGGGATGAACATGGGAATGGGGATGAATATGGGCATGGGTATGCAAGCACCAAATGGATTACCTCCTGGGCCAAACATGCCTAGCGGTTATAACCCCATGATGGGCCCAGGTGGTTATCCTCAGCAGCCATATGGCGGCGGCTACCGATGAAATTTACTGAAGTTAGTACGTGTTTGATTTTGAGGTCGAAAAGATTGGAATGGAAAGCCCGGCTTTACCATTAAATTCTATCACAATTCTCATCCAGACCAATATTTGGTATACAAAGTTGTATTTTTAAACAGAAGTCGTGTAATTTTATGTGGCCCAATGATCGCGTATTTTATTATTCGTCTTCTTTACAAGTCTCTTCTGGGTTAGTGTGGGTCACAAGAGTTCTGTAGGTGCATTGCTGGTTTCCCAGCTATTGCCTGGTTTGTGTATCTGTAGGGATAACCATTCTCAGGTTATCGTGTCTGTATTTCTATAAGATATATATATTCTTTTTGTCACTTGTCAAAGATTTATAGCAAGGTTGGCTACGTACTGAGACCAATAATGTGATTATTCATTCTTCAAGCTTTTCATTTGCTTCGTCTCTTGTTTTCTGGAATCAGAAGATTTTGTGTATTTTACTGTGTTTAACTTTTTCTTGTTCGGTTGTTTGGCTTTGGTACTATGTAATGTCTCTTTGGTGTTTAAATTTGAAGAATGGTTCTCTATTCTGATTGTGATTCTTTATTCTCTGATTTATACATGTATAATTTTCTATCTGATTTGGGGGTTTTGGTTTTGGTTTTGGCTTCTAATTTTGTTTTTATGTTTTTGTATTTCGATTTGCAGTTCTAAATTACGTTCTTCGCACTCTTGGTTTGGTTGGATTTGAGGTGGATTTAAAATTCTATATAGATCCTTAGCAGCTGACACTTTTTCATGTGGATCATTCACATCAGTTCTCTACCTGATTCATTTTTGGAATAAGATGCAACTTCATCTTCAGCTGCATTTGCAGACTGCAGATGCATTTTCAATTGCAATTGCACATGCAGATGCAGCTGAAGATGCCTTAGTAATATAGATGTCTCATATTTGGTATCAACTTCATCGTCAGATCTGGTTTGATTTGCGGTGGATTTAAAATTCCATACAGATTCTTTGTTGCTGGCTCTTTTTTTTTTTGTTTTTTTCTTTTGGATCTTTCACATCAATTTCCTACTAATATCCTTCGCTATGTAATTTAGATTTGAAATCCAATGTAACTTCGGGCTTGTTTGACACTGCTTTTAGAATTGACAAAAATGCTTTTCGATTAATAAAAACGCTTTTGGTTGCGTTTGATAGAAATAAATAAAAATGTTTCTGGGTTATAAAAACGTTATTAAGTGGTTTTTTTAGAAGGTGCTTCCTCAGCTTTTGCATGAAGCACTTGAAATTTTTATAAAAATTTATATGTGCTTATGAACAGAAACACTTTTAACAAAAGCACTACTGATTATAAGTAATTCTAATAAGTAGTGCCAAACGAAACTTCATCTTCAACTGCATCAATAACAACTTCAGATGTAGCTGCATATGCCTTATTATTATAGATCTATGCATATGCATAATGTTTTACCTTGAATAAGTGTAGTTAGGGGTGGTTTTTGAGAATATTTAAGGAGTTTTTATGAGTGGGTTTGGTCAGAGGGTTTAGGGTTGTCAGTTGCGGTAGAAAATTTGATGGAAGTGTTTTATTGTCAATTTTGCTATTTTTTTAGGGAAAAAGACATTGAAGAGGCAGTTGGCCTAATTAGGATATGTGGGCCTTAGGTTGTTATTAAATTTCGTTTTCCTGGGTTGGTGACAATAGCAATGGTGTAATTAACTTGAATGAGTGCTTGTTTCTTCAAATTTCAAATGGGAACATTTGAATTTTGGCATGGAAATTAATATGTAGACCCACTATTCTTTTGGTTAATAATGAACCCTAACTTTTAAATTTTAAAATAAAATCATCTTGGAAAACAGAGTATCCTTAAAAATAAGGCAATCTTTTAGTCGAGAATGATTACTCTTTATGGGACATATAGACTCAACGCTAGCCTTGAGATTTTGGGGGCTCGAGACCATTAATACAAATGGTTTTCAATCTTTTATATACATTACTTGAGTCTAACATAACATATAAATATATAAGAGGTATATAAATTTTGAGGCCTCTTAATATTTGGGAGTCCGAGGAGGTTAACCTCAAGGTCGGCCCTGTATAAACTACTACTTGAGGTCCCCGGAATTGATGCACCAGAAGTCCTTGACAAGAGACAAAAGCCAAAGGCTGAAGGAACCATAATTTAAGACCCCACCCTTATGCAAATTGTTGGAATTAAACCTTTAATATGCTCTTCACCTGCACCCAAACACACATGAACAAGAGAAGAATGACAGAGAAGGTGAAGAATGAACAAAAAGAAATACAAGCTGCAAGTTTACAACTTTAGATATTTTCCAATTGATAGCATACTTGGGACAACAACCTAAGTTAAGAAGAAAAGAGTTGACCTCAACCTTACATGTGGTTGTAGAATCAACCTTTCATTAAAACTTAAAATAGTCAACAAAATAAATATTAATAAAGACAAAAAAATATCAGTAAATAAAAGAAGGGAGACGATTTTGACACTCCAAAAAACTCCATCTGCACTCCTTCATTGTCTTTTCTAATTTTAATATTTCTTTAATAGGTTGATTTTTCAAAATTGCCCTTTTCATTGTCCCACGTTTATACTTCACAAATGCTTCAATGGCCATGGATGCACATTGAAACACCATCCCAGTGAAGGCCACAACCCATGCTTCCATCTGACCATATGGTCGAAATCGACACTTACCCACTTCAATAAAGTGCCAAAGTTCTAGTTTATACCCAACTCTAGACCCAAACAATTCAAGACAGCTGCCACACGATCAAACTGGTGCAAATCTACCATTACAAAGTTGATGGACCTTCATAGTTGAATTTAAATGTTTTAGTCTTTCAGATGCAAGAGTCAAATATTGAACTTCTTAATCGCAGTAAAAAATTGAAAATGGTGGTAGGTAGTTGGGTGAACGTGTCCCAAAACCAAAAGGACCAAAGGGAGAGGCTAACAGAGAAAATTGGAAAGGAAATGGTGGTTCAAGGAAGCTGCGGTTGCTATTCTTTATTTGTTTCTTTAAGTTTCTTGCTACTTCTTCATCTTCTCTCTATTTTTCCACTTCAAAGCTTCTTTTCTGTCCATTGTCTCCAATCTCCATATTTACTTTATGGCTTTGTCAAACCAGTTATTAAGGACCATATATACTTTGATTTCCTTTTTGTGGGTACATTTCCAATTAGATAGAAAAAAACATTAACAGCATCAAAGATTTACTTAATGTTAGCCGAGTGGGTGAATTCAGGTATGGTCAGCCCAAAAAAAAAAAACACTATTGGAGTGAGAAAAAAAGGTCCCAAGCTAGAGAGAGAATAATAGAGTTTTGTAGAGTAAACATGTTGAGGCAAGTCAAAAGGGTAATTTTGGAAAATAAAATGAATATAAAATTAAAAAAAAATAAAAAAAAAAATAAAGGAGGAGTGTATATGGAGTTTTTGGGAGTGCAAAAATCACCTCCCATAAAAGAAAGACATTTATTTTTAACACTTCCTTCTTAATGCGTTGTTGTTTATACCTCCCAATAGCTGCTTTAAGTAGTGAAACTTCTTTTTAGGTAGAACTTTGGTGAAGATGTCAACAACTTGATTTTCTGTCTTGCAGTACACAACTTCAATCTCTTTGTCATCTACATCATCTCTTATAAAATAATGCTTTAGTGTAATGTGTTTGAAATGACCATGAAAGAATGGATTTTTAGTTGCTGAAATTGCAGATTGCTGTCACATAGAATTGGAGAAGATTCTCCTTACTTTTCACCAACATCTTCAAGGGTTCTTTTCATCCACATAGCGTGACAAATTGCAAAAGTAACTGAGACATACTCACCATCTGCAGTAGATTGAGCAACTGTTTGTTGCTTCTTAAAAGCCTGAGACACCATACTAGAATCTATTGAAAAGGAACAACTAGATGTGTTTTTCCAAGTCATCTACACTTCCTCCCCAATCAATATCATAAGACCCAACTAACCTTGGCTTAATATTATTCTCTTACATAATACCAAAGTCAATTGTCCCTCACACATATCTCGAAACCCTCTTTGCAGTCCCATAGTGAATTAAAGTAGGTATGTGCATAAACCTTGATAGAAGCCTTGTTGCATACATGATGTCTGGTCTTGTTATTGTGAGATAAAGTAAACTTTCCACTAAGCTTCAATACAAGCTTGTGTCTGTAGCTCCACTCCCACTTCTTTGAGAGCTTTTCATTGACAATTAGAGTTGTAGCAACAAATTCAAAACCTCTCCAATTCCAAACTTTTCTTGGAGAGTTTTGGCATACTTCTTTTGAGAGATAATATTCCATCACTGTCTTGACAAATACCAATTCCCAAAAAGTAATGCAAGTGACCAAGATCACTCATCTCATAGTTTTCTTCATCTGCCTTTTAAAATTCGGAATCATTTCTTTATCACTTCGAGTACGTAAACACTAAGTCATCAGCATAAATTGAGACAATGAGGGTTTTACTATTTCCTTGAGTCTTGATGTACAAAGTTGCTTCTTTTATGCTCCTTTCAAAGCCATTTTTGATGAAGTATCAATCTCACCATACTATGCATGAGGTGCTTGCTTTAGGCCATACAAAGCCTTCTTCAACTTCTACACTTTCAATTATTCATTTTGAATGACAAAACGTTGAGGTTGATCAACATAGACTTCCTCGGTTAAAACTCCATTTAAGAATGCTGACTTGATCACATCTAATTGGTAGAGAAACCAATTCTTTTGAGTTGCCAAGGCAATTAAAGTCCTAATTGTATCCAATTTACCAACTAGTGTAAAGGTCTCATTGAAATCAACACCTAGTTTTTGAGAATATCCCTTTGCTACAAGTCTAGCTTTGTTTCTTTGGATTGATCCATCCATATTCAGTTTTTTTTTTTGTAAATCCACTTCACACCAATGACATCTTTGTCACTTGTTCTATTCACTAGCTCCCAAGTTAAGTTTATCTCAATCACTGAGATTTCCTCCTTCATGGCTTTCTTCCATGCTACATCCTTCATTGCTTCCATAGAAGTTACAACTTGCATACATGCACATAGAAGTTACAACTTGCATACACATCACTAAGACTTCTCATCCTTGACCACAACAAAATAGCATTCAGTCGACGACGAATTTTGACCGTTGTGTAAGTTGTTTATTTACCGTCGTCTAATCGACCGATGTCTATTCATACCCCAACAGACAACGGCCAAAAACCGTTGTCTTGGTGCACCTACATAACGGTTATACATGGACAACCGTTGTATATACACCCTTAAAAATCAATAATTTGGAGGATACTGTTGTTGAGTGTCTATTTACACATCAGTTTATATGTAAAAATCAATGTGTGGATATATGTTAAACAACGGTTACCTTATGTAAAACATGATTTTACAACTATTTTAAGTAGAAACACGAGATGAAATACCCATGAAGACAACGGTTCATTGATAATAACCGTTGTGTAGGTTATTGAAAATAGGTATACTGTCATGTCTATAGGTCTTTCATACTACGATTATGAGAAGAAACTCTTTTATAAGTCATTAAGAACATCAGATTTTAGACATATAACCGTTGTTTGAGATACTCATTTCAAGTTTATTTTGATGTATATATGTGTTTGATATATCGGTTTTGGGTTGAAAACTGTTTCAAGAAGGCACATCATACAACGGTTTTATAAGGTTTGTGTGGTATGCTTATAGATTAGACAATGGTTTCTGATATTGAACCATTGTAAGTTAAAGGTTAAGACCACGTTTTGGACCAATAAATTGTATTATGTGTATATTTACATCTGTTTTTTGAAGCTTTCAATTGTCTTTGATATATTATCACAATGCAATTATGAACATGCACAATCTGAGATGAGTTTTTTTGGGTAACATCTAGATAAAAAGTAATCAACAATATTATCAACCTTTTCAATTTACAAAGTCAGAATGTATCAAAGAAATACATGTATATTATTCCTCCCTCACAAAATAAAATGCCTTGGTACCCCTAATGACTAAGTCAATATATGTACAACATAGATAAAGTAAAAACATGAGAAACCATTGCTGCCCCCAAAGACCTTCCATGAAGATAATAAGAGAAAAATAAACCGAGAGAGCAAGAGACTACTCATTGTGCCTTTGGTGCAGATGGACCGACAACCAAAGCATTTTGAGCTCCTTCTGTCTTTAAATCCCTACAGAAAAATAGGCAAATGGACTTATTAATTAAAGAAAAGTCAAAGTCTGTGAAAATAAGACACATAATTGAAAATTCCATTATAAAATAAATCATATGTCACTTGGGAGATGTTGAAACTCATGGCTGCATGAATATGATAGTCATTTAAATTTAAATTGACAAGGATAAATGACTTAGCAACTTACCTTGATATAAGCCTTGTAGTAATCTTTAATGGTTGGGTGAACACAAATACATTTGCCTTGATAAACACATACACAAACAAATAATGAGCAGAACAGGGACCATTACTGAACACAAATGCTCCAAAGAGTGCCCACTGATTATGTAATGATTCGCATGTTTGGAATTCACAACCTGTTGACAAATGAAGGAAATATTGCATAAAATATTGGTTGGTTGGGTGAGGTGCAAAAAAAGTGTTTTATATATCAGAAACCAAACCTGGATTAACAAGGGAAGTATATCCATCCCAAAACTTTTTCAAAAGATCAGGTTGATCAACTAAAAAAGATTCCTTATCTGATAACTGTGGAGCATCTTGTTCTTTGGCTGATCGAAGCAGGGATAAGTTCATTTAGCAACTCCAGAACTTCATATACCTGAGGATTTAACACTTACATGTTATGTATAGCTCACTTGCTAGTAACAGGACAACAATACTAGTGAAATTGTGCAAAAAAATTTGGTGTTTCACTAAAACACTTGAACAAATTAATATTAGTACATCAATTTTAGTTTAGGTTAAAATCACGAGAAACTTAAGAAAACATAGACATGCAAAGAAAGATACTAGTATGACTAGAATGACTAGAAAACTTTAGACAAGTACATTAGATCATATTCTATGAGGTACCTGTTGAAAGCTACCATGGCTTCAAAAGGAGTAATTACTGGAGCTAAATATTCTTTGCTATCCAGAAGAGCAGTTTGGGCACAAGAGATGTAAATGAAAATATCACACTGCCATTGTTGATGCTCAAAAATGGTAAAGCACTCAACGTCGAGTCAAACCACATGGACCCGTTGACCTCCCACTGAGAGGATGCCACGTCGAAGTGGGGTAGGAAAGGGTAGCCGGGTTTGACTAGTGAATAGTGGAGAAAACATAATATTCGAAGCACCCTGCGTAAATACACAAAAGTGAGCGGGAAGGGCACTGGTGTGGTATCGGTCGAACCTCCTCTGACGCTCAAGTCAGTGTCAAGAGAATATTTGAGTAGAGTGAGTAAATGAATAATAATGACTGAATCCCCCTTTTCTGACAAGAAAGTACCTCTTTTATAGTACTTTTGGAAGAGTGTCAACCAATCCAGTGATGACATGTGTCCCTTGTGACGACTCGCATTGTAGGAGTGCCATGTGTCACCTGTTTCGAGGATCCGAATGAGTTGACACGGGTTGGGGCCTAGGCGGTTGGAGCTTGGGAGGCTAGAGCCTAGGAGGTTAGGGCCTAGGATGCCGGAGCCTAGGAGATCAGGACCTAAGAGGCTAGAAACTAGGAGGTCAGGGGTTAGGAGGCCGGAGCCTAGGAGCCCAAGAGCCTAGGAAGGGCTTAGTCTTTGGGCCTAGGAGGTCAGGGCCTAGGAGGTCAGAGCCTAGAAGGCCGGGGACTAGAAGCCCTTCTAGGCTCTTGGGCTCTTGGGCTCCTAGAAGGCCGAGGGCTAGGAGCCCAGGAGCCTAGGAAGGGCTTAGTCTTTGGAGTCCAGGAGCTTAGGAGCCCAAGAGCTTAAGAAGGGCTTCGTCCAGGAGGCCGGGGGCTAGGAGCCCAAGAGCCTAGGAGGCTGGAGCTTGGGAGGCCGGAGCCTAGGACACTGGAGCCTAGGAGCCCAAGAGCCTAGGAAGAGCTTAGTCTTTAAGCCTAGGAGGTCAGGGGTTAGGAGGTCAGGGGCTAGGAGCCTAGGAGCCTAGGAAGGGCTTAGTCTTTGGGCCTAGGAGGTCGGTGCCTAGAAGCCCAGGAGCCAAGGAAGGGCTTAGCCTTTGGGCCTAGGAAGACCTATTGATTCGGCCCAAACGACATGATGCTAAGTCGTATGTCCAGATGATTAGTGATACGAACAAACAATCTCTCATAATTCTAAATTTTCAAGGCACCAAAATTTTACAAACAAAAAGCTTGGCAGGATTTTGAAATCTCTTACCTCTAGTGCTTAGAGCAGCTTCAAGCTTCCTACCCGAGCAGCTCCAAGCTTCCTACCTGAGTAGCTCCAATCTTCCTACTCGAGCCTACGGCTTCCGAGCCCAAGCTCCCAAAACCCAGAGGCGTGCCAAACAGCTCAATCCGGTTCCACTTTCGAGCCACCGTCAAGACCAGTCCGATCCGAGCCTCGAGCACCTGCGCCTCCGAGCCCAAGCTCACTTCGAGCTTCCGCCCCGCGCAGCGCCTCCAAGCTTGAGTAGCACCTCCGCCTCGCGCAGCGCCTTCAAGTTCGATCAGCCCCTCTAACTCGAGCCCAAGTTTTCGCCCCGCGCACCACCAACCCTGACTTCGTGCCTAGGCTTCCGCGCCACCGACACCAGCTCCCTCCCAGCTTCTACCCCGTGCACCACTAGCCCCAGCCCAAGCCTAGGCTTCCGCCCCGCGCACCACCAGCCCCAACTCCGAGCCCAAGCTTCTGCGACGCAGACACCAGCTCCCTCAGAGCTTCCGCCCCGCGCACTACCAGCCTTGGCCCGAGCCTAGGCTTCCGCCCCGCGCACCACCAATCCCGACTCCGAGCCCAGGCTTCCGCGCCGCCGACACTAGCTTTCTCCAAGCTCCCTCCCCGCGCACCACCGCTTCCCTGACCCGATCCCCCTCAAATTCGAGCCTCCCACCCGAGCTCTTCTGCACTGCCACTAAGCCAGCCCAAGCTGAGCAGCTCTTCTGCCCCGCGCAGAGCCTATAGCTCTGAGCTAGACCTTCGTCTCCGACCCGAGCAGATCCGGGTTGACCTCCACCTCCTACCCTAGCACGGTTCAAGCGAGCTTGCCCACCTCTACTCAGAATACAGTGTGCTCAAAATAAAAAATAAAAATTATTATTATGATCTTTCGTGTCTCACTCCCTAAGCTTTCCTACAGTACAAATTTTCTTGCTAAGGAACTTGGGAGACTTCTGGACAGTATCTTAAGCGGGAACAAGTATGTGGTCACTTGTCGTTCTGCTCGGACTTCTTTGTGTACAAAGTTCCCAACCAAGAAGTACCTTTTGCTCGGAAACTTGGGGGACTTCTGATTGTATCACTAATCATCTGGACATAACGACAAGTCACATATGACTTAGTATCATGTCGTTTGGGCCGAATCAAAGGTCTTCCTCGGCCCAAAGGCTAAGCCCTTCCTAGGCTCCTGGGCTGTTAGGCACAGACCTCCTAGGCCGAAAGACTAAGCCCTTCCTAGGCTCCTGGGTTCCTAGCCCCGGCCTCCTAACCCCTGACCTCCTAACCCCTGACCTCCTAGGCTTAGGCCTCTTAGACCATGATCTCCTAGGCTCCGGCCTCCTAAGCTCCAGCCTCCTAGGCCCCGACCCGTGTCAACTCATTCGGATCTTCGAAACAGGTGACACGTGGCACTCCTACAATGCGAGTCGTCACAAGGGACACGTGTCATCACCGGATTGGTTGACACTCTTTCAAAAGTACTATAAAAGAGGTACTTTCTTGTCAGAAAAAGGGATTCAATCATTATTATTCATTCACTCACTCTGCTCAAATATTCTCTTGACACTGACTTGAGCGTCAGAGGAGGTTCGACCGATACCACACCGGTGCCCTTCCCGCTCACTTTTGTGTATTTGTGCAGGGTGCTTCGGATATTACGTGTTCTCCACTATTCACTAGTCAGACCTGGCTACCCGTTCCTACCCCACTTCGACGTGACATCCTCTTAGTGGGAGGTCAACGAGTCCATGTGGTTTGACTCGACGTTGAGTGCTTTACCATTTTTGAGCATCAACAGCCACAAATAAAAATATGTTATTAGAACTTCAAATATTCTAAACCCACCATGGGCAATTGTCAAAGATTACCTTTGGAAAATTGGCAAGTTTTGCAGGGTTTGGTCTTCCCGGCCATAACTAGAGTATAGACTTTTTTTCCAGCTTCTGCAATCAGTTCTTTCATCTGATGAATCATATTCAGGTAACCAGCTGCACCATAGCAGTGAAATTCATCAATTTCTAGGCTCTCAGTGATGCATAATTAAGAGAAAGATCTCAACATAATTAAGATTTAAAATATAGTAATATATATGCCATAATAGGATAAGTTAAAATGTATGCAGACAGAAAAATGTCTGCATAAAGAAATACACAAAAGTTTTAGCTAATAACGTTTGGTGTTTCTTTTGAAACAAGCTTTTGACTTAAAAAAAAAAATGTATGCAGACAGAAATACAATGTTTAAGCCAAAGGGATGATGCTATTAGGATCATCTTAGTGCAGAATAGAAAAAGAAAAAGAACGGAGGTTTTCATGTTCAGCTTATCATGATTGATTAGAGAATCAATTACCACATTTAGAATTGAATTTTTTTTTTTTTGATAATACATTTAGAAATGAAATGGAAAAGAAAGAAGAGTAAAAAATACCGATACACATAGGCACACTACCAGTATAATTTGAAATCAAGCCATGATTGTTCATCAAATAGCAAACATATATTTTCCCCACCAATTCAAGTTTTCCACAATTATTCATAAAATAGCAAACATATGGAATCAATATTGAAAAAATAGTGAAGAACAACATTCCAATCAACACAATGTCTACTTCAGAGATTCAAGCTTCTAGAGATGGAATGTACATAACATTTCAAGAAAAATTAAATTTCTTTTAGCAAGCCGTGCATTATAAGATCCATGCAAACTGATTGCTCAATTCCAACACAATGGATTATTTCAAAATAAAGACTAGAGGAACTACTTGGATTGAGATCATTAGACACAGTGAATTACTCCCGAATAACGATATAAAGGATCCCACAGAATAACGCACCTACACCAAGGGTTCCTACTAAGATCCCAGCAATGTTAGCATCCTTTGCTTTCTCCATTAGATAATATCTGCACAAGACATTGCTCACACAATAAATTGTATGAAATATCATGTAATGAATAGAGCACATAGTGTAAAGAACAAACAGTATATCATGTCACAAGGAAATTATTAGGTTGTTTATGAGCGGAAATTAGCGGAAACAGGGATGGTCAACTGACCCAAAATGAAAACCACTATACAACAATGACTTTTTTTTTTTTTTTTTTTTTCAAAATTTAGAAAACTAAACCCTTTCTGCATGGAGAAAGATCAGTATATACTCTCCTCAACCTACATATGAACCCATGCCAAAAGGGTATAGTGGCCTTCTCCAAACAAAGAGTTTATCATGTCACAAGTAAATTATTGTATTGTTTAAGAGCAGAGAGTGGAAGCAAGAGGGGTTTGATGGTCAAATGACCCAACAAAAGTATAGTGGTCTTTCTCCTTGCAAAAACAATTAGTTTTCTAAATTTTGAAAAAAATAAAAAGTAATTTTTGCATAGTAGTTTACTCCAAACAGGAAAGAGAAGAAAATAATACCTGCGCTTAAGAATCCTCCTTTGTTGAGTTAAGTCAGTCACCATTCTGCATTATGATGCATCATATCTTGTTGGATCAATTGTTGGAGTTCTTGTGAGTTGTGGCTGCTGAAAGGATGATAGAAACTTGCTTCAAGGCACGTTGAACAACGCTTTCTTTCAGACAATATTTGCCCCCACTTCTTGTGTGTAGAGGGATTTGCAAATATGCCTTGTGGATACAATGAAGCCTAGTAACACTATTGTTTGGTAATGTCCTACACAACCAATAACAAACCAAATACACAAATGGATATAACAAGAATACTCAAGTTTCACAAAGAACTAAAACTGCAGAAATTAGTTCTTTGTATTTGATTTTAGTGAAAAGATGGAGAATGAGATAATAGTTGTTTTGTCTGTAAAAAATTTTGCAGAGAACCTCTCTTTTTATAATGAATCCAATGTGCCCTTTCTGAAATGGTATAGCAACCATTCATTTGAAATATTTATTCAAGAGGTATGATACCATTTGAATCATACCTTTTCATGAAAAGTTATGACTCTATGAATATAAAACCTCTACAGAAAGTTTAGTAACCTTTCCCAAAGGACACATTGATTCAATTCAAATTACAAATATTTGAAAATTATCTAACAATCCTCCATCATTTTCAAAATATAAAACGACTCAAATTTTAAAAACATTTAAAAACTTACTTGAGCAATTTCTTGAAAGCGTTGTGCATAAATTAAAGTGTTTTTTGGACTTGAACTTTAACTTAGTGAAAACATATCAAAGTTAATCAAGATAGAGAAGTAGCATTGCTTTGAACTTTCGATCTTATATGATTAACCAGACATATTTCACACACAAAACTTTGCAACCCCTTTTGTGTGTTTATAAACCGACACGTGGATTGGCCTTGTGTCTATACCCACTTTCATGCGTGCTCTAGTGACAAGTCCTTGTCTCATAGGAAGCGGCACCACCTCCTACACGCATATAGGTAGACATGTAGTACCCCTGTAACTCAAGTACTTTCAGTCATATCTATTAAGAGTTGTAACTCACCCTCTTTCATACATTACAGGTACCAAGCATTTTAACCTTGGATGGAAAAATAATTAGAGTGTGTCATTTAAAATGACAACACTAAATGCTTGCGATTACAATCATATGATGTACTTTGCTCATTGAACTCAAAGACTTGATGTTTCAAAAGTTCGAGTTGAGTTTCCACCATTGGTAATCTTATAGGAGTGGACTTTAACCCCATCACTTTTGATGTCTTCCACACCATATCTCTTGCAAGTCCTTTGGTTAATGAATTAGCCAAGTTTTGACATGATCTTACAAAATTGATGGTTATAACTCCATCAGTAATCATTTGCCTCACAGAACTATGCCTTAGGCCAATATGCCTAGATTTACCATTATAAACTTGACAATAAGCCCTTGATAGTGTTGCTTGACTATCACAATGAATAGAGATAGGAGGCATTGGTTTAGACCAAACTGGAATCTCTATTAATAAGTTTCTTAACCATTCGGCTTCTTTATTACAAGAAGCCAAGGCTACAAATTCGGCTGCCATGGTGGAGTCCGATATGCATGTTTGTTTCTTTGAACCCCAAGATATGGCTCCTCCAGCCACTTGTAGACTTATGATCTTCAAAATCATTTATCCAATTGGCATCAGTATATCCTTCTAATACATTAGGATATCCACTATACCAAATTCCATAATCCAAAGTACCCTTTAGATATTTAAATATTCTTGTAATTGCATTCCAATGCAATTCACTAGGACAACAAGTAAATCTACTTAGTTTACTCACTGCGAATGCAATATCCGGCCTAGTACATGTCATTGCATACATTAAACAACCAATCATTTTAGAATATTCTAATTGATTCACAGCCCTACCTTTGTTAGGATATAACTTTATATTTGGATCAAAAGGTGTTGATACTGGATTTGAATCAAAGAAATTGAATCTCTTTAGTATCTTTTCTATGTAATGTGATTGTGTCAACATCAATCCATCATTACATCTTTTGATTCTCATGCCAAGAATTACATCGGCGCTGCCCATATCTTTCATATCAAAGCTTGATGACAAAAATTCTTTTGTTTTGTTTATAGATTCCATATCCGTTCCAAAGATTAACATGTCATCCACATACAAGCAAATAATTACTCCTTTATCTTTTTGAAACTTACTATAAACGCATTTGTCTGATTCATGTATCCTAAAACCATTGGATACAATCACTTTATCAAACTTTTCATGCCACTGCTTTGGCGCTTGTTTTAAACCATATAATGATTTAACCAATTTACATACCTTGTGTTCTTGTCCAGTCATGACAAAACCTTCGGGTTGGTTCATGTAAATTTCTTCATCCAATTCACCATTTAGGAATGCAGTTTTAACATCCATTTGGTGAATCTCAAATTTGTATATAGATGCTAATGCAATTAGCATTCTTATAGTTGCAGTTCTTGCAACTGGAGCATAGGTATCGAAGTAGTCTATGCCTTCTTTTTGTGTAAAGCCTTTGGCAACTAACCTTGCCTTGAACTTGTCAATAGTTCCATCTACTTTCATTTTCTTTTTAAAAATCCATTTACACC
This sequence comes from Dryas drummondii, assembly GCA_003254865.1. NCBI lineage: Eukaryota > Viridiplantae > Streptophyta > Magnoliopsida > Rosales > Rosaceae > Dryas > Dryas drummondii. The sequence goes on along the minus strand of QANW01008985.1, from coordinate 384,826 downwards.
CTATAGGTTTTGAACCAGGGGGTAAATCAACCAACTTCCATGTTTGGTTTCCCATGATCGAGTCTATCTCATCATTTATTGCTTCCTTCCAGAAAGCAGAGTCTTGAGATTTCATGGCTTCCTCAAATGTTAGAGGATCTGACTCTACACTTGGTGTAATCATAGTTTGTTTACTATGAGAGTCTCTTGTACCCTCGACAAGGTACACGATAAAATCTGGACCAAAGGATTTTTCAGTCCTTCTTCTTTTGCTCCTTCTAGGTTCAAAAGATTCTTCATTATCAATTGGTGGTGTTTCAGTTGATGGTGTTTCAAAAAGATTTGGNATATCAAAGTTAATCAAGATAGAGAAGTAGCATTGCTTTGAACTTTCGATCTTATATGATTAACCGGACATATTTCACACACAAAACTTTGCAACCCCTTTTGTGTGTTTATAAACCGACACGTGGATTGGCCTTGTGTCTATACCCACTTTCATGCGTGCTCTAGTGACAAGTCCTTGTCTCATAGGAAGCGGCACCACCTCCTACACGCATATAGGTAGACATGTAGTACCCCTGTAACTCAAGTACTTTCAGTCATATCTATTAAGAGTTGTAACTCACCCTCTTTCATACATTACAGGTACCAAGCACTTTAACCTTGGATGGAAAAATAATTAGAGTGTGTCATTCAAAATGACAACACTAAATGCTTGCGATTACAATCATATGATGTACTTTGCTCATTGAACTCAAAGACTTGATGTTTCAAGAGTTCGAGTTGAGTTTCCACCATTGGTAATCATATAGGAGTGGACTTTAACCCCATCCCTTTTGATGTCTTCCACACCATATCCCTTGCAAGTCCTTTGGTTAATGGATCAGCCAAGTTTTGACATGATCTTACAAAATTGATGGTTATAACTCCATCAGTAATCATTTGCCTCACAGAACTATGTCTTAGGCCAATATGCCTAGATTTACCATTATAAACTTGACAATAAGCCCTTGATAGTGTTGCTTGACTATCACAATGAATAGAGATAGGAGGCATTGGTTTAGACCAAACTGGAATCTCTATTAATAAGTTTCTTAACCATTCGGCTTCTTAATTACAAGAAGCCAAGGCTACAAATTCGGCTGCCATGGTGGAGTCCGATATGCATGTTTGTTTCTTTGAACCCCAAGATATGCTCCTCCACC
>QANW01008985.1:208998-383115 GCA_003254865.1 Dryas drummondii | reverse complement strand
AACTTACTATAAACGCATTTGTCTGATTCATGTATCCTAAAACCATTGGATACAATCACTTTATCAAACTTTTCATGCCACTGCTTTGGCGCTTATTTTAAACCATATAATGATGTAACCAATTTACATACCTTGTGTTCTTGTCTAGTCATGACAAAACCTTCGGGTTGGTTCATGTAAATTTCTTCATCCAATTCACCATTTAGGAATGCAGTTTTAACATCCATTTGGTGAATCTCAAATTTGTATATAGATGCTAATGCAATTAGCATTCTTATAGTTGCAGTTCTTGCAACTGGAGCATAGGTATCGAAGTAGTCTATGCCTTCTTTTTGTGTAAAGCCTTTGGCAACTAACCTTGCCTTGAACTTGTCAATAGTTCCATCTACTTTCATTTTCTTTTTGAAAATCCATTTACACCCTATAGGTTTTGAACCAGGGGATAAATCAACCAACCTCCATGTTTGGTTTCCCATAATCGAGTCCATCATTTATTGCTTCTTTCCAGAAAGCAGAGTCTTGAGATTTCATGGCTTCCTCAAATGTTAGAGGATCTGACTCTACACTTGGTGTAATCATAGTTTGTTTACTATGAGAGTCTCTTGTACCTTTGACAAGGTACACGATAAAATTCGGACCAAAGGATTCACTACAAGAAAATAGGGCTTTGGCAATGATTGAAAGTCGTTGTCTAAAACTAGAAATTCCTTGCCTAAAACAATAGGCAACGAATTTCTACCGTTGCTAGGGTCGTTGCCCTAGGACCCTTGCCAATAACTATAGGCAACGATTTTGACGATCTTTGCAAAATTAGCAACGACTTTGCAACGAATCATTTGTTGCATTTTGTGGCATTGAAATCCAAATTCATGGATTATGCCCAACGATTTATGCGTTGCCAATTATATTGTGCAACACCATTTCTGTTGCCTAATTTTTTTAATAGGCAATGACTTTGTTGTTGCTAAATTTTTTTGTAATAATAAATTACTTTACCATTAATAATAGGCAACAAAGACTGAGTTGCCTATTATGTTATGTAACACCATCATCATTGTCTATTCAATCTAAAAGCAATGACTCTATTATTGCCTATCATTTTTTATTGCAATCTATATTGTTGCATATGATATAATGAAACAACTCTGTTGTTGCTCAAACTTGCAATATACAAGGAACGACTCTGTTGTTGCTCAAACTCTATGTTATTTTCATTAATTTTTTTTATTTATATAAATAATGCTATTATTTAAAAATATAAAATATAGAGAACCATAAAAGCTTCGTAATATAATAAAACAAAAAATTACTTGATTGTTACATTGAAACTTGGCTAATTAATCCAAAACATAATTTTCACAAAAAAATAATTCCATCTCATAATTTTTACAAAAAAATAATTCCATCGCAGAAAGTATCATTTCACTCATGCTGCTATGCACTTAAAACAAAAGCTCTAAATGGCATATGAAGGACTACAGTTTGCAGCTCCTGAAGACTTCAGCTATGACACATGTAACAGCAACACTGGATACAACAGCTCCCCGAGAATCTTGCTCCTCTCATGCATGTAGGAAGCAACAGTCTTCACAAAATGTCACTTATTACTCATTCTCAAGATCCTGTTATAGAAATATTATTATCTATGAGAAGATTAAACAAACACAGTAGCAACAAAACAGGGTCAGTGCATGAGCCTTACTGACATGTCACATACAATACTAAACAGTTTATAACACAAGTCACCATTGCATTTACACAAGCATAAATTTGGCCTCGTTTAACATGATCCTAAATATAAAGGTTACTACATAAAAGAACATGATACAAACCTAGAGCTTATGGATGCATGGTTCAGTTTAGAGATTTAAAGAAAATACATCTTCTCCTATGGAAAACTACTTCATGTAACCATAAGAACAGTATCCTTTAATTGAAATCAAGCCAGATGGTACAAAGTCTATTGTGTCTTGAGAAAGCAATCAGATTAGAGTTTATCCCAGCAGAGGCAATAACAAGTTTTCTTTACAACTAGTACAAACTAAAAGCGAATTGAATGATATATTACATGCAGTCAAAGCATGGTCAAATGCTGCTGATGGTAGTGTCTAAAATCAGTTAACTGGTTTGGAAAGATATATCTTTTATGGAAGGCTAAAGCTAAGGCTGTTGGCCAAGATATCTTAGGTTCACAAACTTGAAGCGAAAACTAGGAAACTAAAGAGAACAATGAAAGCTAAAAATTAAGTAGCCAAGTGGTTGATGTTGAGGTGTGTAAGGTACAAATGCATTAGACAGGGGCATCACTTCAGTACGTAAGGTAAAGATGTAAGAAAAAGATCAAACTGAGGTCTTATATACAAAAAGGAGACCTACCAGCATATTGTAAAGGACATGTACAATTTATACAACTGCATACTGTGTGCTGACCCCTGCACGCACACAACAAAATAAAATCACCCAATAATAAAAATAGAGTTTCTAAATTCTCAAACAAAAGGGGCAAAAAAATGGTTCTAGAAAACCCTTTATTCATGTTAAACCCAGCATTTCCAAAAATGAGTAGACTAGGCAAACATCTATGCTAATATGAACAACACCTATATAGTGACAGAGCACCAGAGAGGAACATAAGAATGGAACACAGACGTTTTTCCACAAGCCTGCAAGAAGCCAAAACATGCTAAGAGTCATTGATACTTTTGATAGTGACTTGCAAACACAAAAAATACTAAATGGATAAAATCTAAATATGAAAAGAATAAGCAGGCAACACTAGATATAAATATAACGCTAACCAATAGGAGATAACAATAAATAAGATACTCAAACACAAAGAAAGCAAAATTAAGTACTTAAGCACTAAAATCTTTACAAATAAAGAAAAAGATACAACTTTCACATTGATAACCAAACTCAAAATTAAGTATAATTATAACCAAATCAACAAACAACCCAACATTATAATCAAATCCTCAACTCGTCTGCAAAGGCTTAGCCCAAATAGAAATTGCAAAATTAAAACCCTGCACAAATCACAACCTAAAACTGAAACCTAAATATCAAAATAGAAATTTAAAAACTCAAGTTAGGATTTTGTTACCTCAACAGAAACAGAAATTCTAATAATCATCTGGCACCAAACCTGGAAAATCACAAACAAATTCTAATAATCATAATTAACAAAACAAAAATTTAAAAATAAAAAAAGTGCAAAAAAAAATTACCCAAAAAAAAACCCAATCGGAAGGGCGTTGATGGTGGCTGGGGTTGGGTTTCAGTGGTGGAAGAGAGAAAGAGGAAAGGCAGAGAGAGGAGAGAGAAAGTGACGCAGAGAGAGAGGAGAGGGGCGAGGATGGGGATGTGGGTTGTCGGGGTGGGTCGTCGGGGCTGGGGGTTGGGTTTCGGTGGGCAGGGGGAGAGGGAATGCAGGGAGAAGGGGAAGAAGATAGGGGCGGCGGGGAGAGAGGAGAGAGAGAGAGAGGAGGATCGAGGTAGGGAGGGGCAGATCGGGCCGGGACTGGGCTGGGCTGAGGTGGGGAACGGCGAGGCAGAGAGAACCAGGGGAGGAGAGGGAGAATGTGTTTGACTGTTTGAGTCTTTTTGATTTTCTAGAGATTTTGAGTGTTTGACTTACTGGAGAGAGAGAGTGGTTTGGAAATGAAGAGGGTTAGGAAAAGAGATTAGAGAGGGAAAAGGAAAAAATCAAGTGGGAAATTGAAATTTTTCGCTGTAGGTTCAGGCAGGTAATCCCCAAAAAAATAATTTACAGGCTTACAAAAAATAAAGAATAAAAATAAAAATAAAAACTTAAAATAAAATTTTTCTGTAATTTTTTAAAAAGTTTATTATGTCAACTTACTTGATCACCGTGTTATTTAATTTCAACGATCAGACCTTTTCATTTTCTATATTCATATTTAAAGATCATCCTTGTAAAAAATCGGCCAAATCGGAATTCATCTACCAGTTCGATTATCATTAGAAAAACTATAATCGTTCATAAGTTCGACCACCGTTACCTAACTCCTACATATCCGATTGAGCTAATTTTTAGCAGAGATGATCTTTGACAAAGGAACTAAAAAATGAACGGTTTGGATCGTTGAAAACATGATCGAGATGTGAGCTTCTACATATAAATACACTTGAAGAGTATTGTGCTATTAACTTTTTCGTTAAAACCTTGTTGTTTCAATAATTGTGAAGACCACAATGTGATTTCAACGATCGGAGCCGTTAATTTTCTACATATATGCTCAAAGATCAATCCTGCCAAAAATCGGCCAAATCAAAATTCATCTACCTATTCGATTATTGTTAGAAAAACCATGATCGTTCATAAGTTCGACTACCGTTACCTAACTTTTACATATCTGATCGGGCCAATTTTTTGCAGAGATGATCTTTGACTAAGAAACTAAGAAATGAACGGTTTGGATCATTGGAAACACGATCAAGATGTGAGCTTCTATATATAAATACACATGAAGAGTATTATGCTATTAACATTTTCGTTGAAATCTTGTTGTTTCAATAATTGTAAAGACCACAACGTAATTTTAATGATCAGAGCTGTTCATTTTCTACGTTTATACTCAAAGATCAATCTTGCAAAAAATCAGACAAATCAAAATTTATATACCTGTTCGATTATCATTAGAAAAATTACGATTATTTATAAGTTTGACCACCGTTACTTAACTTCTACATCTCTGATTAGGCCGATTTTTTGCAGGGATGATGTTTGACTGGGGAACTAAAAAATGAACGGTTCGGATCGTTGAAAACACGATCGAGATGGAGCTTTTACATATAAATAAGAATTATTTTTTCTTAGCCTATATTCTTGTAAATAGGCAACAAATTCTTTTTTTCCTTGTCGATAACAGTAATAGGCAACGAACGACATGTTGCCTATTATTCTAAAGTTGTTGTAGATGTATTGTTCAATATCCAATGTTCAATCGTTGCCCATGATCAACAATTAATTTTTCAGCATTGCCTATTATTCTGTTGCCATTTCAAGTTTTCTTGTAAATAGGATTCGTTGCTAATGCATTTTTCAATACCAAATTCAGATTTGTTGCCTATGTGCAACTATTCCTTGTCTATTCCCAGAATAGGCAATGAATTTTAATTTCTTGCTTATTGTTCCGTTGTCGTTGCCTATTATAGAGTAATCGTTGCCAAAATTTATAGAAAACAAATCCATTTTGTTGCCTAAACCCTTGAACATTCATTGCCTATACGCATAGGCAACGACAAAAATAGTCGTTGCCTATTTTATATTCATTATGACACCAAAATTTCCCGCTAAATAAATAGGCAACCACTTGAAAACAATAGGCAACGACCTCATCGTTGTGAAACTTCCCGCCTCATTCCCGCTAAATTATAGGCAACCCCCTTTTTATTTCCTTGCCTATTCTCATAATCCGCTACCAAAACATCATTGCCTATGCTATAGAGATCGTTGCCTATGAATTATCCTAGATCAAGTACATGATCGTTGCGCATATAAAAAACTTTGTTGCCTATTCTCGTAATAGGCAACGAATTTTAAGGCGTTGCCTATTTTTTCGTTGCCTAATCCCGAATTTCTTGTAGTGATTTTTCAGTCCTTCTTCTTTTGCTCCTTCTAGGTTCAAAAGATTCTTCATTATCAATTGGTGGTGTTTCAGTTGATGGTGTTTTAGAAAGATTTGGTAAAATATTTCCATTCCTTTGTGGATCCTTCACCACTTCATTTGTATCCTTTAAAATAGACATGAATCTATTTTCACAAAATTCAGCATTTCTAGATTCAATCACGGTATTGACCCCTATGGAGTCATTAGGTTCTATGACAAGAAACCTATAGCCTTTGCTATGTGCTGCATATCCCAAAAATATGCATTCAATAGCTTTAGGTCCTAACTTCTTTATTTTTGGTTCGGGTAACCTTACGATTGCTCTACACCCCTAAACTCTAAGATAACTTAGATTTGGTTTTCTTTTGAACCATAGTTCATATGGTGTGACCTTAGTTTCTTGGTAGGAACTCTATTCAAGAGATGAAATGCAGTTAGCATTGCCTCTCCCCAATAACCTTTACTAAGGTTTGAATTGAACATCATGGCGTTAACCATTTCCACAAGAGTCCTGTTTTTCCTTTCTGCCACACCGTTCTGTTGTGGTGTATATGCAATAGAAGTTTCATGCACAATTCCAACGGATTCACAATAAGATGGAAAATGAAATGCTCCACCTCTATCGGATCTAAGATACTTGATTTTTCTTTCACAAATGTTTTCTACTTCATTCTTAAAAAACTTAAATTTTTCTAACACTTCATCCTTAGTATGCATAAGATAAACATAGCAAAACCTACTAAAATCATCTATAAAAGTAACGAAATATTTCTTATTTCCTCTTGTTGGTGTACTATGCAGATCACAAACATCACTATGAATAAGTTGCAATAAAGTAGAAGTTCTTTCTATCTTAGGAAAAGATTTTCTAGTAATCTTGGTATGCAAACATGTAACACACTTATCATTCAAATCATTCACATGCTTTGAAATCAACTCAAGATTAGACATATCATTTATCTTTTTAATATTAACATGACCTAATCTATTATGCCATAAAGATAACGAATCAAGCATATAAACAGAACCAATAGAAATTTTATTGATATTGAGTTTGAACATTTCATTATACATATAACCTTTTCCAACAAAGGTCCCACCCTTGGTCAAGATAAATTTATCTGACTCAAATACTAACTTAAACCCAAATTTGTTGAGAAGACTTCCAGAAACCAGATTCTTTCTAACACCTGGAACATGATAAACATCATTGAGAGTAAGCACCTTTCGGGATGTAAACTCTAGTTCTATTGTGCCTTTTCCCTTAATAACAGCAGTAGAAGCATTTCCCATGTAGAGAACATCGGCTTCCTCATTAGGCACATAAGTCTTGAACATTTTCTTGTCCATGCACACATTCTTGGTTGCCCCAGAATCGACCCACCAAGCATCATTGTCTTCCATCATATTGATTTCAGAAATCATAGCAACAAATTTGTCTTTGGAGTTTGACTCTTGTTGTTTTTTGAGATGACGACAGTCTCTCTTGAAATGGCCTAGTTTACCACAATGGAAACAACTCCCTTTCGTCTTCTTTGTGTTGTGGTGGTCTTTGTTAAAATTTTCCTTCCTCTTTTTGTTCCCTTGGTGGTTGTTGGATTGTTTAGATCCATTCTCCATCATATGAACCTTTGCTGATGAACCATCATCAACTTTCTCTTGGACCCTACACTCTTCCGCAATCCGAAGGTGTTGTCCCAATTGTTCTATGGTGAGATCCTCCTTCTTGTGTTTGAGGTTCTTCTTGTATTCCTTCCATGAAGATGGTAATTTCTCCATAATAGCAGAAACAAGGATAGACTCATCCATAGACATTTTGTATTGAGAAAGTTGGTTATGCATGTGTATAATCTCATGAAATTGCTCAATAACATTTCTATCATCAGTCATTTTATAATTGAAGAACTTTGAAACAAGGAATTTCTTACTTGTTGCGTCTTCAGTCATGTATTTAACCTTAAGTGCATCCCAAATTTAGAGCTCTCCATATCATGGTAGATGTCAAACAAGGCATCGGTCATAGCATTGCAGATGTGTCCCTTGCAGATGTAGTCGTCTTGATCCTACTTGATACGTTCACATTGGGCAGCAATGGACTCATCATCAATTTCCTCAGGCCTTGGAGTAGTCAGCACATATACCACTTTCAAACTTGTAAGAAGAAAGTGTAGCTTCTTCTGCTAACGTCTGAAATTCCCTCCTTCAAACCTCTCAAGCTTCACGAAATTAGAAGTAAAATCCTTCATGGATGACATAGCTACAGCAGATATATTGTCTGAAATTGTTGGATCAATTGTTGGAGTTCTTGTGAGTTGTGGCTGCTGAAAGGATGATAGAAACTTGCTTCAAGGCACGTTGAACAACGCTTTCTTTCAGACAATATTTGCCCCCACTTCTTGTGTGTAGAGGGATTTGCAAATATGCCTTGTGGATACAATGAAGCCTAGTAACACTATTGTTTGTTAATGTCCTACACAACCAAAAACAAATCAAACACACAAATGGATATAACAAGAATACTCAAGTTTCACAAAGAACTAAAACTGCAGAAATTAGTTTTTTGTATTTGATTTTAGTGAAAAGATGGAGAATGAGATAATAGTTGTTTTGTCTGTAAAATTTTTTTGCAGAGAACCTCTCTTTTTATAATGAATCCAATGTGCCCTTTCTGAAATGGTATAGCAACCATTCATTTGAAATATTTATTCAAGAGGTATGATACCATTTGAATCATACCTTTTCATGAAAGGTTATGACTCTATGAATATAAAACCTCTACAGAAAGTTTAGTAACCTTTCCCAAAGGACACATTGATTCAATTCAAATTACAAATATTTGAAAATTATCTAACATATCTGACTAAAACCAAAACCACCACAATTAAAAACAAGAGTAATTAAGAGAATCTAAAGAAAATCAATCCTATTGTAACAATTTCCATATACTGGAAGCTTTAGAGAAATTTATGGGATGTTCGGTGCTCTATTTAAAAACAGTTTTAAAATTTTGATTCCATATTTCATCCATAAATATCAAGGACAAAAACAAAAAACAGTTTTCTGAAAGGATACCAAACACACCCTTACATTTTATTCTTTGTAATTTTACTTAGGCTCTTATCTTCTTTCCTGTAATAAACAGAGTTTCCATTAACAACTTTTAAAAAAAAGTAAAGGAAGAATTATCATGCATAATAACTTATGTTCCTAGTGCCAAAGAGTGAAAAAAGGAAGAGAGAACCATAAGTGCAATTGCATAGCGTGAGTTCATTTACCAAGTAATAGTTGACAAACAGGACTTGAAGGTAAGCTTTGAAGTTTGGAGAAATGGCATATGAATAGCTAGATAGTTTGGTTGCCTTAGTCAAAGTAGAAGAAAGGGGAAAAAGGAGCACAAACAGCTAATTGCCTAGATGGAAAGGAAGAAATGTGTAAGCAAATGCCGTTTTTGTTCTCTACATTTTAATGAAAGAAAAAATGTATTTAGGCAAACAATCAACTAGTGAACATCCAACAAATTAAACAAAATCTAGGTTTAGCGTACTAATTAAAGCATGCCAACAGTAAATCAAGATGCTTGGAGGAGATGAAAAGCTTACTAGTATTTCCATACTTCTTATGCATATCCTGTCAAACATAGAAAAATAAAATAAAAATAAAAAACACGAAAGAACCAGCAGATTTCAACATGTTGAAAGTAGCTAAATAAATCAAGAATTAATAAAAACTAACCATGGCAATATTGAAATAAATGAGGTAACCCTTGTTGATCGACCTTACGAGAGAATAGGAAATTGTCAGGTTTAACATCTCTATGTACTATTTTGTATGAATGCAGAAAAAAGTATTTTAGAACCTTTTACAAAAAGCTCTTGAATCCAAAGAGAATGAGAATATATATATATATATACTTACTTGCTTAAGAATATCAAGCAATGAACTTAATTGCATCTAGATGATTAAACAATCAGAATATATATTGCAAGTAAAACATGGGAACAACTAACCTATTAATCCTTTGGAGAAAACTTTAAATATAATGCAATGGAATGAATTAACATGAAACTACTGGTTTTCAAATATTATCCACCTATTAATCCCAGAAGAATCAAATGAATTGTGTGCACTAAACACTTTATAATAAGAGAAGACAACCATAGAATCAATTCTGAATCAATTTCAAACCTCTCTTTGTGGGGTCTCCCCATTGAACAAGGACATGGCAGCCCCTGTGAATGCGATGGCACCTATGGCACCAACAAGACCAATCCCTGCACACATAAGCCAATTCCAAAATAAAGAGAATTCAAAGAAGAAACCAATACCCCTATAATCAAAAGTAAATCTAAATAAATAAAGATAGATCTCAGAAAAACAAAATAAACAACAAATCAACCATAGACCCATTAATCAAATCAATTCACCAAAACCTAGACCCATTCAAAAAATCAAACCTCATACCTATTCGTAAATCAACCATAAACCCTAAAACGAACTTAGATCTGTAGAGAATAACCTCAAATCAAACTTAGTTAGGTAAAGAAAACCCTAAATTGGACTGAAATTATGAAAAAACTTCAAACCCTAAACCTAAATAAGTTTACCTAAGTGATTGAGATAGGAAACGTAGTGGACTCCCATATTGGTGGTGACTGGTGAGATTAGGGCTGAGAATCCATTATGGTGACGAAGGTAGTGATGATTGGACAAAGTGACAAAGATGAATGCTAGAGAAGGGAAAAGATGACAATCACAGAGGACAGGAAGAAGCAGAAGAGTGAGTTAGGGCAACTGTGAAGTTGGAGATCGAACTATTTTGGGAAGAACGAGGAGGATTGTTTGAGTTTGAGGGTTGTGAAGATGGAGAGTGAGCTATTTTGGGAAGAAGCAGGAGGTCTGTGTGAAGTCAGAGAGCTTTGACCAATTTGGAGTTAGTGGCGCGAGGGTTTTTTTCATCAACACGGGCTTGCGCTTTCTCAAATACAAAGAAGTGCAAAATTTTTATTTTTGTGTAACTTTCCCAAGACAACGGTTTTTCCTAATACTATTGTCTTTAATAATTTAGGAAAACCAATCGGACTAAATATCATGACTATTATACCTTTATATAACGGTTTTCTAAAAATCGTTGTGTGGTAAAAAGAGATAACGGACAAAATAAGAACCATTGTCTATTCACCATTGTCTCTTAATTTATATAATTGTTGTGGTGCTTATTGGAGTTGAACTAGAAGTTGAAACCCTAGCAACCGCCTCCCTCTATTCCTCTCTTTCTTTTGTTTTGCTGAAACCCTAGAAAAGGAAGAAGAAGCCTTGCCATAAGCTGAAGCCTCCTTGTGCCACCAAGCTGCCGCTTCTTTCTTCTCATTCTTCCTTTTGTTTTCTAGTTTTAATTATGTTTTGCTTTGTTTTTACTTTGGTTATGTGTAGCTAAACTTCTAGCTAGGGCTAGGATGAAGCCCTTGTTATGCTGCTTACTTTTACTATGGATGATTGAATTTTTAATTACATAGCATGTTGGTAAATCTTGGATCTCTATTGGAATTGATTCAATTTGTACCATCTTTGATTGATCACCTTAAGTTGCATGCATCAAGATTATGTTGTGAAATTAAATAAGCTTGTAAGGATAATAATTTCCATTAGCAACAAGTGAGTATCCTAAGAACATATTCATGAGAAAAGGGATCATAGATGCTCAAAGGTTACATTAAGGTGGGTCTATGCTCTATGTGTTTGTCATTCTTACAAAACTTAATGACTTTTGAATGGCTAACAGCCCTAGGTATAGTCAAGCCTTAGGGAACATGCATAGTTAACTAATTAGGGTACGCCGAAAGCTCCTAAGTTATGCATAAGAAGAATTGCTGGAAGGGAAATAGACAAAACCTTTTGGTAGACAAACTTTATTGATGTGTTTTGTTAATTAATTGCTTGGATCCATAGTATTGTGGTATGCTAGTGGTGGATCTGAACCCCTAGTGCTTTTTTATTATTGTTTTCACTTCAATCAATTTAGTTAGCTATTTTAGAATGATTGTTTACTTTATTTTTTAGCTTAGTTTCAAAAACCAATCCAAACCCCCCCGATCGTGTGTGTGAGTTTGTGTTAAGATTTAATTAGATTTAGTTGAATTGGTAAAAATAATGAAAGTTTAAATTAGGTGATCTATTCACTTAATAAACTTGATTAAATTCACTTTCAGTGATCGGACCCCAATTTTTATTTTATATGATCATTTAGGAACTAGTCAAACAGGCACAACTCTGACGATGCAGTAACTAAAATCTGAAACTCCAGATTGACTTGTAAAATCAAACCAACTTTAGTAAATACCACAAGTCAGAACACACCAAGGAATTGAGTGACACCCTATGCACTCAAAGGATCCATCAATGTAGGCATCCCAGTGCTATCAACAACTAAAGTGGTGTGTGGACAGGTTTAACAAACTTTCATTTAGCATTCATGGTCTAAGTTAACATGCTAAAGTGAAGTGTGTGATCTTGTGAAGTTATTTTCAAATTAATAATCAGCAACACATAGGAAACAAATCACAAACAAGCCACAAGATTGTTCACCCAGAAAACCACTAACGGTTAAAAACTGGGGGTCTTTCCAGCTGACCAAGCAATCCAATAACAAGGGTCTCAATACAAGAAATCACACAACAACCTCATACACTCTAGTCCTAGTACTAAGTGGCAGCTGCTTACCATTGTGCATTCTTGTGCAAACTGCTTGAAGCTAGCAATCAATCTTCATGTCGCTGGCAACTCCTCCTTGGGCTCTTCAACGCACGGCACCGATTGCTCTCAAGCAAGTGGATTCAATAAAAATCAGCCTTCTCAAGCAAGAGACATGAAAAGGCTAATGGAGAATCCTTCAACCAAAAAGCATCTCTGTACCGGGTTTGCATGGCAAGTTCAAAGTCATCTACAGGCTGGAGAGCGGCTGAGCTCGCTGGCACTGGAGAATCGGTGGGGTCCATCTCTGGAGCGTCATCTGAATGATCAGGAATGTCAGCATGTGGATCACCATCCTCAGTATGGAGCCCATCAGAATAAGGAACAATGGCAAAGGCCACAAAATGGGCCGTGTGAGCTGCTAGTTGGGCCATGAGATTCGCAATAATAGTCGATTGACCTTTAACCTTTGCAAGAAGGGCAGCGTTCGCTTGTTCAAGAGAAGGAGCCTGATCACCTCACTTTTTGCGAGCAAAAGTTTCACTAACCTTCATGACTGTCTTCGTATAGTCAGCCATAGGCTCAGCAAATGTATCCAGGTCAGCCACAGAAGTGACACCACTGCGGGCACAAAGAAGGTGGATAAGGAGAGGGAAAATGAGGGCACCCTTGTGGTCACGACCACTACCGATTGTCTTGGTCTGAATGTGTTCATAAATAAGGAAGCCTATGGGAACATGATCCTTATTCAGAAAAGACATCATCACTTGAATTTGCTCCTTAGACGGATGCGAGTTGTGGGAGGTAGGGATAATATTGTGACGCACAAAATCCCACAAAAACCTGTGAAAAGGTTTGAATTCGGACTTCTCTAGTAACACACCATCCTTTAAAAGGGTAGCAGGGTTAACATAGGCCACGGCCTGGAAGTGAGTAGCAGTATATGACCTAGAACGTTCTAAATATTGCTGATAATCAGAGTGGGTAGACTGTTTTAACCCAAGAACCTGACAAATCTCACTAGGTCGAAAATAGACATCACAGTTGCGCACATAGACATTAAAACCTGTTTGGGCAATGTGACTTGGGAAATTGGCATAAAATTCCTGAACTATGGTGAGGTTGTAGGAAGGGACTGTGTGAGGGAGGTCATTCAGGGTGGAGACTTGATAGTCACAGAGGAAGGAGAAGACTTGGCGAAAGAGATGGAGATTGAAGTCCTCTAACCTGTAATGGCGCTCAGTGACCACAGATCGGGAACGCACAACGCGAAAGAATCTCTTTGCCCACCGTGTTGTAAAACGATTCTGCCCTTTGATGAAATCTCGCTCCTCACAGTCCTCCGTCGTGGATTGTCGTTGACGGCTGCGAGAGGGGATGATGGTGGAGCCCGACATGGTGAGAAGTGCGACAGAAAGAGATTTGGCAAATCGAGGCGCGAGAAGAAAAATGCAGGCCGAGTCGCGACACAGACCGAGTCGCGAGAGGGAAGGTGCAGACCGAGTCGCGAGCGAGAGGGGGAAGGCTGAATCGTGCGAGGGAGAGAGAAAAGGACGCGGCAAGAGAAGGGAAGAGGAGATGAAGGTTCTGAAATGTTAGGGATTTAAAGGAAGGAAAAGAGGGGCGCGTGCACTATAAGGGCTGCTAAAAAAAATGAGAAAATGTCCGAAAAGCCCTTAATGAACAGTAATCCAAGGTGCAGAATGGTCCTGTGAAAATGACTCTGTGTGACTGTTGTAGACCAGGCAAAAAGGACAAAGTTCGTATAGAACAGAACTGGGGCATAAAACAGTCATGGAATTTGATGAAAAGATAGAGGAATCCTGGAAGAGTTGGAAGCAATGACACACAAGAAAGATCTACGAGTTAGATGTGCTTCAGGGATTTTATTTTGACAAAAACAACAAAAACAATTCAAAAGAATTAACCACCAAAGTCAACACTCTAATAGATATGGAAAATGAAAATTGCAAATTTTGTGCAAAAAAATAAGCATATTTGGGATATAGGGAGGTCAATGCTAGCATTCAAGACTTGTTCTAGATGGAAAAACAATGTCAAAGACAACCAAAGAGGTTGAATAAGTTTCATCCACAAAAGAGATTAGAATTTGACCACTCAAGTGAATTTCTAATTGGGAACAAATCTTGAAAACAAAGTTTTTCAACTCATGACAATGGCTATGAGAAAATTATTTTCATTTGTTTTGTTTAGGCACATCCCAAATTAAGTGCAATGATTTGGTCCAATTTTGCGACTCTTTACCCTAGAACACCATAAAAACATCTTATTTCTCCCTAGGGCCGTGACTTCTTTGGTCACACTTCCTTTTTTTATTTTTTTATTTTGTATGATGCACATTTGTTCAAATGAGGAAAACTTAGCTTAAGATGGGTTACAAATGAGGAATTATATTGAAAGGCTAAATTGCATCCTCAAACAAATTGTCTTTGAAAGTATTTAACANATTTAACAAGTTTGATTGACTATGACAAAGTGTTAAATAGAAAGAGACCTCAATGCTAACATTGGACAAGAAGAAAGGATTATGCTTATTGACATGACACATGTGATGCAAGAACCTTTTTGAATATCAAAGAGAGTGTGACAAGTAATGTTAAGACCTTTCAAAATGGTTATTGTAAAAAAAAAATACGAAACTACTTAAACCAAAGAAAAGAAACTTAAACAATGAAGCACATTTAACTACAAGGGATCATGCATGTGTACAAATGCCAATTGACTTCCGAAGACTAATGTGCTTTGGATTCTCTAAAGCTTTTGTAAAGATGAACAAAAGTCAAAGTAAGAGTTCCACTCTCCACAAGATCTCTAATGAAATGATGTCTTATGTCAATATGCTTGGTTCTAGTATGTTGCACCGGGTTCTTGGATATATCTATAGCACTCATGTTATCACAATAGATGAGAAAGGTTTTCTCATCAATTCCATAATCGGCTAACATTTGTCTCATCCAAATGAGTTGTGTACAACAACTCCCTGCTGCTATGTATTCAGCTTCAACAGTCGACAAAGAGACAGAATTCTGCTTCTTGCTATGCCAAGACACTAAGTTATTCCTAACATAGAAAGCACCCCCCGAGGTGCTCTTCAAATCATCACTACACCCAGCCCAATCGGAGTCACTAAATCCAACCAATTTAGTGTTGGTGTCATGAGGATACCACAACCCATAGTCAAGAGTCCCACATACATATTTGATTATCCTTTTTGTTGCAAACAAGTGAGATTCTTTGGGATCACTTTGGAATCTAGCACACACTCCTACCGCAAATAATATGTCCGGTCTACTAGCCGTGAGGTAGAGGAGACTTCCTATCATGCTTCTATACAAGGTTTGGTCCACTTGATTAGCACTTGGATTCCTATGAAGTTTGGAGCTTTTACTCATTGAAGTAGTAGCCACTTTGGAAGACTCAAGCCCAAACTTTTTGACCAAGTTTCTAGCATACTTAGATTGGGAGATAAATATCCCACTATCTACTTGCTTAACTTGCAGTCCCAAAAAGAAATTCATTTCACCAACTAGACTCATTTCAAATTCACTAGACATTAGATCAATGAATCTCTTAACATGAAAATTTGAAGTTGAACCAAAGACAATATCATCCACATAAACTTGAGCAATCAAGACATCATTTTTTAACCTTTTTACAAATAGGGTCTTATCAACCGACCCTCTTTGATACCCATTGGACAACAAGTGATGAGAGAGTCTTTCATACCAAGCTCTTGGAGCTTGCTTCAGCCCATACAAGGCTTTCCTCAATTTATAAACACCATCTCTCATGTGAGGATCCTCAAAACCTTTTGGTTGTTTCACAAAAACTTCCTCATTCAAGTAACCGGCCATTTAAAAATGCTATTTTAACATCCATTTGATACAATTTGAACTTAAGATGACATGCAATGGCACAAAGTAACCTAACGGACTCAAGTCTAGCAACGGGTGCAAAAGTCTCATCAAAATCAATACCCTCTAATTGAGAGTACCCTTGAGCAACAAGCCTAGCCTTTTTTCTAACTACATTCTCAAATTCATCAGATTTATTTTTGAAGATCCATTTGGTTCTAATGACATTTGTGTTGGCTGGTCTTTCTACAAGAGTCCACACTTGGTTTCTCTCAAATTGGTTCAATTCTTCATGCATTTCACTCACCCATTCCTCATGATTGAGTGCTTCTTTGACATTTTTAGGTTCAACAATGGACACATAGCACATATGAGCAAGTTCATTGGCCATTTGTTTTCTAGTCCTAACTGGCTGGTCTAAAGAACCTAGAATTACATCTTCACTATGGTTACACCTCACCCATCTTGGTTTTTCAGATCTGTCACTCACAGTTTTGTCATTTTGTTCGCTCTCTGACTTATCAAACTCAACACCTTTTGAGTCATCAGTAAGTTCATCACTGCCTGACTTGGACTCTTCTTTAACCAAATTATCCTCTTTTGGATCAGATTGTGGGAACAATCCATCCTAATCTGCAGCCATTTCAATAGATGCATCATGATCATCTATTTTCAAATTTATGGACTCCATCATAGAACTTGTTCGCAATTGAAAACTCGAAAAGCTCTACTGTTAAATGAGTAGCCTAAAAACAGACCCTCATCACTCTTAGAATCAAATTTCCCCAAATGTTCTCTATCCCTAAGAATGTAACATGCACTCCCAAACACTCTAAAGTGTGTAACCTTAGGTTTCCTACCCTTCCACAGTTCATAGGGAGTCTTTTTGGTTCCCGGCCTAAGGTAGACTCTATTTATGATGTAACATGCTGTGTTGACCGCCTCAGCCCAGAAATGTTTAGCAAGATTTTTGCTATTCAACATCACTCTAGCCATCTCAATCAAAACCCTATTCTTTCTCTCAACGATTCCATTTTGTTGGGGTGTTATTGGAGCTGAGAATTCATGTTTAATACCCATTTGACAACAAAACTCATCGAATTGAGAGTTTTCAAACTCAGTACCATGGTCTGATCTAATTCTGGACAGGGTTGACAGACTCGACATACCTTCACTTTTCAGCAGTTTCACAATCTTGACAAAATGATGAAATGTCTCCGACTTGTCCTTAAGAAATGACACCCAAGTGTACCTAGAAAAATCATCTACCATGACTAGAATGTATTTCTTTCCACCTATTGACAAGGTTTGGACAGGACCAACTAAATCCAAGTGAATTAGTTCAAGTGTCCTAGAGGTGCCTATGTCTTTGACTCTTTTGTGTGGTTCTTTGGTTTGTTTCCCCATTTGACATGGACCACAAATAAAAGTTTCGGGCTTTCCTATCTTTGGTAGACCTCTAACAACCTCATGCTTAGACAACTTGTAAAGGTCATGAACATTAATGTGACCAAGTCTTTGATGCCAAAGAGAGCTAGTGTCATCAATAGCTCTATTGCAAGTATTCTCAATTTTTCTAATATTGCCATCAAATACATAGCAATCATCCCTAGACCTAGGGGCATTCAAGATCTCCCTTCCTTGGGAGTCAACAATTCTACATACACTCTTGGACATACACACTTCACCACCCCATTCATCACATAGTTGGCTGATGCTAAGCAAATTAGAATTCAGCCCATCAACAAACCTTACATTTTTCAATACGGGTATACCGGAAATGTGTACAACCCCTTTTCCACTCACATAGGACTTCTCTCCTCCTCCAAAAGTCACACTATCACCATCATAAGGAGCAAGTGAGGTAAAGACCTCCTTATCTCCCGTCATATGTTTGGAACACCCACTATCTAGGTACCAAATATTCCTCTTAGTGGCTGAAAAAGCGTTCAAGGTTACTAGACATTTAGTGGAGCTCTTCACAACCCATTTTTGATGTGAACTTGACTTATTTTTGGGAAGTGGAGTAACAAGTAAGGCAATTTTGGTTACCTCTTTGAGTAGATTGTTCACTTGCTCTTGTAGAGAAATATTTCTCTTTGGTTCATTTGATTTCTTTCCTCTAAGTTTGTTGCAATTTGGTCTAATGTGACCCTTGATATGACAATGATGACAAACCGGGACAAACTTCGTTTTTCTAAGTGAAGTAGAGCAATCAATTTGTGTGACACTTGGTGTGGCTTGACTTGACATAGAATGAGATGCATTTTGATCAATGTCAATGAAACCTAGACCCTTTTTGACTCTATGATCAGATTTTGCTTTGACAAAAATGGTCTTTGTGTTAGATACACTAGGACTATTTTCACTAAAACCCAAACCGGCCTTGTCCCCATGATGCTTTCCAATCCTAAGCATCCTATCAACCTTTTCAGCCCCAATGGTGAGCTCAACAATGCTCTCATTTGCATCATGTACTTTTTTTTGAAGTTTCTCATTCAAGGATTTAAAGTAGATGTTGCTCTCCTTGAGCACTTTGACTTGACTTTTAAGATTTTGTTTCAAGATAGCCACACTTTCTAATTCACTCTCTAATGACTCAATCTTCTCACTCAATTTCAATTTAGCATTCTTTAGTTTCTGATTTTCTTCCTTTATGCTAAGAGTTTCGGTGAAAAGTAAGTCATACTTATCACAGAGTGCAGTGTAAGACTCATCATTAGGAGCAGATTCTAAGTCAGACCCACCATCTACTTGTTCAATCTCCTTGATTGATGCAACAAATGCAACTTCATCACCCTCAATGTCGGAAGAGAACTCACAATCATTTGAGTTCTCACTCTCACTATCACTCCAAGTGATCTTCATGGCTTTATTCTTACTTGAAGAATAATTCTTTCCATTATTTGCACATTCAATTGCTATGTGACCTATTCCACCACAAGTGTAACATTTCACATCTCTCTTGGTTGTTCTTCCTTCTTTAAAGTTAGACTTCCTCTCTTGTTTTCTCTCAAATGAATTCTCTCCTTGAGGTTTGAATTTGAACTCCTTAAAGTTGTTACCACTAGTTCTAGCTTCTCTCCCTTTATTTCTAAGAATTCGTCTAAATCTTTTGACAAAAAGGGCAACCTCATCATCGGACATGGATGATTTTTCACTCAAGTTTTCACTCATCTCTTTGACACTTTGCAAAGCAATATCCTTTGACTTCTTGCTGTCCCTTTCATCCATTTCAAGCTCCATCTCAAAAGTTTTAAGCTTTCCTACCAATTTACCAATTTTGAGTTCATCCAAATTTTGGACTTCTTGTATTGCATGTTTCTTAGATTGAAATCTCTTAGGTAGAGATCTAAGAACCTTTTGGACAATGGTAGACTCCTCATAAGGTTTACCTAGGGACATGGCTTCATTTGTGAGGGCTTCCAACCTTTCATAGAACTCGGAAAATGACTCGGACTCTTTCATCCTAATTTCTTCAAATTTGGCATGTACCATTTGAAGCTTAAGTGACCTAACTTGTTTGTCCCCTTCATGAACAACCCTAAGTTTGTTCCAAGCTTGCCTAGCCGTGACACAATGTTGTATGTGTGCAGATTTTGAGGAAGAAAATGCAGTGACAATAGCAATTCTAGCCTACTTGTTGGAGCTAGAGGCCGTGACTTCGGCTAAAGACCATTCGGACATAGGATTAGGAGTTTCAGTCCCATCAACAGTTCATGTGGGAGGAGTCCACTCAACAGTGAGATACTCTTATGCCAACTCGTCATAGGCATCAAGGAAAATTTCAAATTTCTCTCTCCAAGCAGCGTAGTTGCTGCCATCAAAGAATGGAGGAGAGTTGCATGACCCTGCAACTCGATCTCTTTCCATCTAGACACACCTAGAAAACAAACAACACCTTAGGACCCCTCTATTTGCTTTTAGAGTAGCGCTCTGATACCAATTGAAAGTTTAAATTAGGTGATCTATTCACTTAATAAACTTGATTAAATTCACTTTCAGTGATCAGACCCCAATTTTTATTTTATATGATCATAAAGGAACTAGTCAAACAGACACAACTCTGACGATGCAGTAACTAAAATCTAAAACTCCAGATTGACTTGTAAAATCAAACCAACTTTAGTAAATACCACAAGTCAGAACACACCAAGGAATTGAGTGACACCCTATGCACTCAAAGGATCCATCAATGTAGGCATCCCAGTGCTATCAACAACTAAAGTGGTGTGTGGACAGATTTAACAAACTTTCATTTAGCATTCATGGTCTAAGTTAACATGCTAAAGTGAAGTGTGTGATCTTGTGAAGTTATTTTCAGATTAATAATCAGCAACACATAGGAAACAAATCACAAAAAAGCCACAAGATTGTTCACTCAGAAAAACCACTAACGGTTAAAAATTGGGGGTCTTTCCAGCTGACCAAGCAATCCAATAACAAGGGTCTCAATACAAGAAATCACACAACAAGCTCATACACTCTAGTCCTAGTACTAAGTGGCAGCTGCTTACCATTGTGCATTCTTGTGCAAACTCCTTGAAGCTAGCAATCAATCTTCATGTCGCTGGCAGCTCCTCCATGAGCTCTTCAACGCACGGCACCGATTGCTCTCAAGCAAGTGGATTCAATGAAATTGATGAGAAATGATGTGCAAATCTGGATTCTATAAAAATCAGCCTTCTCAAGCAAGAGACATGAAAAGACTAATGGAGAATCCTTCAACCAAAAATCTAAATGAATGTGTTTGAAAATATATGAAAAGATTTTAACTAACACTCAAAACCCATTCAGATTTTTGATGAAAAACAAGTTAAGAAAATCATTTAGTTTTTGGAAATCAAAAGCATTTTTTTACTTGATAAAGAATAAGCACTCACACAAAATACCCAGGTATGAACACACGAAAATACCCACTGAAAATATGCTCATCAACACACACCAAAAAGTCTGAACCGAATATTTCATATACCCGTACACACACGCCATTTCTATGTTTGCCCGAGTCACGTGGAAGCCAATCAATAGCTGTCCACAAGAGACGAATAAGGGGCATATTCCTTTTGTCCTAGAGGGATATCCTAGTATTACTAAGGATAGGAATGAGGAGCTATAAAAACAAATATTGCTTTATTTTTGCAAAAATCAGAAATGGAGAAGATGATGAATAGTGCTGAGGTGTGTGTAAGTGTGTGGCGTGAATGAATGAGATGCAATCAGATCTGATTGATACAGTGGGGGAACCAAGTCATGTGCAATGCACATGCATGTTTAGTAAAAACAGAAAATGGGCTTTCAATGAAATGGGCTTTAATAAGTAAACCCGAAATGGCCCCACTGCAGTGTCTGTTACTGTATCAACCACTGTACGTGAAAAACATTATTCTTTATGACTAGTCAAATGGACAAAAAAACTGTTATTTTTCATGAATTGAATGAAGTGCAGTATACCTTGAGTCTTTGTTCATTCTTGACTTCTTCAATACAGCTGAACTTGTCCTTAATCTAGCCTAGAGCTTGTGAGTGATTAATAAAATTAAATACAAGGGTTTTCAAAGGAAAATAGCCAATATAACAAATCCTAGAAACTAACAAATAACATCAATCCAATTCCTTGAGGGATCAACATCGTATTTGCAAGCTTTGCTACTCAGCGATTCGTGTACTTGCGAGTTAACTTAGAGCTGGAAAAAGGTTAATTAAATTTTGCTTTAGGAAAACAATAAGAAGTTTTTGGCACCATTGCTGGGGAATTGTTATTGGTGTTGATTACTAGTTTAATTATCTTAGTTAAGTCATTTTAGTTAGGTTTTATTTTCTAGTTTTTGTTTGCTTTTTGGTTCTTTCTAATTTCTCTTGTTTTGAAGGTACAATGAAGGAATCAAGTTATATGATCACTCCTTTCACTCATGAAGAAATTTCAAAGATGTTGAACAAACAAAGGGGTATATCTAAGGTTACCTGAAAGCCATTGAGAATGATGTCTGCCCCTGTTTCGGCGCATGGTAGTGATTCTGAAATGGAACTTGAAAAAGAGAAACAGAAGAAGAGAGTTGAGAAGGAAAGGAGGTGCAGTCGAAAAGACCATTGAGTGATTATTCATCTCCAACACTCAATTCTCAACCCACATGTATAGCCTATCCTCAGGTGGAATTCGAATAGTTTGAAATACCAAGTAGGATAATTCGACTCCTTCTTATTTATCGCGGTCAAGAGGATGAAGATCCTTATATGCATATGAAAGAATTTTATGCTATTTGTGAGATTTACAAGAAGAGGTTGAGCTATGAGCAATTGAGATTGAGGTTGTTTCCATTTTCTCTCAAGGAAAAAGCTAAAATTTGGTTGTATTCTTTACAAGTTGGTTCTATAAACTCATGGGAGAAGTTGGCATTCAAGTTTCTCAAGAAATTCTATCCCGCTAGCAAGACTATTATTGTAAGGATGCAAATTTTAAGGTTTACACAAGAGGAAGATGAAGTGTTTCATGAGAGTTGAGAAAGATATCAAGAGCTTTTGAATTCATGTCCACACCACAATTTTGCTCCATGGATACCAATTGAGTACTTTTATCAAGGTTTATTGGAGCAAGATCGCACTATGGTGGATTTGACTTGTGGAGGTGAATTAAAAGACAAGACGTTTAAAGATGTATGGGCATTATTTGAGTCATTAGCACAGAATTTGTAGCAATGGACTGGAAGAAAGAAAACTACAAACAAATTGGCCATGGAAGTAGAAGTGGATGAACTTAAGCAAATGATGTAAGTCATGATGTAAAATCAAGTTTCTAGGACATCACAGGAGGAGCCGGTTTATGAACAAGAAAGAATTGTTAGTCCTCGTAGGAAACGTTAGAGTAGGCAGAGTTCACCACCTCCTGTTGAGCTAAGAAATTCATATTTGAAGGAAATGATTGCCTTACTAGCTAAGAGTGCGTCTACAATGTCTAATGATACAAAATCTTTCATGAATAAGACCGAGGAGCAGTTGAGTGTTACATCAAATGCGATTTCTAGTTTGAAAGCCCAATTGGGACAAGTGACTTCAACCTTGGATAAAGTGGTAAAAGGCTCACAAGTTCCTAATGAAGCTGAAGCAATCACTACTTTGAGAAGTGAAAGGGTTGTTGATAATAGAGTGGGCACTACTCCAGCTACTAGTGTGAGGCCCTGGAAAATTTTGGTGTTTGATTTCCAAAGGTTTGGAGATCAAAAGTTGTTTGTGAGCAAATAGAAAGTTTGTATTCATTTTTACTAGTACATAATATTTTTCAGGTTATTTTTCTGAGTCCCAGAGTATTTTTAGTTAATTTTTAAAGTTAAAGAAATTTTGGCTGTTGATCTATTTTGATCAAAATGACCAAGATATTGACAAGTGCCAGTAGCTGGTGGCAAAGGAGGAAGCCACATGAAGATTGGAGAGCTTTAGAGAACTCGGTGGAACTTTGTGGAAAGCACCACAGAGGGCTTGGTGAAGCCACTGAGCGATCGAAGTGCCTTGCCGAGCGCTCGGCAGGCCGGCGAGGGCTTATCATGGTTTTCTATATATAGCCCCCCAGCTTTCTCTTTTTTGTCTCATTTCTTCATCCGCAGCTCTCTCTCTCTCTCTCTCTCTCTCTCTCTCTCTCTCTCTCTCTCTCTTTCTCTATGTTCTCTCTCTTCGCTGAGAGTTTTTCTTTTAGTTTTCCTTCGCCCGCGAAGGTGGTGAGGCGGTGAAGTACACGTGGTGTTTTAGGATGCACAGAACTTAGGTGGGTAAACTGTGTATTTGTTTTGTGGATGATTTGTGATCCTAGTCTTTTGTTTTTGTCATTAGTCATTTATTGTTTAATTTGTGAAATTGTGAGAATGATTTACTTATTTAATTGTATAAGGTAAGGTTACCTTATTTGACCTATTAGTTTAGTGATGGTGTGTAAAACCTTAATTTTGTAGGTAACACCTTATTGTTTATGATAGTGAGTTGTTGTTGTTCAACTAATTGATACCATAATTAAAACGGTATGCAAGTTGATTGTGATGGCGCATGTAGATGCCGGTGATGCTCGTTTGAGCTATTTATTTGATTGAGTTATTGATAGCCATTGATTTGGCATTTTACTTATTGTTTTACAAGTAGAGTAAATGTTATTAATTGAAATGAATTAGGGTACACTTTAGAGATTTCACATAATCTTTTGATTGATTGTGGTGTGACCTTACTTTCATAATTTGGAAACCATAATTTGATTAATTAATGGTTTGGGTAATGACATTAATAATTACCGGTTGATTACAAAATGGGAGTTATTGACTAATGAAAATGAATTAGGACATCCTCTAGTGAATTCATATAATCTATTTGATTATTGTGTGGCCCTACTTTTCATAATCGGACATCAAAATCTGATTAAATAATCATTCAGTTATTATGAGGATAAAGATTGGCTTGAAGATTATATGCTTTGATTGTATGCATTCCTAAGATGCTAGGTTGTGCATCGTGTTTATAGATTGTTATATGGGTACAATTTAGTACCAAAGATGATTTATTTACTGAGTTAAGTAGTAAATGTATAATTGACCGTTCTGGTCAAAATTTGACTTATTAAACAAGTCACATGATAAATTGTAATATTGTTATTGAAAGGTGAATCATATGTATTCAATTAATTAGAATGATACCCAAAATAGGTGTGATGACACATTAGTTGCCAATTTGCTTTGCTAATAGAGCAGATTTGTGATGGAATGACTAGTTTCCAGTAATGCTCATTTTGAGCTATTTTCTATATGAATTAATATTGGCCATTGTCTTGGAATTTGACTTGTTGGTTTACAAGTCGTATATTTGTTAGTGAATTAAAATGAGTTAGAGCACACTCCAGAGACTTCACTTAAACTCTTGTTGTTGGGTGTGTGAGACCCTACTATATATCTCATAATTGGATATCATAATTTTAACTAAATAGTTACTCGGTAAAGACGATTAATGTCTATTAGAGAACTATTGTTTGTTTGTGTCTTTATTGATTTGTTTGAGCCATGACACAAAGATTGGGCCTGGTTGGGCAGAGATATAAATTGATATACGATTTATTCAAGAATAGTTTATGTTGATGATTGATTGATTTGTTGCCTATATTGCATGATGAATTGGCATGAAAATTGAGCATGATAATCAATAATTAGATTTGTTGCCTATATTGCATTATGAATTGGCATGGCAACTGAGCATGATAATCAATAATTAATAAATTGATTATGTGAATGATCATTGGATATGCTACTTAGAATGCATTAAAAGTTGGCATGGCATTGAGCATATCAAACATTATTGATATATTGATTATACTAATGATGTTAAAGTGTTTGGACCACTAACTTGAGACGAAGGGTCACATAGCGATGACCTTGGGTTCGATTCCCTAAATCCACTGATGGGGTTACCTAGTGAGCTGCGGCTCCCCAGGGACGGTTGTTGTAATGTATACAACCGTGTGGTTACTATTTTTAAGAGTAAGCTAGGTTGTTTTAATCTGAGGATCAAATGGTTTGGACGTATCGTTACCCGTACAGTTTTTACTGACAGGGAGGTAGTTGATACATTTGATAATCGGTTAGTGTAGGTCCACTGTCATTTGTACGGGTATACAGGTGTTGCCTCTTATGCAGGCTAGGTACGCATGCAGTGTACATGACATATAATTCATATGACATCATAATTAATCATTAAAATGTGAATTTGATTATGAGATATTGATTAATAGTTAAATTATTGATTAACCATTAAACAGTATGGTGTATGCATGATTTGTAATCAGCTTGAGATGCCATTACGTGTTTATTGTTGATAATGATGGTGATGTTTTACCACTATTTGAATGTGGTTGTTTATTCAGCTTTAATATTACTTCATGCTGATTTATGATGGTTGTTGTAACTGTTTATGTGTCTGATAACCTGAATGTTGATTCCAAGATTGGTGTTGCAGGGTATTTTTATATACTATACTACTAAGCGTTAATTGTTTATGTTTTCTTATGGGCTGGTTCACCCATATGAGTTTTCGAAAGCTTGCCGGGTTTGTTCTTTAACCCGGTGCACCATTTAACGGTGTAACGGTTAGTTTTGAAGGTTCAGTAAGACTGAGGAAGTAGCTAGAGGAGATGTGGCAATTGGTAATCCAGAAGTGGTTTTCTCTTTTATTTTGTAAAGAGTAGTTTGTATTTACTTTAGCTCATTAATATTCGAAACAGTTGTACAAGGTTACTATTTATTTATGTAATCTTGGAGGTTGGTTTTTAATCAGAGTATTTGATTTATTTTTAAACTTAGCCTTACATTGATTATTCGGTTCTAGATGTGGGTTACTAGAGATTGGTAATTCTATTTAGGGCTGAATGGTCAGTGTGGCGGTGTAACGCACCCAAATCCTCCAACTCGGGGGTTTGGGGCGTTACAACAAGGGATGATAAACAAGTTAATGATGATGATGAGATTGAAATTTTAGATCCCAAGCAAGTTCATATGGATAAAGAGGATGAGAAGAGGAGAAAGGAAGATGAGGAAGAAAGAAAGAGGCAAGAGAAGCACAAACCACTCAAGCAACCAAGCAGGTCGCGACTTCTCCAGTTATACCTAGAGCTCCATTACCTTTCCTTCAATGTCCTAGAAGGCAATTCAAAGATGAACAAGCTAAGGAAATCTTGGAGATGTTTAAGAAAGTGGAGATCAATATTCTTTTGCTTGATGCAATCAATAAATTCATAAGTATGCCAAGTTCTTAAAAGAGCTGTGCACTCACAAAAGGAAGTTCAAGGAGCACAAGCAAGTTGCTTTGAGTGAGGAGGTGAGTGCTATTTTGCTAAGGCAATTGCCACTTAAATTGAGGGATCCTGGTAGTTTCACAATTTCATGTGTAGTTGGAGACCATAAGTTTGAGAAAGCATAATTAGATCTTAGAGCAAACATTAATTTGATGTCATATTCAATTTTTGAAAAGATGAGTTTAGGAGAGCTCAAACCCATTGGTGTCACACTCCAATTGGCTAATTGTTTTATTAAGGTTCCTAAAGGTGTAGTTGAAGATGTGCTAGTCAAAGGGGCTGATGTGATCATGCCAGCCGACTTTATTATCTTGGAAATGGAAGACACTCCAACTAAAGGGAAAGAGTTACCAATTATTCTTGGGAGACCAATCATGGCCACAGTCGATACCAAGATTGATGTGAGTAATGGAAGGTTGACTATGACAGTTCTTGGTGAAACGGTGAAGTTTTATGTGTTTGGAGCTATGAAGTATCCAAGTGAGGAGGACTATTTCTTGAGAATCGATTCCTTGGGCCCATTAGTGCAAGATGTGACCAAGGCAGGCTTTGTAGAAGACCATTAGAAGCTATTGTAGTGATGACTGAAGTAAGCTGTCCAATTAAAGAAGTGGAAGAAGTCCAAATTATGCTTGATGAGAATCCCATGCGGAAAGGTAAGTGGTTTAACCATTTTGAAACTTTGGTCTCTACTAATCTCAAATCACTGCCTTCTATTGAGCATGCACCGAAATTGGAGCTGAAACCACCACTCGAGCATCTGAAATATGCATTATTGGGAGAAAATGAGACTTTACTTGCATGTGATTATTGCTTCCAATCTGAATACACGTGAAGAAGAAAGGCTTTTGAGCGTGCTTAAAGAGAATCGGTTAGCTTTGGGATGAACTATAGCTGATATTAAATCAATCTCACTGACGGTTTGTATGCATAGGATTTTTCTTAAGGAGGAGTCTAAGCCAACCCGTGATGCCCAAAAGAGATTGAATCCAACTCTAAAAGAAATTGTGTGTAATAAGGTAATTAAGTTGTTGGATGTCGGAATCATTTACCCTATTAGTAATTCAAAATGGGTTAGCCCTATTCAAGTTATGCGGAAAAAAAGTGGTATCATTGTGCTGAGAAATGAAGAAAATGAGTTGGTTCCTCAAATGACACAAATTGGTTGGCATGTACATATTGACTATTAGAAGCTCAACACCGCAACAAGGAAGAATCACTTTCTATTTTTGTTCATTGATCGAATGTTGGAGAGGTTGGCTGGTCATAGTCACTATTGTTTCTTGGATGGTTATAGTGGGTACAATCAAATTCCTATTTCACATGAAGATCAAGAGAAGACGACTTTTACATGCCCTTTTGGTACGTTTGCTTATAGGAGAATGTTGTTTGGATTGTGCAATGCACCAGCCACATTTCAAAGATGCATGCACTACAAGAAAAACCTTAATAGACATCACTTGTTTAATATTAGTTTTATTAAAAACTGATATTGTAAAGTTTTAAATATCAGTTGATTTTTTAGACGATGTCTTTATTCATTAACATATCACTGGATTTTTTTTTTTTTCTGATATCTTAGTTTTATACTTATGATAAACTTTTTTTGAAAACTGATATGTAAAGTTAATATCTGATAACTATATTTTACATAAAAAACACGGAGCTCTAACTTAAAAATTTTAACAAAGTTTCCCAACCCCCTCAGTCACGACACATTCCCTCTCAGACTCGTTTTTCCCCAGTCACTCACCCAGCTCGATCCTTCTCTCTCACCCACGCCAGCTCGGGCGATCCTTCTCTCTCACCCAGCTCGACCCTTCTTCCTTAGACTTCCAGCGTCGCCACTGCCAAAAGTCCTTGGAGTTGGTGCGTGGCTCTCATTCTCCCTCCTCTCTGTCGCGTCAATGGCGTCCTTAGGTTACTGCGTCGAGTGTGGAAATTGTAAGCTCAATCCCTCCTCGATCTCTTGCACCCTTTCCCCTTCTATGTACCTCCTCCTTCTGGGTTTCTTATTTCTGATAATAGGGTTCAAATTAGGGGTTTTTTCTGTGGTTTTTGTTTTTCTTTAAACTTGGGGGTTTCTTGGGTTCGTTTTCTTCTTGAAATTAGAGGTTTTCAATTTCTCTCTCTTTCTCTTGTGGGTTTTAAGTTTTATTGGTGAATAATTTCATTGATTTGGGTCTACTTTCAACAGGGTTCTATTGGGTTTCTTGGATATCTCTGAGGTTTCCTTCACTTTCTCAAAAAGTAGGATTGAATTGAAGGTGAGTATATGAGTATATTCTCAACAGTTGGCGTCGTCATCACTCCAACTTCCATAAATTACACTACCTGCATTTCTCAAACATTTCCCTTGGTGTTTCTAAAGGAGGTTTGTGCGCATATGGAGGTTGATCTCTCCCAGGTTGTACAGCAGTGGGACACTTTGTCTGACTTCGAGAGACACTTTATAAGCCATGTCCTGGCATTTTTTGCAGCATCTGATGGGATTGTTTTTGGAGAATTTGGCTGCAAGATTTCTAAAAAAGATGTTCAGATTCCAGAGGTGATTTATGCTCTATTCTTTATTTGAATTTCCCAAGACCTTTTAAAATTCCACTATTTGTCTTTCCTCTTTCACCCCATAATTTTTGAATTGTTGATGATTTATCACTTATTAGACTAATATTTGATTTTGTTTTCTCCTAGTTGACCAACTAACATCAAGCTTCTTGTTCTTCACAGGCTCGGGTATTCTATGGATTTCAACTTGCAATGGAGAATATTCCCTTTGGTTGAGCTTCAAACATGGTTTATGTGGTTTCCTCTCTTTATGATATAAGGGGTCATCTGACTAATGGGTTTTTTTTTTTTTTTAATATTGCAACCATCAGAGATGTACAACTTGCTTTTATAAACATACATCAAGGATCCAACGGAGAAGAATAGATTGTTTAATGCAATTGAAAACATTGCTTGTGTTTCTAGGAAGGCTAACTGGGCTTTGGATTGGATACACAGGTATTCATACATTTTTCTTCTGTAAATCATGCTTTAAGAAAAGTTGGCACGTCTTTGGGTTTTGAGTGTTTCGCAATTGGTTAAAAAATGGAGACAATACATTTTTTTTGTATGGTTGTATTTGTTTGTGCATGATATATCCAATCTTGTGCATTTTACAGTAGTAAATGAGCATTAATTTGTAAAAATCATGTACTTGATGTGTTAACCTAGAACTCCTCTGGTACTTTAAAAATCCATGTTAAAAATTGGACTGAGTAGTGAACTGGTTGTTTTCCTTGAGTTGTGTAGGAGGCCCATGGCCTGGCATTTATATCAAATTCTGAATATGACATGTGCAATACTTTGACGTTCCTCTTGTGTGATATTATATGTAGTGTCTCTGTAGGTTCAAAGTTTGCATATGGGAGTGACAAAAGTTAGTTACACTGCCCGCATTTCTTGAAAATTTCACTTGGTGTTTCTAAAGGAGGTTTGTGCTCATATGGAGGGAGGAAAAATATGTATATCTAATTCGGAATATACACATTTTAACCATATATTATTTAGTTTCAAACAAAACTAAGAGTTACATTCCGTAAATTTAAAAGTTGTCTTTGTTTAGCCCTTCTGATTGTGTAATCTAGCTTCTCTTTGTAGTTGGTACATACTGTCTGTTTGATTGGAAGCAAGACAGCTGTTGCTTAAAACAATTTCTTATTCTGCATGATGTGCAGTTCCAATTCATTTGCAGAAAGACTTGTTGCTTTTGCATGTGAATGAATCTTCTTCTCAAGAAGGTAGTCTTTATAACAAATAATAACTCACATACTCTCTGTTTTTTTTGTTGGTTTTGCTGTAATTCATAGGCTTAAGTTTATATGTTAATGGTTTTTTTATGAGGCTTGTATGACCTTTTTTTGTTTATTTTATTTACCCTTTCCCCTTTTGTCTATTGTTCATTTGTGGTTCTCAGCTTCTGTGCCATATTTTGGCTTAAAAAGAGGGGATTGTTGCCAGGTTTGACATTCTCCAATGAGCTTATTTCTAGGGATGAGGGTCTACACTGTGATTTTGCTTGCCTTTTGTACAAGTGAGTTCTGTCTTTTAATGTTTCTTGACATTTGAGTTTCACATGTTAGAAACTTGAAATATATTTTTGATAAAAAAAAATGACATATATAAACTTCATTTGCTCAGTTTGTTATGGAAGCAACTACATTGGGAAAAATTAGTTCATGGCATTGTACATGAAGTTGTCAAGATTGAGACCCAGTTTGTGTGTAAGGCCCTCCCATGTGAATTGATTGGCATGAACTCAAATTTGATGAGCTTGTATATATATAAAATTTGTGGCTGATCGACTCTTGATATTTCTCTATAATTTGTTTCTTTTTTTTTTCTTTTAAATTCCTAAGAAATTAAGGGCAGTTGTGTTTTATTTGTATCTTTATTGTTAGTGTAAGACACCAATATTAATATCATAAAATGTTTTCTCCCTCCCAGATTGCATTAGGGTACTAGAGGAAGTACAATGTGGAAAATCCTTTTGATTTGATGGAGTTCATTTCTTTGCAGTGAGTATTTTGAGAATGTGATTTAGTCTATTTTTGTTTCATTCTTGAACTGGTTGACTGATAATTGTACAAATGAACATCTTGCATTAGTATTTTACTTGATTTGTGAGGGTTTATGAGTAATCCATTTTACTTGATATCAATAATAGCTGTAGCATCTCATTTAGTGATTTGACTATATATAGGTTTGTTATCATGAAAGTGACTCGTTGTTCTTGTAGAAATGTTTTATGGGGTGTAATGAATTAGAAAGTCCGGTGTGTGTGGAAGGACCATTTTTCTTCTTTTTCAAGTTTAGATTACTAATATCTGCTAAATAATGTCCATACTTTTCCTCTCGTTTATCTTTTATCCTAGTATGACTCTTCCTTTTGTTTGGCATCAATACGCTTACTTGTAGGCTACCTAGCTAGCTTATTTTATAATGGTTTGATGATCTTCTATTTAAGTATTAATCTCCGAGAACTGTGAGTCACTAATATTGGGGAGCTTTATTGAAAATTTTTTGCCATATTATATCAAACATAAGTCACATGACACATTGGGTCAAGAAGATTCTTATTCTAATTTAGTGAATACAATGAGCTAATCTGTTACATGTTTCCTCTAGTTGAGTAAAACTTACTTTACCTTTCTTTCTCTGTCTTTTTATTTTTAATTTTGTTTATGTAGTTGATTTATACAGTTGAGTGTGGCTGTTCGTTTATGTAGTTCTGTACATCTTTCTGCCTTCCAGGTAACTCCAAATCTGCAATTAGTATGAAGTTAACTTTCTGTTCTTACATTTTTTAGTGCAAGTATGGCAGTTGATTCAAAAGAAAAAAAGAGACTTTGAATTAGTCAATATTGCTACTTTAAACATGTTTGCGGGTTGCATCTCCTGTTATCATACGCAAGTTCTAATAAGAATTCATAATCCATGGCAAAGTGGAGGTGTTTTGCTCTCTAATATGCAGATTCACAAATTAAAGCCATAATTTGAATTGCAATAACCAAAGGCACTGCCTTTTCCTATGAATCAATTAATAAATGCCTTGTTATGAATTCATCACATTAGTTGGGTTTGGAACTGCCCTGCCTTGCAACTGCTTTTCTTGTCAACTTGTGTGGTTTGAGTATAGGTTTGCGCTTGCATGTGTTGACTACCAATATGTAAATATTAATGCATTGTTTTTTAATGTTTTCCGGGGAGTAACCCAAAGTACAAGCGATTGAGATGGATTAATTATTTTGTACATGTTGGCAGTGTTTAGGATATAGAGATGGATTTTGTGAAGGTACTTATGGAGATAGAATAGTGATTTTGGGGTATACATAGATTGATGAAGGCTATCCATATTTTTAGATGGATTTGTCATCTCTTTTTGTTAACTTGATTACTCTTGAGTTTGGATGTTGGATTAATTTATATGAATGGAAGAATTGAAGTTGGATTACATTAGAAGCTTACTAATTGTTGTGTGGATGTATGCCAATCAATTTCTATCCATATCATAAGCTTACTTTGGATTACATATCAGATTATGAAAAAAAGCGACGATAAGGAATAGAGTTTCAACATCATTTAAAAAACAAAAAACCGATATCTAAAGCATACTTTTATATCAGATTTTGAATAAAAAAACGATATGTTATATATCTTTTTATATCAAATTTTAATTATAAAAATGATATGTTATATATCTTTTTATATCAGATCTTCATTACCAAAACGATATTGAATACATTGTTTATATCAGTTTGAAAAAAAAAATAACGATATCATAAGTATCTTACATATCGGAATGTAGTTTTTAAGATATCAGAAATGGTTAATATCCGATAACGATGGT
This sequence comes from Dryas drummondii, assembly GCA_003254865.1. Classification (NCBI taxonomy): domain Eukaryota; kingdom Viridiplantae; phylum Streptophyta; class Magnoliopsida; order Rosales; family Rosaceae; genus Dryas; species Dryas drummondii. The sequence continues at coordinate 349,716 of QANW01008985.1, read as the reverse complement.
TGTATATGATATCAGATTATCAAACAAATAGGATATCTAATTTAGTATAGACATCAGTGGATAACCGATATCTAATATGGGGGAATAGATATCACTACTCAATATATCGGTAGACAACCTAAATAGATATCAGTTTTTCACTAATATGTATTAAGGTTTTTCTTGTAGTGATGATGACTATTTTCTCAAATATGGTGGAACGAATCGTAGAGGTATTTATGGATGATTTTTCTACTTTTGGGTCATCTTTTGATTCATGCCTTGATCATTTATCTCTAGTGTTGAAAAGATGCCAAGAGGTCAATTTAGTGCTTAATTAGGAGAAGTGTCATTTTATGATGCAATAAGAGATAGTTCTTGGTCATGTGATTTCAAAGAATGGTATACAAGTGGATAAGGCCAAGATTGATGTAATACAAAGATTGCCGCCACCTTCGAGTGTCAAAGAGATAAGGAGTTTTTTAGGGCATGCTGGTTTCTATAAGAGGTTTATTAAGGATTTTTTAGGGCATGCTGGTTTCTATAAGAGGTTTATTAAGGATTTTATTTCAAGACCTCTATGCACTTTATTGCAAAAGGATGTGAGGTCCTAAAAGTTGATTACTCTCTGCTCTCCTTCGACCAAGAACTCTGCTCCCTTAACTTCTTCTTCGATCTTTTCAGGCTACCGTATCTAATTTGAAATAAGAATTTCCCCGGTTAACTTTTTCTTTGGGCGTATCAATTATCGAAAGATTCATTGAAAATCTTATCACAAATCGAAGAAAAATCTTCAGCTTTGGTGTTCACTAACCTAGTTGGCCAGCCATTGTTATCATAGCCTTTAAAACGAGCAACTCCAACATCAAAGTCGTTGGCTCTGGCTTGGGAAAAATTCACAAACGCTTGGAAAGGCCTAAGATCAACTTCAATAACCTCAAGTTGTTCCACATGACCAACTTCTGAAGCAACGTAGACGGAAAACATAAGTTGGAATGAATCCAGTTTCGGCCCAAAAGGGTATTGTATAGAGATTTGGTATCTGTGACATAAATCCCCAGGGTTTTCCCTCCGACTTTACGGTCGACTGGAAGACATTCGTCCGCCTTATAAGGATGACCCATGTAATCAGTTATATTCATTTCAATCTTGATGAGATCATCATCATTTTTTCCTAATTTCTCCATGACTTTTCGAGGCAAGATGTAGATTGTTACACCCATGTCAATAAAAAATCGGTTGACCGGGATGTCGTTAAGATGGGTCGTGATATATATAACGGCCGAAGGTGATCAGCTACGTGAGCTGGGGGTCTCTCAATCACCACATTTTTTGATTGGGTTATATCTATGGTTCTCGATTTTTCGACCACTTCCTTATTTATGTTTTGCTCCTCTATAATCTGTAAAACTGGGGCTCTTTCATCCCACTCATCCCCATCCAAAAAACTCGGTTAGTTTGGAGGTTCTGCGAATTCCAAAGGCAAGGTAAATACCATCCCACATTCGGCTTCAGTGAACGAGCCGAATTGAATTTTGGAGTTTTTTCCAACTGTGGGCTCTACCTTGTTCCCAGAACATAGCCAAAGTCATTTCCAATTCTTCTTGTTCATTCGGTCGAGGCCCGGCCTTGGTTAACAAATATTTGGGTGAGACTTCCCTTATGGGGGTTTCTCCAGTTGACATCTGCCTTTGGTCTTACCGGCTCTTTAGGTCTCCATAATTCTGGTGGTTGATTAATGGGCCCAATTCTTTGACGAACATGTATTCGTTCCGGCGACCGTCTCAGTCATTCGAAAACGCGACCTCGACTCAAGCCTTTTACAACTCTCCTTTCATGGTTCCGGCTTACAGGTTTGTAGTCGTTTTCACACTTAAGTACCAATCATAAGACCCTTCTGAGTTCTTCTCTTTTTCTTTTTTCGGGTATCATGAGCCTCTTCATTTATTTCTGCTTTTCCTCATTCTTTTCGACCTTTTCTGTTAGTCGAAGAGCTTCCACTTTTTGCCTCTCATTGTCATCTCTACTTTTCTTTTTAGGCACAATCTTTTCGACCAGTTTTTCCTGGATAAGCTCTTATAGTCTGACCTCACATCTGCAACGGCTGCAAAGAATCACTAGTCTTGAATAAACAGTTTCAACATACTCTTTTGCCTTTCCTTTCTTGTTTGGTTATGGCCGTTCTTGAGGAACTCTAGAGCTACCATGTGAACATTAACGCCGAAAGGGGCTTTCTCGACCTGCATAGGTCATTTATTTTTGGCTGGAAACTCGAGTTCTTTCTTCTCGACCATCTTTTGGATAAAATTTCAGAAAGAATTGCATTGAATGGTCGTAAGAGTCCCCCATCATTCATGGAATTTACAATACATCTAATCTCCAATTTTCTACTTGGTCGGAACTTTATGTTCGACACTTAACTTGATCTTTCCGGCCTTAAACAGACAGCCAAATGTCTGATCAGCTTTAGATATGTCGAAGCTAGGAATATGCTTTGTTTACCTTTACTTGTGACATCATCTTGTCTGGACTAATGGCCATGACCGTCTCCCTTTGACCGAGTCTAAGTGGTTGAGCTAAAGCCTCGGAGGTAAAAGGCTTATCGACCTTGATCTGAACCGCTGCAACTTCGACTCTGGCCTTTTTAGTGAACGTTTCGGCTGGCTTGACCAAATAAACGGTTTGTCCCCTGTAGTACTGCACTTTGGCCGCTACAACTCTATGTTCTTCCTCTAGAAATACACTTTCGTATCGAGCTACCTTCTCCATCATGTCATACATATCCTCGAACTGAGATGGGTCAAAATGCTCTCGATACCTGATGTCAAGACCGGCCAAAGCCATGTCAACAAAATCTTTTTCTGGAATCTGGACATGACATTTATTCCGAGCATGTTGGAATTCACGGTTATGTCCCACAGCCGATCCTGTTTGTTTCATTTTAGCCAATTCGGTCAGGCTAACTTCTCTTACCAATCTGTAGAAAAACTCTTCTAATTCACTCCATCAACGAATGACTCCAGTCCGAAGAGAACTAAACCAGCTGAATGTGTTCCCTGTTAATGAACTCCCAAAGATTTTCATTTTTAAGATCTCATCTCCCCCATACTCTCCACATTGAGTTGTGAATCTGGCAATGTGTTCTAAAGAACTGGTGTTATCATTGCCCGAAAATAGGGAGAAGTCAAGAAGCCAAAAATTCCTTGGGAAGTCGTAGAGTGCAACCTCCGGTACAAATGGTTGGGTGTATGACGGCCTAGGTCTCCTGTCAGCATTGTTTATCATCCCTTGTATCATAAGCTTAATATCATTGCGCGTTAATATTTGCTCCCTTGTCCTAGGTCTCCATTGATCTTCCCCCCTTAAGTTAAGACCGGGTTGAGGCCGTTGTTGTTGTTGGCCTTTGAGTGGCAAATCATTCCTTCAGGCCATCGTTGGTGGCCTAAGGACCTGAGGGGATTTGGTTGGGCTATCTCATTGTACCCCATTACTAGATGATTTGGAGGAATAACTCCCTGTGGCTGCTGTTGGGCTGGAGCAATTGAAACTTAAGGAGCCAACGGTTGCAGGGGAGGATGAAGTCCTAGTGGTTGAGCATTTTGGGCCGGCAGTGTCCCTGGCCTGGGAATCAGTGGCTCGACCTAAGGGATCTGGGCATGGCCTTGTATACCCTGATAGAGAACTAAACCATTCTCGTTATTACCTTGAACCCTTGCATGTGGCAGTACGTAAATCGACACATCCTTCCATTGTGGTCAAGTTGAGCTGGTTGGGCTGAAAAGTGATGAACGACAGGAGGTTACTAAGGCAAATGAGGCCTTCCTTCCGGAGTCTAGGCCGAAAAAAAATACGGGTTATACCCCATCGGCATATGCTGGTATGCTACGGTCGACCTGACCTGCTGCTGCTGAACCGTCATTGCATTAATAGCCTGAGCAAGGCCTTGAAAGTTCAGTTGCTTTCCTCCATTGCGACAGTCATTTGCCACTGGAGAAGATCGTTGACATTCTCCTGTGCCTGCTGGCCGGCAACAATGGGCTCTTCCTCTCTGATTTCTTCAATCACAACTTAGCCATCCGACACAAGTCCTTCATTCGGCTGATCTACCATCTGCAAAGGCGCGACATGTCTCGACCATAAACTAACACAAACACAGTTTAGTAAGCCCCACTGGGCATGCCAATCTATTTTAGCACAAAAAATTCTCGGTCCACGTGTCAGACTGAGATTGATCGTGCGTTTTTGGATTCTTCTAATGCACGTGGGCATGCCACCAGCCGGAAGTGTTCCTAGGGCGAAAAATAGAGAAAATCGACCTTTCGGCCCGAATCTAACTTCTTTCAAATGATTGTCCGCCCAAGAGAAAACCAAACTTGGCCTGGATTCTTTTCTTTGCCTAACTGATCTTAGAACTTCACTGTGAGTGTGTAGTGAGAATTGAAATTAAAAGTATTTGGTAAACAGAAAATGAATTAAAGATAACTATGAAACTAGATCTAAAAGGATGTAAACTAGATCTGAAGAAACAGAGAAAATAAATGACTAGGAATAGTAGATCTAAGCATGACAAATGATGGAAATAGACTTAATGAAGAAAACAAAAAGGAAATAACATAAACTTGGACATCAAGACTTAAACGTAGAAAACAATCGCATAAAGAGGAAATAAATGCTCAATAATGAAAATATCTGGATTTGGACCTATAAACCATGATAAACAAAGTACTTTTTAGGAAATCAATAGTCAAAGCAGAGAAAGAATTCAAAACATATTGAATAAGGCCAGAAAATCCATATTTATGGAGAAATACAAGAAACTATAATAAATGAAGTTGAACAAATGTCAGCACAAAAAAGTGCCTGATAACTTTCTAAAAGGACAATTTATAGTCTAAAATGGAAATTGAAAATTCAGAAATAATACAAATCGATGATGAACAATGCATAAGTTGTAAGTTAAACATGAAATTGGAATAGAAATATCTGAATTTTTTGTGTGGAGGTGAAGACCTTTTGTACTGTAGCATTGATTGCTTTATATAGTTCTCAAAGCTGAACTAGGGTTTTGATCTTTGACAACCACGTGTAAGGCCTGATAAGTGATGCCAAGATATTTTTCTCATGCTAACACAAGCTCTGGGTTAGGTACTGAGCTATCCTTAACTCCAGATGTTGCTTGTCCTTATCTGCTGATGTGTTGGCGAGAATAAAAATGGATTGAATTGATTTGTTCCGACTAAACACATCCTTATTTTCAACGGGCACATTTCTTTCCGCCTGAAAGCATGTTCTTTGGCCGAAAGAGTCAAACAATTTTGACACTGGTTGACTTGGCATGGCACGTGGCATATAACATACAAAATTTTAGAGGGGTACCAACAACTCCAACATGACAGCGGAAGAAATAGATGGCTTCAACACATTAATGGGTTATAATGCCAATGGAAATCTTTTACAATAATCTCATGATATTTTTTTGTAACTATATTTTCATGATTTTCCTTTTATGTGATTTTTCACAACCTTTAACAGAAAGAAAACCAAGTTCTTGTTGCATAATCATGTTATACAGAGAATACCTTCAGCAATTAAACTATAAAACTGAACTTCAATGGATTTACTCTAGAAACACTTGAATCCTATCACCGATTGTATCGTTAAAATCTAACAATAGCTTCCCTCCCATTTCATCAGCCGCACCATTCAACAGTTCTTTGATGTTTACACCCCCGAGAGCTGTATGGAAACATGTGTGGACTTTCACTTATACCATACTACTAGTCTGAAGTAATTACTCATTTTAAATAAGTTTGGAGAGCATGAGTAATACCTGGAACTATATTTGTGATTCCTTCCAAGAATCCAGCCTGTCAAAATGTTTTATCACAAAGGAAAAAAAAAAAAAAAAAACAGCATTTCATAAGACAATCTGAAGTCGCATAACTAGCATGCAGAGGATTCGTGTAGACAAAAATTCGGAACCGGTGATTTTTCAAATTTTCAGCTTTTGACCCAAAAAAAGGACTTAATAGTCAGCATTCTACAAGTTGTGTTCCCTGGGAATCTGCATCTATGTAATAGCGTTTGAGCAGTGTTATTTTTTCTATTTTGTGATTTTTTTTTTATTGTAAAACTTTTACTCTTTCTTCCTACATACCAAGGAAAAGGTTAAGGTTATTAATGAAATTTATTACGCTGTCTAAACTTTATGCACTACAAAAATATGCCAAGATAAATTTTTTTAAAAATTTTATTAAATTGGAAATAGTTAATAAAAAAAAAAAGAACAAAGTTAGCGGTGTAATATAACTGTACACAGTTATATAAAATGGTTCACGTGCTTCATCATAAAGCGAGTGTGTATACTAAACATCAACATATGCCCGTCGCAGATTACATTGCCTGTTCTATTCTGATTCATCTGCCAATAACTAAGCTGAATTTTTGTCATTTTTCAGAAATCTACTAGTTTTATAGAAACAAAAAGAAATGGAGTTTATAGTACATTTCCCCAAGATGATTTTCTTTTTCTAAAACAGTTAAGGCTTCGCCATTAAATTACTGGGTGTTTTTTTTTCCTCTTTCGTTTTTCTAAAATAGTTCAGTTCTAACAGCGGAAGCACAGGAAATGAATCTAAGTTATACAATATCAACACTACTGTGATATATATGGCCAAGAAGGATAGATGACTTACAGGAATCCTAACATCAAGTTTCTCAAATCCATCTCTTCCAGTTATTTTGATTCTCAGTGTCCGAGACCAGATCCCAGAAAATGGACCCCTGGAACCATCTGCACCATAGTTATTGTACACGTCAGGTGTTATAACTTCAACAATGGGATCTTGAGGGCTCTGATCTTTCTGTTCTGCATCCCTCCTTTGAAGACTGTATACACTACTGGTCACTGGAAAATAACCTTTATGTATAAGAACTAAGAAACAGAAAATGCTTATCTACATCTATAAAATTTTGGGTGGGAGGCTAATTGGTACACATGAAAATTGGCCGATCTTAATGGAAATATGTAGAAATTTATCTTCCAAAGAGCCATTCATCCTGTTATGTTAAATCCAGTTTTAACCCAGTTGTGATAAGTAATCAACTTTCATCAAAACAGCGAAAAGACATTGGATTTCAAGTTAATAATCTAATTTTAGACAACTTCATGTTAAAAGGCCAAGTGAGAAAGAAATATCGTGATCACATCTGTGGTGAGTAAACAGTACTGAAGTGTGTCATATGACAAGTTACTCACATCTTGTCGAAGACTGCTGACTGATGCTGGTAGAATACCGTTTTTCTTCTTCATAATAACTATTGAAACCTAGGATTTCCTTAACCTCATCAAAGGATGGCATGCTTCCAGGAGGAGGGATACGACCCCCTCTGATACCAGCTAGTGCTTCCTGCAGTTAATTCATATATGTTCCTTACCATGAAGTAATATTCTAAATTAGTGAATTCTAGACAAGTAACACTTCTGAAAAGCACACCAAAATGCATGGTTTTTCTCAAAATGAGCTCGATGACAGACTTGGTTATAATACCTTAAGATTCTGGGCAAATTATGCATTTGGATCCAACTTAATTGCACTGGAAACTATCTATCTAACAAAATATGTTACTCTTATATTTAAAAATCACAATTTGTTGCAAAGTACCTTATATTTAAATGTATAACATAACAAATTGTTAGTATTTCACTTCATAGATTTGTAGCAGCCATAGGCCCATACCTATATGGAAAAAAAAAAATGTTATACTTATACCTCAAATTGATGCAATGGAAAACAGCATGGAACAAAATTATCTTTTTTCATTAATATATTGAAAAAAATTCCATTTCCATGGGAGATTGACAGAAAAGCTCCAAAAGACACAGAAAATTTAAAGTTCTGGCGCAACTTAGACACTTCTAGATATCTAGTGTATAAGAAATTATTTTGTTGGCTGTTGTTATGTTTTCAATTTTGAACCAGATCATTATGTCATGTAAGAAAATCAGAGAGATCTATAGTCATAACCGTTTTAAACCTTTTTATAGTAGCATAATTATAGCGTGTCCAAGAAAGTTGACCTTTTCTTTCATTCATGAACTTAATTTGAAAAGAAAAAGGTGTAGGCATGTTACCTGCATTGCTTGAATAGATACCCCAATCAGAGAAAGCGGATATGCCACAAGTTTATATCCAATATCCTCAAGTTCAAGAGGATTGAGTATTGGTGTTTTTCCCCCTCCTTCAAGCATATTTGCCTGAAAAAACATGGAGTTTTATTACTACAAATTACTTTCATTTTTCCACAACTATCCTGAAGTTACAAATTGAGCCTGGTGATTGTTTGTTAGATTACTGCTTGACATATCTTGATAAGTATACATCACACATGTTCATATGTAGGCAGTGAAACTAGCTAATGTGAAACTAAATGCCATTGCTAGTGCCATAAATGGAATACAAAATTACAAACTTCTTTAAAGAATTCATTCCTGCTATAGGCAATATCTTATACAATACCAATATGGCACTTAACCAAAATATCTCTGTTAAGAATGACCAATTATATTCTACTATAAAAAAAAAAAATTAAAATAATAATTAAATCAAAAAGAGTACTGGAAAGTGCCTCCAGTTAGATATTCACTCCCAAACCAGAACGTACAACTAAAGTAATATCACAACTAGTGGACAAAATAACGATCCAAATAAATGGTCTCAATTTCAAGCCAAACACTATTTGTATCCATTATCATATATGCTGCATCAATCAAATTCTATTAGAGTAAAGCATTCAGTTTTGTTTAACATAGTGCCGCAATTTAACATTAAATAAAGAAGTTGGCTCTACTTATTAAAAATTTAGGAAAGGATTTTAAAGAGAAACAATTAAGTAAATTAAAGTAGAACTTTAAGTGTAAGTTTATTGGGAAAATTTGCGAAATAACCCAGTTAAATTCGGGTTACTCTTTTTTGACCCTCAGCTCCCAAAATAAATATTTATGACTCTTTTGACACTTTTAAGTCGATAAAGTGGTCAACATATGTCAACCATTTTTCGACCGAAAAATCGAATTTAACAAAATGTAAAAAAGTGGGAGAAGATGAACATGATAAACGAAAAACCTAGATCTAAATCTCCCACAGACCTGCTCAATGAATATGATGAACAAGATGAACTAGCTGCAGGACCATCTAAAGTGGCCCAAACAACCAGAATGTCGACCACTTGTCGACCCATAATATGAAATGTCGACCATTTGTCAACCACCAAAATTTCAGATTTGCTTCTTTTTGTCGACTATTTGTCGATCCATAATATCAAATCCTCAGTCCTCATAACCATTAACCTGCTTATTTTACAAGTCATAAGGTGTGCAACAAGTTTGGCACTGTATAAAAAACTTAAAACAAAAACCAAAGACCAAATAAAGAAATATCCCAGACAGCAGAGTGATGCTGTGGTAAATGGACAACAATCTCTACATCTTTCTTGCACATGTAGCACCAGCTGACAAATATCCTTTAGACTTCCACCACTTTGTTGGGTGCTCCATTCAGAATACAACTTTAAAGTTGTGCTACAACATCTTTTTCAACTAACATGTTACAATATATCTTAATTTTCCTTAGTAGAAAAAAATAGTTCTAGTCCAACCTACTACACAGGAGAGAACCAACACGACAAATTTTAATAAAAGAAAATTTTCAATTATAGATATATTTGAGGTTTATTTTCGTCTTCCAACACGTGGTTCATAGTCAAACCCAATTGTTTTTGGGATAAAGGGTTAGTTGGGTTGGGTTTTAGGCTGTGTGGGCGTGCACACACACATTTAAAGGGTCTTCCATACCATCACTTGGGTCCAACTTCACCAAACAGAATAGAACCTACTGCAGTTAGGTTACCCTTGGTCATACTCAAGATCATAAACATCAATGGCTAATCAATAAGGCTTGACATAGATGTTTTAATGGAAAGCGAAATATTGTAATAACTAAGATTAATGCTAGCAATACTAATACTTTAATGGAGACAATACTAAAAGAAGAGGGGGAAGCTTCAAATTCACAAGCATTTACTATGTGGCACTAATTTAATTTATCACATGTGGGAAAATAGACATGAGACATTAAAAGTAGCACCTCGTCACCATTTATAAGAGTAGCAAAAGGTAGTCATTTGCAACGCCCGGCTTCCTTGGTAAAAAAGTATGAAGAAAAGAAATGTTATAAAACCCAAGTCTTCAAAAACATTATATTGCTACTTTCTATTCTACCATGGAAAATGTGATGTACCATTTTTGGAACTAGGGGAGATATTCCACAGAAAGCCTTCATCTCTTCTTTTGAAGTTAGTGCATCAATGAAAATAACATCTGCTCCAGCATCAGCAAATGCCCTTGTCCTCCAGAGTGCTTCATCCAGAGACACTGCTTGACGAGAATCAGATCGTGCTACAATGACAATGTCAGTGCCACTCTCTTTCCGAGCATCAACAGCTGCTCTTATCCGCATCACAGCCTCCTCTCTTGACACCACTTTCCTGCCTTGCGTATGACCGCAAGCTTTTGGAGAGACCTAAAGAAGACAGTTTTATATGCAATAAGTATCTCAAACAGTATAATAGAATGCATAATAATGAACAAAATAGGACAAAGTNAAAAAAAAAAAAAAAAAAAAAAAAAAAAAAAAAAAAAAAAAAAAAAATGTAGCAAAGGAATATAAGAAAGTGCTTAAGATAAGGCCTGACTTATGAAACCTACAGCAAGGTTATACAAAGCTGTACCAAAAGTACACTCATAAATGATTTCACCTCCCATTATGATATCACACCATGTAAAGCAATGAAAATCAAAGGCGAAATACATTAAATTTTGTCAATCCGACCATCAAGTTCCCAGGCAAACCCAGTCTCAATACAAGCCTAGTTCCACGAGATCTCACTGGACAATCAATTATTTCAAGATTCCCAAGCTATCATTATACATATGTGTTATTATATCTGTATTGCTTCTCTAAAGTTAAACTAAGGAAACAAAAAGGAAAGCATTAGAAAAAACAAAAATTAAAAATTATTGTAAGGAAATCTTCATAGTTAATTGGACTTGGACCAAACTTACTTTTCAACAAATAATCCAATTGTCTATTTGGCAGCAGACTTCTGATCCAATTTCCTTGGTCAGTCAAAGTTTTTCTTTTTACTAAAAAATGACATTGTAACTCTTAATGGTGGAAAAACAAATCACACCTAAAAACCCAAAAACCAAGATTACAGGACATATGTCAATTAAGAACTCACAATATTCAAGAAGTCTTTCCATTCTAAAGAATTTCAGACAACCCATTCTTCTAGTTTCTCTGATTTGAATCTGACATTACTGTAATTTGAATCTAAGTCTTTTCATTCTAAAAGGATTTATATTCATGATCTTACGAAAAAATACTTTTTGGCTAAGCATGACCAAAATTAATTTTAAAATTGTATGAATAAGAAACATCAAGAAATAATTAAAAGAAGCAAACCCGATTTCAATCTAAAATACTCTCCAATTCCCCCCCCCCCCTCCCTCTCGTTCCTTATAATTGTTATTTGTATAAAAAGCAACAACCACAGACTTGTGTGTGTGTGAGAGAGAGAGAGAGAGAGAGAAGAAAACAGGAAGATTAACAGATGCAAAATTATTATTTGAATAATGAGATTTTTTCATATTTAGTACCTAAACTTTGACCATTGTCTTAATGTGATACCTAAACTTTTATTTGTCCCAATTGAGTACCTAAACTTTTATTTTGTGTCTAATAGGTACCAAAATGAATTTCTGTTAAAATTGTCAACAAAAGTTAGGGGCAATATAGTCACTTCAAAAAATTTATATTTATATTTTAATTATAATTTTTTCTTTTTTTTGTTTGTTGTGTTTTTTTTTTAATAATTTTAAACATATAAAGAAAATAATTAAAATATACTTTGACTATATTGCCCCTAACTTTTGTTGACAATTTTAACATAAATTCATTTTGGTACCTATTAAACACAAAATAAAAGTTTAGGTACTCAATTGAGACAAATAAAAGTTTAGGTACTAAATATGAAATAAAACCTTGAATAATATAACCTGATCTTCAAGCAAAATCCCTGCAAAACCAGCTCTAATATATCCCCTGACAGTTCTCTTGACATTCATTGCATTCCCGTATCCATTATCGCCATCTCCAATAACAGGAATTGACACAGCTTGGGTTATTTGTTGCCCCTGATCCACCATTTCTCCATAGGATATAAAACCTGTATCTGGCAATCCTAATCTTGCAGCCGATATCGAAAATCCTAACGGAAGACCAAAATGCATTAATAAACTTGTTTCTCTGTTTGATACACTTAGACAAGATTTACCAGAAAAAATGACTAAGAACTCATATCTATATGCAGTAACTCAACAACAATTGCATTCAGATTTTATGATTTTTTTTACAAGAAACAAAATAATTCAATTAATACAACAAAAAGACAAGTACACATGCAGAGGACCATTAAGATCCAGTTACTGAACAGCTAAAGATATATCTAACTAACTAACTATAGAGAACATGTAGAATAGACAAGATCTTAAGAAACAACAGCCTAGCAATGCACATAAAACAAGAAGAATATACCATAGGATTTTATGATTGATATAGTTTAGATAACATACAATTTTATACTTTGATTAAACAACTTAATTTCAATTTCCTGTTAGCTTGGTTGAGGATGTATTGCTACTTTGTTCAACAATACTGTCAGCAATAAAGGGCAGCTGCTGCAAACAAAAAGAAGAATAAAGGGAAGAAACCTAAGAGCAGGCAGCTTGCATGCAGTGAACAAATTAATTCCCCTCGAGAAGAAGAGAAAGGTGCTTCTAATAAAAAATGAACTGTACAATTTGGAAATAAGGAGTCTTGTTGAACAACAAACATTTCAAAGAGAGGAAAAAATCAGTATGCTGCCAACTCTCAGCTTGCTGTCAATAGAATCAAAAGCATGTCTTTTAGGGGCTTTAGTGAGTATATGGGCTAGCTGATTCCAGAGGGCACAACAAATGCAGCCACAATCTCGTTTGATACCACTTTAGAATCAAACGGTAGTGATGATTCCACTTCGATGGAAAAATGGGATACCAGTGATATGAATGGCTGGCTGATTATCACAGTAGAGAGGGGTTGAATCTTGGACTGAAATTCCAAACTTGTGTACTAGCAACATTTTCACTTTACTTTCAAAGCAGTTTGCTTTTCTTGGGAGAATTCACACTTGGTTTCTCATGAGTTCGAGTTCACACACACGATCACAGACACACCAAACTCGAACTAGTAAAGTCCTTGCTAACCAAGCCATTGAAAAGAACTTCTACGGAGAGCAATTCCTTACTCGGCCTAACAATTTTTTTATTAGAAGTGCACTTACATTTATAATGACTACTCTTCTATGCAGACCCTAAGCCGTGTAGTGGCATCCTTCCATTTTAAGCTACAAGAAGGACCAGCATCCACTCATGGCAAAAGGAATTTTGTGAGAACTGTGTTTGCAGCTTTGCTGCTAGTTCCACTGCTGTGTTTACAGCTTGTTTGGATTGAATAAGATTTTCAATCATTAAAAAAACAAAATAAATTAATTTAACTCATTCAACAACATTGGCATGTAGTCAAAGAAATTATCTCATATTTTTTAACAAACAAAAAATCATGAAGATGAATACATCACTGAGAATGCAAGTATCTAAGTCTCTTACTCTTAATTCCTTCAATTTAAATCAAATATAACTATTAGAATACAGAACAATTGTTGGTCCGCATCCTAATAGCTTAAGCTTTTGGGATAGTGGTGCACCAACAAAATTTACCATGGTATCAAAGCAGGAGATCCTGAGTTTTGAATCCCTGCAATTGCCTCCTCCCAATGTATTTTGTATTCCACATGTTGGGCCCCAATGGTAGAGAGAGATTCACACGTGAATTGTTGGCTCACATCCTAATAGCTTGAGCTTCTAGAAAAATGCTATCATTACAAAAAGTATATAAGCAAGGCCATTCCCATATTCTCTCAAGAAACAACACTCTGCCAGAATCTATATTTTATAATCAACCACATATTTATGACAAAGAAAAGCAATCAACCCCACATCAAAAAGCTCAAAACCGAAGTACATATAATCAATCCTGCCTCAAAAACCAGAGTCTGATTAAACCCCATATCAAAATCATGCAATTATGTTACTATCTACAAGCAAGACAGAAACCCCACATGTTGAAATTAGAAATACACAAAAGTCATATACCACTGGTGAAGCAGTACTGGAAGCCAGCTCTTTCCACTAGCTTGGCACTTAGAGCATCAAAACAAGCAGGGCCTTGGTGAACCCCTGGCAAGTCGAGAATTCGTCGAAGCGCTTTCGCCGGAGACTCGGGGGCTGAGTCTCTTTCTCCTGAGTACGCTGTGACGATTTGAAGGAGACCCCTTTTGGTAGGAGAGGCAGTAGTGGTGTGGTTCAACTTGTGGGGCAGTGAAAGTGGGCGTTGAAGGAGGGATGACCCAAATGGGAGATTTGAAGCCGGTGGTAGAGGTGGGCTGGTATAGAAAGAGGAGGTGTGGTGAAGAGAGACTGAGACATTGCAGTCTCTGCTAAGCACATGAGCCTGTAAATTCATTCTCTCTTCGATGGCTGTGTTCAAAATGATGAAGGCGTTATGACTTATGAGTCTATGACAATACTTGGACTGAGTTCACTCACTTCAGTAAAATAAAGCTGATAATTAGCCTACCATAATGTTTTGGCTGAATGATCCAAACACTATACACTTTCTGTTTTTTTTTTTTTTTTTTTTTTTTTGCCCCAAATGATAAATAAGCATGTATGATTAGACTTTAGATCAATCCAGGTAGGCTCCAGCAAGGCCTTCCACAATACAGTTTGAATTTGATTCCAAAACTCATTTTTTGAGTATAAAATAGGTATAGTTCAGCCAAAATGAATAGAAATGATCTCCATAATTTTTTAAGACCCAAAAATTATTTCCAGTTTTGGATATAAACTATACCCAAAACCAAATTAAATGGCTGGCCCCCCCAACAAATAAAAACTGATTAAAAAGCTCATGATGTCAAGACTACACGCTGGCCTTACAATTAGAATAAAAAAAATGGATGGTGACATGATGGGTGATTGAAAAGCAATGACTTATACATGAAGTTTTGGCTTTGTTTTGATTTGCAATTCACTGTTAAAATCTGCGTGCTGTTGAAAATCAATCAATTGCCAAAATCAGTTAAATGTAATTTTTGAAAATAATAATAATAATGAATATAGAAAAAATAAAAAAAAATGTCAAAATAATAAAAATTCAGAAATTTTTTTTTAATTCTCTTTAATTTTATAACGACTAATACATCAAAAATTTTATATAAACCTCATTCTTTTTAGTTTTTTCTTCACATTGTTCTTTTTTTTACACCACATTTTCATTAAATTTAGTGAATTCAATATGATTAGAGGTCTTGGTTAGTCAAAAGATGAAGATATTGCTCTAGTTCAAACTTGGCTAGAAAAGTCTCCAAATTCGTAACTTGGTGCACAACAAAAAAATGATGTATTATGGGCCAAAGTTTACATTTTGAAGAACTAATTAAATTATTAACAATGATATAATATTCTTAATCATGAAATATTTTAAATATTTAATTAACGGACACTTAATCAATTTTAAAATTAAGTAATTGAGTTAAATATTAATATTCTCATATTTAGACCTCAATATCATTGTATTGGTGATCTCCAAAATATTTATTTTTACACTTTTTGATACCCAAAATTGATTTGGGTATTGAGGATTTGGGGATTATCATTGTCAAAGGCCTAACTAACCAGCGTTCCGAGTTCTCCATCCAATGTTCGTAGTAACTGTTGGTTTTAGGCTTTTAGCCTTGGTGCAACTAAAGTAATTGGTCTAAAGGTCAATCAACCCATTAACTTGAACTAAATGCCAAAATTCAAATAGGTCCAACCCGTTAAGAAAAATAGACAAAAAAACCTTAACAACTTCACAAAAACTACAAACCTACCACCGTGCCCATTCCCTGCCCGCCTAAAAAAATAATTGAAATCCAACGGCTTAAAAAATTTTGAAGTTTAAAAAAAAAAACAAAACAAAACAAAACTCACCCAAAAATCAAAAGAAAGCCAATTCTATTGAATCACTGCATATACACAAAAACTTAACACAAAAAAAAAAAAAAACAAACAAACAAACAAACCAATCCAAAACAAGATTCGATCTCTGCATGTACACATTGCTTGCGCTTTTTGGCAGTTGTTTGGCATTGGGTGTATTGGGATCTAGAAATATTTATTGATGAACATATAGGAAAATCCTATTTGGATTTGCCTAAGATCTTTGGAATTCATTTATTTCTCTCAAGAGTGGCTTGCTTTGGTTTTGGTGCATTTCATGTAACAAGATTGTATGATCCTAGAATATGGTTGTCTGATCCTTATGGACTAAGTAGAAGGGTACAATCCGTAAATCCAGTGTGGGGTGTGGAGGGTTTTGATCCTTTTGTTCCGAGAGGAATAGCATCTTATCATATTGTTGCAGGGACTTTGGGCATATTGGTTGGTCTATTCCATCTTAGTGTATGTCCACATCAACACCTATACAAAGGATTACGTATGTGAAATATTGAAATTGTCCTTTCAAGTAAGAATTTTGAAGCCGAAGCCTAGAGGTACAAGCTACATGACAAGAAAAAAAAACAAAATCAAAGAAGAAACAAGAAAAAAAAATGCATTAGGAAAAACACACGTGCATCTCCAAAAAAGGTAGATGCATATGGAAAAGTACAAGTGCATCTGCAAAAAACAAAAAATAAAAAGCAGAAGCATCTGAAAAAATGCAAGTGCATCTGCAAAACCTGTGTATCTACAAAAAAAATGCTTCTGGAAAAGCACAAATGCATCTACACAATCAGCTCTCAGAATCTGCATGCAAAATGAAATAGAAACCAAAGTAACTACAAATTTCTATGACAAAAAAAAAAATTGAAATCAATCAAAATTAAATAGCAAATCGCAAAATCATATCTCGAATAACTCAAATCTCACAACTGAGATCAATTGAGAGAGAGAGAGAGAAGGATAAGGATAAACGATAACATTGATTGGATGAGTCGATGCCCCATTGGTGTCGGACCCTACAGGGTCACCTTGGGTTCCACGGTGGGACCTACGAGCAGTCCTATCATAAACAATGTTGTGAGAATAGCCTCATTATGTAATTCAGGAACAAGGGTTGTTAAACAAAAGTTAGCAGAGGCAATGAAGTTAAATGCATGTGATATGAAGATTGCAAAGATAATGGAAAATTTTAACAATGTTGACCAAACTCTTTGTGATGTGCCTCTTGATAAATCCCTAGTGTTGAATCCCCCGATTATGAGGACTTAAGGCAGAAAAAATGCCAGATTAAAAACCATCTAGAGAAAATAAAAAAGAAAAATGCAAGAGTTTTTTAATACACTTGAAATGTTTGATCAAATGATGGGGGTTACTCCTATATGCTTTAGCATAGTTAATGTTATTCCAGCTTGTGCTTTGGCGTGTGCGTGGATGTGTAAGCAGAGTATTTTAGGAAGAACTTATGTTCCAAGGGAAACCATGTTGGGTCCTTAAATGTGTGCATTTTAGGCCCTCTTTGTTAATGTATTTAGTACTTAGTCCCTATATTTTGCGTTATTTATTTGTGTTTCTCTCTATCGTTGGAGTATTTGATGTTTAAAGAGAAGCCCAAGACCAAGAGAGGGTCCTAGAGCATGAAAGAAGTAAAAGCCCAACCCAAACCATAAGAAAAGTGGCGTGTGTGCTAAGTGAATGGCTAGCCGCACCTTGCAAAGAATTTCCTTCCTAATTTGGCTCTAAAAATCAGATTTTTAACTACCTATTTATCTTCTTTTAATTTCTGATTTATTGGAGGCTTATTAGGAGAAGAAATCAACTACATGAAAGTCTATAGGGATCAGCTACACTTACCTATTTAAACCAAACTCGTTCTAGGGTTCCCATACTTGGAGAGAAATCAGAAAAATAGAGAGGGAGGCTGCAGCTTGGAGGCGTGAGCTCTCCAGGGTTTTGGCTTTTCTTCTTTTCTTTTCTTGTAATTTTGGAGATGACAAACATGATTTCTTTGATGTTCTTGTTTTCTAGCATGACCTAATCACGTTTTCTAGGGCCTAGGGTTCAGCCCTAGGCCGAATATTCAGTGGATTGGTGATGTAGTTGCTGTTTATTTAATTTCATGGATTTGATGATTTTAATTTCACTTTTATCATTGTTCTCTATGTGTTTATAATCCTTGATTGATCACCTAGGGTTATTGCATCTAGAATTTAATCAATTTAGGGTGAGGACAACCAATTAGCCCTAATACAAGTGAAAAACAATTTAGGATTTAGTAATTGGCTGAATTCTAATAATGTGAAATCAATACTAAAGCACCTAAGGTAGACGCCATGCCTTAGGGTTTTATTTGCATTCATAATCTCCTTTGTGTGTTAATGGACCTTGTTGCATTCTTAGGTAGATGTCATGCCTAGGTTGCATTTAGGGTACCAAACTAGGGTAGACACTATGCACTAGTTTGTACATTTGGGGAATCATGCATTTCATGTTATGGCACCTATGAGAATGCATTCATGAATAGGACTTAAAGGTTTCAGAAATTGCACCATGACATTGAGTATGACTGTATGAGGTCTAGTGGTAAAGTCTTAGAGTCCTAGTACTATCATTCATCTATTTTCACAAGATAACTTGTTGTTTTCATCGTCTCTACTAGTTGTGCATCTTAGTCTTTAAAGTAGGTTTAATTTGATGTTTTCAAGTCATACAAACCCCCTCCAACTCGTGTGTGTGTGTGTGTGTGCGTTTCATTTCAATAAGTAGCTGCCCTAGGCGTGACAACTTAGGTTGCCACTTGTGTTTTATTTTCTTATATCTTTAGCATTAGGATTATCATTTAAAGATCATCAATAGTCCTCGTGGGATCGACCTTGTTTGCCATATATATTATATATAGATTCGTGCACTATAAATATTAAAATATAACGAACAAACCGGTGAATCAAAAGAGAATAAATCCCAAAAGCAATTACGTTATATTGGAACTACATATGCATTTGCTAGGATTCACTATATTTTAGTTGTTTCTTCTCATTTGCTACTTGAGAGTGGTAGATGTGTTTTCTAGAAACTGTGAAATTTTTAGGGCCAAGACATTTCACTTTGTTCAATAGTCTATTATAAATTAATGCAATATTTTCACAGCATTGTTTAGTCGTATATGGAGGATTTCAAGATTGGATCATTTGCATATGGTGAATTCAAAGTAATGAAGGGTTTCAAGATTTTTCTTTCATTTTGGTTGGCTTGCAGGTATTGTTGTCCAACTTTTCCACAAAATTTGAACACAAATCAACTTCTCAATTTACAAAGCCACATTTTTCCATGAATATTACAACAAGCCCCAAAATAAAAGAAATGTACAATTTTCAATACAAGAAGTATCCTCAAAACTTTCTCATGCATTAAGTTCTTCAATCTCATGTTCTACCCAACATTTTATTACAAAACTTGTTCTACATGCTAAATCACTTCACCTTTGCTGCAATCTAAACTACTCTTGTTGTCAAAGAGGTTGTGCTCTCCCAATTGGGTCCTTCGACCCACAACCTCTTTGGTTCCTATGCTTGCTAACCATGATCTACCTTGACATCCCAGTAATATATGGTTCTATAGTGGTAGTGTTTAGGTTCTTTGTGTTTCTCTTTGCTTTTGACCGTATTTTCTTTTTAGCTCCTTATGGATCTTGAGCTGAGTTGCATCCCTTTTTGGTCATCTTTGTTTGTTTTGTTTTCCTTTTGGGTTTGTGTTGAGACCTAAAAATTACCCCAGCCATGTGGAGGGCCGAGATGGACCACAACACGCCGCGTCGTTATGCGACGGTGGCGTTTCCGACCTTTGGAGCGGGTGTGGGCGTGCAATTAATCGGCTTGGTATAGCCGATTAGAAAAATATAAAATATAAATAAGAAAAATAAAATGTAAATGCTCTAAATTAAATATCTAACTTCTAACAAACGATTTAGCAATAGAAAAGGAATGAGAAAAATCTATCAAGGTTCTTTTCTTGCCTAGATAGCCTAGGACTTTGAGAATGAACAACAACAAAATAAATAAAAGGGCTACATGAATCTAAAAGAGAGCTCACTAGAAAATGACATTAAAATAAATGCCAAGAACAAGAGGTATTCTTGAAATACCCAAACATGAGGAAATTGGATTAAACGTAAAGAAAGATAAACTAAAAGAAGCTTGAAAAGCTAGACAATTGAAAATAAAGACAAATTTGGGAAACAAAAGCCATTGGGCTGATTTGGTGAGCGAAGAGGTTGTAGAGAATTAATTTCACATTTCTTGATATTTTTGGGGGGCTGTGTTGGGGGTTGATTGTTCTCCTCTCAATTGCCTGGTCTATTCCGTTTTATATTGGTCTAATTTCTTTGCTCCCAAGTTTTGGTAGCCACGTGTGTGGCTTGAAATGAATTGTTCTTAGAC
The DNA here is from genome assembly GCA_003254865.1 of Dryas drummondii. Taxonomy (NCBI): domain Eukaryota; kingdom Viridiplantae; phylum Streptophyta; class Magnoliopsida; order Rosales; family Rosaceae; genus Dryas; species Dryas drummondii. Next base: position 329,097 of record QANW01008985.1, on the reverse strand, counting down.
ATCTATTGACATCTTTTTAGGTAGTGGGACAGTTGTTGGTGAGTGGCTTTAAGTGGTGAACAGCTTTAGGTAAATGGAGAATAGGATAAGGTTGAGCTGAAAATAGCTGAATCACCTTTTGGGCTTGCAAAATGTTCAGCCGAGATGCATTAACCATTCCTTGCCGTGAGGCATTGGTTAAGCAAAAGTTGCAATTGGGTCGTGAGCTTTATTAATCACTCCATACTTTATCTTTTCCTTCCATTTACTAACCAAAAGTTGATGGAGTGTGGGCCCATTTAGAAAACACTTCAGGATGTCTCTCACGCATTCTACTGCACTTCTTGGAAATGTGTGTATATACATACATATATATATATGTTATAAAATAAAGAGAAATGTAGAGAGAACATAAGAGAGAATTGGAGAATAATCAGAGTGTCTTTCTCATTCACATAAGGCCTTTATTTATAGGCTCTTAGATGACCTGTGATAGATCCTTAAGGTCTCCTATTTTACAATGAATTGGATTTCTCTTAATTATCTATACAATTGCTTTAGATAATACAAGAGATAAATATTAAACATGAAAATGGACAGCCACATAATTAATGATATTTACAACACTCTCCTTTGGATGTTCATTGAACATGACAGTTGCCTTATTAAAAACCTCACTAGCCAAAACCATATGGCAAAAAGACTAGCTAAGGAAAATAGTACAATCTTCATGTGTTCTTGTAGCTATGTGATGAGTGTGCATTTTGCATCAATTTATGATACTAACTCCTTAACCTAGAGTGTTAGAACTCGATATTTTGCATTTCTTGTCTTGTTTTTGTGTTTTCAGGTCAAATGAAGCAGAAATGAGAAAAAGAAGCAAATGGAGCCATTTTAGGACATTTCCTGGTCAAACTAGGAAAACGAGTGAAATCCTGGTCAAACCAGGAAAAGTGCAGAAATCCTAGTCAAATGAGGATTCCTAGTCACACTAGGAAACATCAAGTCCAGAACCATCATTGCGGAGCCAGAAATGAGAAATCCTGATTCGAACAGGAAATCCTGGTTGAACTAGGAAACCTGACCCAACTAGGGAAAGGAGTCCTAATGACACTAGGAGACCCCAGGGGCAATATGGTCATTACAAGAAGTCGAAATGGATAAGGAATCCTTCATTTACAAGAAATCCTAGTTGCACCAGGAAATGTTGGTCAAAGTCAAGGTTCCAGAAGCTTCCAGAAGATGGTGGACATCCATGGAAATGAATGGAGTGAAAAAATGAATTTGAATTCAAATGAAAATGAGGGGCAAAATGGGAAGTCAAAAGTGGAGGGCCCATGGGCCCTAGGGATGCCGAACCAAGATGGGCCATGCATGCACATGCATGGGCCCAAACCCTAGCAGCCCAAAGGCCATGCGTAAGGAGCAAGATGGCAGCCCATGCATGCGCATGCATGCCATGCAAACCCTAGCAGCCAAGGAACCCATGCGCAAGCCCAAGTTGCAAGCCCAAGGTGGAAGCCCATGGAGTGAAACCCTAGCCCATCTTGTGCAAGTCACTTCAGCCCAACATGCAAGCCCTAAGCCCAAGACCAGCAGCTCATGCGCAAGGAAGGGACCCTAGCTGGGCTAGGCGTGAATCACTTAAGCCCAAGGAGCAGCCCATGCCGCAAGGCCTGATGCACCCTAACCCTAGCTGCTACCGCAAGTTACCTTCTCCTTGCCTCTCAAGGATTGCACTTCTATAAATATATCATGTACTTCAGAACCCTAGACACTCTTACCTCCTGCTAGTTTTATTTTCAGTTTTAGGTTTTTATTTTCAAAAGTTAGAGAGAGAGAGAGAGAGAGCCGAATTAAGAGGGTTCTAGAGAGAGAAGGTGGCGTGACAAGTGAGAGAGAGAAGGACCAGCCTGCTGCCGCAAACCCTAGCTCACCTTGCCGTGAGTTCCTCCTGCTTGCTAGGTGCCTCAATTTTCCTCTCTCCTTGCCGCAGCCACCCTAGTGTTTGCATCTCTGATTTTGTTTCTTTTTCCTTCTAGTTTTCTATTTTCTTGTTGGATATTTGTCTCTGAATTTATTTAATTTAAGTTTATGAATTTAATTAGTTTATATCTTTGGTTTTATTTAATGCATGTTTCAGATTCTCATTAGTTTATATTTGTCAATCTAGTTTAGTTGTGTTTCTGATTTCAATTCGTGCATGCATTTAATTTTGTTTACTTTGTGTTTCTAATTTCTTTTGCAAGCATGAATTGGGATTTCATTATTTATTGTTTCTGTTTTTATTTATTTAATTTAAGTATGTAGGTTAGTTATTCTATCTTGCATGTTAGTCGTAGGTCGATTAATGGATTTGCATGTTCTAAAAAATCGTTTATCCGTCTCTTGGTCTGTTAGTTTGATGTTTGCATGTATTAAATTTCCACTATCTATTAGAACCCGTCACTAGTTGTTTGCATCCTTTAACTGGCCACCTTAGGGTAATTGCATCTAGTTTATCCATTAGGTTTAGCTGTGAAATAGTCAAAGACACTAAACCACAAGTAACAAGGGAATAATGGATTGTTCTTGGTACTGGGGTTGGGCGACCTCTATAAGGAAATAGTCAAAGCTTATATGTTGTGCATGTTTGACGTTCTCATAAAACTTAATGACTTCTGCATGGGTAACAGCTGCCTTAGCTTGAACTAGGGAACATGTAGGTTAACTGGCTAAGGAAGGCTCAAGAAACTCTTAGTTTATGCATTAGGAGAACAATTGCGAGAAAGTAACTAGCCAAACCTTTTTAGCAGTCAAACTTTAATATGTTGTGTTCAAATTAACTGTCATTAGCCTTGGATGGTTATTGCATGCTTATCTGATTTGAAACTGAAAACTTAATATTACAAGATAGAATAAAGGGTGTGTGCGTGTAGTGATGTGTGCGTGTGTTTACATCTTCCAAAACCCCCCATTTAGTTATTCTAGTGATTAATTGCATTGATTTATTGTATATTAACCATTCCCTGTGGGATCGACCTCGTGCTTGTACGCTTTGCTACTGATGCGATTCGTGCACTTGCGAGTAAACTTAGAATGAGATAATTGTTTATTTTGTTCTAAGAAAACACATCAACAAGTTTTTGGCGCCGTTGCCGGGGAATGGTGTCTAATATCAATGAATTGGTTTAATTAGTCATTAGAATTAGGTTATATTAGTTAGATTTCAGTTTTTGTTAATTTTTAGTTTTTAATAAATGCCATGCCTTTATATGCATTCTTTCTACTGATTGTGTGTTTTTCTCTTGATTAGGTGTGTTTTATGAACCCTGAACTTGTTGCTAGGTTGGAGAGGCTCAAGAACGAAACTTTAGGTACATCACAAGTCAGCCCGCAACCTAGTGCATCAGATTCAAGTAGTGAAGAGACTGAGAGTGTCGACATGGCTGAAGCAAATGAGATTGTGCCGCAGCCCCTGAGCCATTTTTCAGCACCTTCGCTGCCCACTCAACCATCATGCATTCGGTATGCAGCCATAGCCACTGACTTCGAAATCAAGAGTGGTCAGATACACTTGTTGCCGAGCTACCATGGACTGAATGGGGAGGATCCGATCCACTTTTTGAAGGAGTTTTCCGGGGTTTGTGAAGCCGCACAATTGAGGGGCCTGAACGCCGATCAGTACCGTTTGAGGATGTTCCCTTTTGCGCTTAAGGACAAGGCAAAGAGGTGGTTGTATTCGCTGCCCAGTGGTTCCATTTCGACATGGGATGATCTTTCGAGCAAGTTTTTGAACAAGTTTTATTCCATTTCCAAGACGAATTCTATTCGGAAGGAGATTCTTGGATTTGTGCAGAAAGTGGACGAGCCATTCCATGAGACTTGGGACAGATTCAATGAGTTACTTACTAGCTGCCCACACCATAACTTATCTCCTTGGTATGTGATTTGCTGTTTTTATCAGGGATTATTGGAGAAAGATCAAGCCAAGGTGGATTCGGCATGTGGTGGTGCGTTTATGTCAAAAACGGAGGATGAGGCTACAGATTTGTTTGAGTCGCTTTCTTTGAGTTCTCAACAATGGGATTCCAATCGTGCAAGAGGAGGACCAAAGAGTGGGTTGTATGAGGTAGCTGATGTGCCGAACACCATGGAGGGACAGATTTTGGAAATCAAGACTATGGTGCAGAAATTATCTTTGGCTCAAGAGAAGATGATGGGTATGCAAGAACAAGGAGGTGATGTGGAACACGTGAATCAGGTTGGGAATTATCCTAGGGTGCCATATGATCCATTTTCTAACACTTATAACCCTGGATGGAAGAACAATCCTAATTTCAGGTGGAGCAACAACAATGGACATCAAGCTAGTGGGAGCACCAACAAGCCGTATGTGCACCCTAATGCCGAGAGGTCTAGTTTGGAGGACAAGATTGCTCAGATTGCTCAAAGCACCACTTCCCTTGCTCAGAGCACCAACGCCTTCATGAACCGTACCGAGCAGCAAATGCAAGCCAATTCGAAGGCTATTGCACATTTGGAGAGTCAAATGGGTCAGATTGCCACTACTTTGGGTCAGAGAGAAAAGGGGAAATTGCCGAGCCAGCCCATCGTCGACCCGAAGAATGAGAAGCATGTAAATGCTATTTTGAGGACTACTCCAAGAAAGAGAGTTAGAGTGTCCAAGACTAAGGAGGTGATTGAGATCATGGATAGTGAGGAAGAGGAGGATCCATAAATGATTGAGGAGAAAGCTGATACACGTGTGATTCCTCTCATTCCGGATATCGACGTCACCAAATTTCCAGCAACCATGAGGGAGTTGAAGTCTATTGAGAAGAAGGTTGAGGAGCAGGGGCATAGTCACAACATTCCTAGGGAGATTTGTGGTTATCTCTTTGCATCTTTTCCGAGCAAGAAGAGGGATCCGGGCTCGTTGGTCATACCATGCAGCATAGGGGAGTATGAGATCGCCAATGCCTTAATTGACAATGGCTCAGCTATCAATGTCATGTCGCTGGTTGTGTTCGAGAGGCTTGGATTTGTGGAGGCTGATTTGAAACCGTTTGATTTGAACATTCGCTTCGCCAACTCTTCAGTCGAGAAAGCCCTTGGTATGCTTGTGGATGTTTTGGTTAAATGTCGTAATTTACTAATCCCCTCTGATTTTATAGTGCTAGATGTGCCGAGACTTCCGGGCGACGTTTCTATTATTATTGGGAGACCATTTTTGTGCACCTCTAACATGGAGTACAAAGCATTGGAGAGTACCATGAAGATTCGGCACTACACCAAGCAAGAGGTGTATTTGCTCACTTCCGAGATGCCACAAAACGAGCAGATCACTTTTTATGGAGAGGAGAAGTCAGAGATGGAGAGCTTCTTCAGTTCGTTCTTAGGGAGTGCCGAGTGTAGTAGTGGCAAAAAGAAGAGGAAAGGACGCAAGTAAAGGAGAAGGCAATGTCAGGCTGAAGACAGAAAAACAAGCGCTTATTGGGAGGCAACCCAAGTTTTTGTTTTGAATAATGGAGGAGAGTCATCGAGGACCAAGGAGGCTGCGCCTACCCTTGGAGTGTTCACGCTTGCGTACGCAAGTAAATAGTTTCTTTATTTCGCTTCATAAGACAATTTTTCATTTTGGTGTGTTTATTTGGTTTTGGATATTTGCAATTTCCCGTTTCGCTTAATTTGATCATTCTTGCATTTATTTCATTTACATTGAGGGCAATGTATCATTTAAGTGTGGGGGAAGGGCAATTGTCATTTGTTAGTGTTTTTAGGTTAGAACAAGTGTTTAGGGTGTTTTAAGTGTTTTTGAGTGTTCTTAGAAAAAAGAAATTTTTTTTTTTCGTTTTTTAGTGTTTTTAGGTTAGGAAAAAACTTTTTCTTTTGTTTTTAAACTCAGGGTGTCAAAACCCACATCAAAATGCACGTTTTCGTTAGATCTCATTCACCTTAGTGATGGATGTGGTTCTTTAGAAGTGTGCGACATTGCTTTAAAAACAAAAAGTTTTTGAGTCATTTTGGTTGTTTTAGGTCGTTTTGAGTTCTCAACTAATTGATTTGAGTGTGCATGATTGTTATGAGCATGTTTTAGTATTGTGTGTATATTTGGTGTTCTTTTCATTCTAACAGTATTTCATAACATATCTTGCAATTCTATGTCATTTGGCCTTGTTAATATGAATTTAGGTTGAGATTAGCATTACTAATGATTATATGCATAGTAGAGTAGACTTGCATGACCTAAGTGAGCTTTTGAGCCCTGTTCTTCAATTCTTGAGTGTTGCGCGCCACTCTGATTCTTTCATTTTCATATAAGTCGTTGTTTTTATCTCATTATCTTTCATTTGGTCATTTGCTTGGAATATGCATAATCTTGAATCAATGAGCTAGAACTCTCTTCTTGTGTACAGAAAGCATGTCGTATTTGCATAACTCTTGAGAAATGAATTTAGGCCTTGTTTGTGTACCCCATAGCCTGAAAGCCTACCCTTTACATGTTTTATCCTTAGTTACCCATTTTGAGCTTTTTAACCCGTTTTCTTTGTTACCCCATACCAAACCCTAAGTTTGGGGGTGCTACACCCCTTTTACCCGTTTTACCCTTTTTATGGTATTGCAAGTTGTTTATATGTTGATTGAGGTGAAAAAGAAGTGAAAATGCATAGCTTATACAAAAAATGTGTTAGAAAAGTATGTATGCCGTGCCCCAAAGAAAAGAAAAAGAAAAGAAATCAAAGAAAAGAGATGGGACGGTTTCAAAAGAAGAAAAAGTGAGCAAAAAGAGTCAAATTAAGCTATGAAGTGCAAAGAAGCAAGTGTACCTCAGAATGTTCTATTGATGCTTGCAATTCCATGAAATTAGCCCTTTGTGTTTCCTTTTCATTTCAATACGCTATCCTAGCCTAAGCCTTCATTACAACCCTATTAAAGCCCTACCTGATCTCAAGAGGTGTGTATTATACTTATGTGGAGTCTATTAGAGAAGGGAGCCTATGGTTATTGATTCTATTTCAAGCATTTGGATTCCTTTCATGAGATCAGTATTTCTTTCTAAAATGTGCCTTTATTTCATGTACATATGTGAGCTAATTGCTTTTGTTACATATTTTCTCTCACATATACTTTTGAGTGCACATATCAACCCAATTCTTGAGTGTTTATCATTGAGAGTATGCCATAGTGAGGATTGGAGTTGAATCTATTATGTATGTATTGATTTAGTTTTGTTTATCTAACACTTGGATTTGTGTCAAGGATGGCCTATATGACAATAGAGGAGTGAGGTATGTTATTTGAAATGATATTAGAATCTGGAGAATAGAATTTATATGCCTTGCTTTCCTATGTGATTAATGGTTGTGCGCATGAATTCAGTTGTTGGGATGTTAGAGTCAGTCTTGAGTCTTTTCTTTCCTTTATTTGCTCGAGGACTAGCAAAATCTAAGTTTGGGGGTGTGATGAGTGTGCATTTTGCATCACTTTATGATACTAATTCCTTAACCTAGAGTGTTAGAACTCGATATTTTGTGTTTCTTGTCTTGTTTTTGTATTTTCAGGTCAAATGAAGCAGAAATGAGAAAAAGAAGCAAATGGAGCCATTTTGGGACATTTCCTGGTCAAACCAGGAAAACGAGTGAAATCCTGGTCAAACCAGGAAAAGTGCAGAAATCCTAGTCAAATGAGGATTCCTAGTCACACTAGGAAACATCAAGTCCAGAACCATCATTGCGGAGCCAGAAATGTGAAATCCTGATTCGAACAGGAAATCCTGGTTGAACTAGGAAACCTAACCCAACTAGGGAAAGGAGTCCTAATGACACTAGGAGACCCCAGGGGCAATATGGTCATTACGAGAAGTCGAAATGGATAAGGAATCTCTCATTTTCAAGGAATCCTAGTTGCACTAGGAAATGTTGATCAAGGTTCCAGAAGCTTCTAGAAGGTGGTGGACATCCATGGAAATGAATGGAGGGAAGAAATGAATTTGAATTCAAATGGAAATGAGGGGCAAAATGGGAAGTCAAAAGTGGAGGGCCCATGGGCCCTAGGGATGCCGAACCAAGATGGGCCATGCATGCACATGCATGGGCCCAAACCCTAGCAGCCCAAAGGCCATGCGTAAGGAGCAAGATGGCAGCCCATGCATGCGCATGCATGCCATGCAAACCCTAGCAGCCAAGGAGCCCATGCGCAAGCCCAAGTTGCAAGCCCAAGGTGGAAGCCCATGGAGTGAAACCCTAGCCCATCTTGTGCAAGTCACTTCAGCCCAACATGCAAGCCCTAAGCCCAAGACCAGCAGCCCATGCGCAAGGAAGGGACCCTAGCTGGGCTAGGCGTGAATCACTTAAGCCCAAGGAGCAGCCTATGCCGCAAGGCCTGATGCACCCTAACCCTAGCTGCTGCCGCAAGTTACCTTCTTCTCGCCTCTCAAGGATTGCACTTCTATAAATATATCATGTACTTCAGAACCCTAGACACTCTTACCTCCTGCTAGTTTTATTTTCAGTTTTAGGTTTTTATTTTCAAAAGTTAGAGAGAGAGAGAGAGAGAGCCGAATTCAGAGGGTTCTAGAGAGAGAAGGTGGCGTGACAAGTGAGAGAGAGAAGGACCAACCTGCAACCGCTAACCCTAGCTCACCTTGCCGTGAGTTCCTCCTGCTTGCTAGGTGCCTCCTTCTTCCTCTCTCCTTGCTGCAGCCACCCTAGTGTTTGCATCTCTGATTTTGTTTCTTTTTTCCTTCTAGTTTTCTTTTTTCTTGTTGGATATTGGTCTCTGAATTTATTTAATTTAAGTTTCTGAATTTAATTAGTTTATAGCTTTGGTTTTATTTAATGCATGTTTCATATTCTCATTAGTTTATATTTGTCAATCTAGTTTAGTTGTGTTTCTGATTTTATTTATTTAATTTAACAATGTAGGTTAGTTATTCTATCTTGCATGTTAGTCGTAGGTCGATTAATGGATTGCATGTTCTAACAAATCGTTTATCCGTCTCTTGGTCTGTTAGTTTGATGTTTGCATGTATTAAATTTCCACTATCTATTAGAACCCGTCACTAGTTGTTTGCATCCTTTGACTGGCCACCTTAGGGTAATTGCATATAGTTTATCCGTTAGGTTTAGCTGTGAAATAGTCAAAGACACTAAACCACAAGTAACAAGGGAATAAGGGATTGTTCTTGGTACTGGGGTTGGGCGACCTCTATAAGGAAATAGTCAAAGCTTATATGTTGTGCATGTTTGACGTTCTCATAAAACTTAATGACTCCTGCATGGGTAATGAGAAGAGTTCACCTACATAATTATCCTTGTGTTTATTACTCTCTCTTTATTTCCCTTTATTGTCTTGTAACTCCTGTAACTCCTGTAACTCCTCTCTTTATTTCCCTTTATTGTCTTGTAACTCTTGTAACTCCTGTAACTCCTCTCTTTATTTCCCTTTATTGTCTTGTAACTCTTGTAACTCCTGTAACTCCCTTTATTCTCCTTTATTGTTTTATAACTCCTGTAACTCCCTCTACAATATATATACAATCTAGACAGCAAGTCCTCAATCATCTGAGGCATTACAATTCTATTATATTTTCAAATACTCTTGATGGTATCAGAGCAGCAAGTCTAACGACGCTGTCTTTTTCCTTCCTCTAAACACTCTTCCTCTTCATTATGGGAACAGAATCCTCTTCCTCTCCTCTTTCCATTGGATCTGCTGTATCACAACCAGCAGCTCCTACTGTTACGCATTCCTTGAATGTCCGTCTTGATAAGAATAACTACGTATTATGGCTTGCCCAAATTGTGCCACTTTTGCGAAGTCGTAATCTTCAAGGTTTTGTGAATGGGGACCTTCTATGTCCTACTCCTTTTCTCAACGATGATGCTGGCAAGATCACTGATAAAGTCAACCCAAAATATGAAGAATGGATCGTCCATGATCAAACTGTTTTATCATGGATTAATGGTTCTCTGTCTCAACCAATTCTCGGCACCGTCGCCCGTTGTACATCTGCTCGAGAGTCCTGGCTCAAACTTGAAGAGCGTTTCGCCTCCCAGAATCAACAATATATTGTTGAACTTCGTTCCGAGTTGATGAATACTCGTCGAGGTGATCTTAGTATTTCTGATTTTTTAGATCGTTTAAACTCTATTGCTGATCGTTTGTCTCTCTCTGGAAGTCCGGTTCAAGATTCTGATCTTGTAGCTGTTGTGATGAGCAATGTTGGGTCGTTATATGAGAACACGGTGGCCTCTGCTCAAGCCAGGGAGACGCCTATTACTTACACAGGTCTAGAAGTACTTCTCAAAAGCGCAGAGCGCCGATTGACGGCATTTCAAGTCCCTGCCAGCGACAGCCCCGTCGCTATGGTTGCAGCACATGGTGGCCGGCGTGGAAGTGGTCGTGGTTCCTTCGGTCATCAGCGCGGGGGTGGTTGTGGTGCTGGTCGTGGACATTACTCTGGTCCTAGTCATTACTCTGGACAACAATCGTTCTCTGGTGGTGGACGTTCCAGTGGGCGTGGATCTGGACACAGCTCAACTGGCTCTTCTACAACTGGGCCGTCTCATTATGGCCCAAGCCAATCTGCAGGTGTTTATTCTTCTCCTGCTCCTAATTCTTTTGGTACTAATGGGTTTCGTGTGCAATGTCAGATCTGTAACCGTCTGGGCCATTCAGCGATTGATTGCTATAATCGCATGAATCATTCATTTGAAGGGCGTGTTCCTACTCAACGATTATCTGCCATGGTCGCTTCTAATGCATCTTTTGGGTCTCAACCTTGGTTAACTGATACTGGCGCCAATGCTCACATTACTAGTAATGCGGGGAACTTGGTGAATGCTCGGGAATATCAAGGTCCGGATTCTATTGGTGGAGTCCTTGGTGGTACAGGTTTACCTATTCAATCTATTGGTCATTCTACTCTTTTTCATAAATCTAATTCTTTTGCTTTAAAAGATGTGCTTTATTGTCCAAAGGCGTCTAGTAATATTATTTCCGTAAATCAATTTACTCGGGATAATAATTGCTCTTTCACATTCTTTCCCGATTCTTTTATTGTTCAGGATATGGCGACGGGGAGGACGCTTTTCCAAGGGCAGAGTAGCAATGGTCTTTATCCATTTCCTGGTCGTACTTCCGTTTCTGATCGTCCTTTTGCATTCATAGGTGTTCGTGCTCATGAGAATATTTGGCATTCACGATTGGGTCATCCATCCCCCTTAGTATTGAATAAAGTTCTTGTTGACAATAAATTACCATTTTTTGGAGTTAGGTCTAAATCTTTTTGTTCATCTTGTCCTTTAGGGAAAAGCATGAAACTGTCATTTAATGATTCCTTTTCTGTTTCTCCATCTCCTTTGGATTTAATTTATTCAGATGTGTGGACATCTCCTTATTTATCCAATTCTGGTTATAAATATTTGTTTATTTTTATTGATAATTATTCTCGATATGTGTGGTTATATCCTATGTTTCGAAAATCTGATGTCTTTTCCATTTTTCAGAATTTAAGACNATTAATTATCAATGCCCATATCAGAAATTGTTTTCTAAAGTGCCTAAATATGATTTTTTAAAGGTTTTTGGGTGTGTCTGTTATCCAAACCTTCGGCCTTATAATTCCAATAAACTCCAATTTCGTTCTAAAAAGTGCATTTTTTTAGGGTATTCTTTAAATCAACATGGGTATCGGTGTCTAGATTATGCATCAGGTCGGATATTTTTGTCTCGCCATGTGCTTTTTGATGAACAGGTTTTTCCATTTAAAGACCATTGCGTAGCTACGCCTGCGGGGGTGTCCTCTTCATCTCCAACATCTGATTCCATGCATGTAGTTTGGGCCTCGGTTCCTTCTCATTCCAATCAGCCTTTCCAACCAGGCTCAACTCCAGTCCCATCTGCACTTACCACTCCCATTCCAGCCCGTGTATCTTCTGCAGGCAGCTCATCCGTTTTTCCACAACCAGCTAGTCCATTTGCACCGCTCCAGCATACTTCTATGCCCATGGTTACGGGTCCTTCTGAGTCGCAGCCTTCTTCTCTTATTTCTAGCAGTGATCCTTTACCCACAACTCCACCACATTCTCCTATCATGATCCGCACTGATGTTTCCAAGTCTCCACCCTGTAACACGCATTCTATGACAACTCGAGCAAAGGATGGTATTATTAAACCAAACTCCAAGTATGCTAATGTTGTGATTATGACTGATAGTTGTGTGGAGCCTACTTGTTTTGGACAGGCTAATAAGGATGAACAGTGGCGGAAGGCTATGGCAGATGAATTCAATGCTCTCCAACGGGCTGGCACATGGGTTCTTGTTCCACCTCATCCATCCTACAATATTTTACCTAATAAATGGGTTTACAGGATTAAGAAGAAGTCTAATGGATCAATCGAGCGTTATAAGGCCCGTTTAGTGGCCAATGGGTTTCATCAGCAAGCAGGCCTCGATTATGGAGAAACTTTCAGCCCGGTAGTCAATCACAACACAATTCGCCTTATTCTTTCTCTGGCAGTGAGTTCTAATTGGCCCATTCATCAGCTTGACGTCCAAAATGCCTTCCTACATGGTTATATTCAGGAAGATGTTTTCATGAAACAACCCATTGGTTTTGTTGATCCTCAGTTTCCCCAATATGTGTGTAAACTTCGTCGTTCGTTGTATGGGCTTAAACAGGCTCCTCGGGCTTGGTTTCAATGTTTCTCTACTCACTTAGAGAATTTGGGCTTTCAAGCTTCTCTTGCAGACTATTCCTTATTTGCATATGTTAATGGGCCTGACAAAATATTTCTCTTGATATATGTTGATGATATCCTTATTACAGGCAACAATCCTATTCTGATCAATCAGCTTATTTTTGAGATGGGTCGCCTTTTCTCTATGAAGGATCTTGGGCCCCTTCATTATTTTCTGGGCATTGAGGCTACAAGAACTTCTATGGGTCTTCACTTATGTCAATCCAAGTACATCACAGATCTCTTGAAGCGCACCAACCTTCTTGATTCGAAGCCTATGACCACGCCTGCCGTCAGTGGCCGGCGTCTCAGTCTCTTTGATGGTGATCCATTGCCAAATCCTACAGAATATCGAAGTGTGGTGGGGGCCTTACAATATTTAACACTTACTCGGCCTGATATTGCCTTTTAAGTTAATCAAGTGTGTCAGTTCATGCACCGGCCCACTACTACTCACTGGATCGCAATAAAACGTATTTTACGTTATTTAAAACATACAATGACTCATGGGCTTTTTTATACTCCTAGCAATTTATCTTTACAGGCTTATGCTGATGCGGATTATGCTGGGGACCCCGATGATCGTCGATCCACTGGAGGTTCTTGTATCTATCTAGGGCACAACTTAATTTCATAGAGTTCTAAAAAGCAAGGCGGGGTCTCTCGGTCTAGTACAGAGGCTGAGTATCGCCAACTTGCCTACACTGGTGCCACCTTGTCATGGTTTCGTTCCATCTTTAAAGATCTCCATTTGTATCTTAAATGCCCTCGGTTATGGTGTGACAATATTAGTGCTATTTCTTTGGCATCTAATCCCGTCTTTCATGCTCGCACTCGTCATGTGGAGATTGATTATCACTATGTTCATGAAAAAGTGGTTCGGAATGAGCTTGATGTTTGTTATGTGTCTACTCAAGATCAAGTTGCTGATGTTCTTACTAAAGGGTTATCCACCACTCGTTTTAGGTACTTGATCTCCAAGCTGCCAGTTCGTCCTCCTCCTCTCAGCTTGCGGGGGTGTGAGAAGAGTTCACCTACATAATTATCCTTGTGTTTATTACTCTCTCTTTATTTCCCTTTATTGTCTTGTAACTCCTGTAACTCCTCTCTTTATTTCCCTTTATTGTCTTGTAACTCTTGTAACTCCTGTAACCCCTTTTATTCTCCTTTATTGTCTTATAACTCCTGTAACTCCCTCTACACTATATATACAATCTAGACAGCAAGTCCTCAATCATCTGAGGCATTACAATTCTATTATATTTTCAAATACTCTTGAGGTAACAGCTGCCTTAGCTTGAACTAGGGAACATGTAGGTTAACTGGCTAAGGAAGGCCCAAGAAGCTCTTAGTTTATGCATTAGGAGAACAATTGCGAGAAAGTAACTAACCAAACCTTTTTAGCAGTCAAACTTTAATATGTTGTGTTCAAATTAACTGTCATTAGCCTTGGATGGTTATTGTATGCTTATCTGATTTGAAACTGAAAACTTAACATTACAAGATAGAATAAAGGGTGTGTGCGTGTGGTGATGTGTGTGTGTGTGTTTCCATCTTCCAAAACCCCCCATTTAGTTATTCTAGTGATTAATTGCATTGATTTATTGTATATTAACCATTCCCTGTGGGATCGACCTCGTGCTTGTACGCTTTGCTACTGATGCGATTCGTGCACTTGCAAGTAAATTTAGAATGAGATATTTGTTTATTTTGTTCTAAGAAAACACATCAACACTATGATGAGCGCGCGACGTCACTGCATCATTAAAACCTTGCCAAGAAAACCCAATGGGACAAAAACCTTGAACGAAGGAAAAAAAGAGTACAATGTTTGATGGCACGCTCCCCTTGATGTTGATATATTTCTCCTATCAGTGAAGGTTGTCTCATTAAAACCTTGTTTTGAAAAACCCAATGAGACAAAACCAAAGCGAAGGAAAAAGAGTGCAACTTTTACAATATCACTGATACAATGTTGGATGTGCTTTGCCTCATTAAAACCTTGCTAGGAAATACCCGGTGGGACAAAAACCTAGTCGAAGGAAAAAAAGTACAACACACAAAATGGTTAAATGCTCCCCCTAATAACAACAAGATTTAATTTAACTGGCTCAATAATCCAACAAATGATGATATCACATATGCCATCTTCTAGAGAGTGTAGTTTGGCAATGTTTGTATCAACATGACTTCCATACTTTCAGGGGATATATATTTGTCATCACTTATTGAAATCCTGTTGAGGTTAAAGCAATACTAACAAATATAAATCCACTAAATAAACTGGTTAGAAACAATTCTCTCTAAAAAGAGATGAATTATTATGAAATACTTTGAGTATTGGAAAAAGTTACATGACACAATCACCGATGCTATATTCGATCTACTGCATTGTGCTAAGTTAAATAAGGCACATTAAGATATGGTACTTCTAGACCAAAGATCTTTCTTCCATCTTTTCTAGGAAGCAAGTAATCAATCTTAATGCCAATAGCATAAATAACCGTTGGATATAAGAATTTCACTAGTACTGTACTCGATCTGCAGCTCGAGACACTATTTTCATTTCCCAAGGTCATTTATGTCAAATCCAATATTCAAGCATTCAATAATCTTATGAGCTCTTCAGGAGCCTCAATTAATTCATAACTTCATTCAAAAGTTTGAATATGTTGCAACAATTTCCGAATTCGAGTTCTAATCAAAGTACTCAATAAAGCAATTTTGATTTTTGACAATATTCATAGTGTTAAAGTTGAGTACATACTTTGAGCTTCAGGCTCTTTCAATCCTTCAAGGATTTGCTTCAGGCACATAATATTTCATGGCACTTTCAATTTGGAATTTAACTTAATAATTTGTCCTATATCTTGTAGGAAATTGTTTCTGGCGATATGTTTCACGCATTCATAATCCTTAAAGGTTTTCTCCATATGCAATGAACACATTAAATTTACCAAATTTGTTAAAATGTGGTTGTATCTATAACAGGAGAATATATAACCACAATCCCATGTTACTTTAGAGAAACCTTGTGCTATTATAAATAATGATTTCATTCACTTTATTTCAAATAATCTATAACCTTCCGGGTTAACATCTTTGGTGTTTTGAATTATAGGTTCTCATTATTCCACGTTTATAATGATGTTCAATTTTACTGAAATTGCCTCTTTCTAGTTTGGTCAATCATTTAATTTTGTGGACATTTATAGAAAACGTGGTTCCACATTATTATAGCCCATGATGATTTTTAGTAGCTACTATAAACAAAATATATCATCATTATATCAACGATCTCACAATTCTCCTTTGCATGTATTAGATATAAATAAATATATATATCTTTGTAATTGGTACACATGCCTCTTCAGGGGCTTTTATAGTCTCTTCAGGAACTGTCATCTCTTCTAAGATGATTTGTGTACATAATGTGTATCTTTAAATTTAATTAATTGGGCTTGTGTGGACCATTTTATATACTCTCCACTTCTGGGGAGCTAAACTTTGGAACCTATAGATTTGTCACGCTTCAGGCGTGCAATAAACCATTTTCCACCAAATTGATGGACTACCATGTTAGGACATCAATCCATGTTGACATATATAAAACTTCCATATGTGACTTTGCAGTTTCGTTGTATATATATGCATCTAGCTTTCAAATAAATGCATTCACTAGATTTGCATTATCATTCATATCTCATTTCCATATTGAATGGTATGAAAAAGACTAGTAATGCATATTATAATATTTCACGCCATTCTTCAGGAACGATCATTTCTCCCCCTAACGGCAAGAAAATTTCATAAGTGCATATATAAAAATCAATAGAGTGAGTAGTTATACAAACTCAAATGCTTATATAAATTCAGGTTATATAAAGACGAAACATAATCAGGTTTGCAATTCACATGTAGGTATATGAAACTTCTGGTTTCAAATAATTCTTCAGCATCTAACTTCAGGTTATAATAAGAATCAATAAATTAATTATGAACAACTATGAACATATACGCCATATATGTTTTAAATTGAAGCTATGAAACTTTCAAGTTCATTAAAAGCCATGAAATTTTAAGTTTCTATTTAAAGAAAATGATATAGCCAACTAATAATATGTTCTCATGTATTCCCAAAACCTCAAATTTGGAGTAGGTTAGAACTTTAGCTTCTAAATATTTGCTCTTCAAAAGTCATAACATGAACATCATATCCACATTCAGATATTTCTGAAACTTCAGGTTTCAATTGGATTATATGATAAGGAACTTCAGACCCTTATAATAATTAAGGTCAAGGAACTTCATGTCCTTCTATATGGGTCAAGAAACTTTAGGTCCTTGTACAATAAGAAATAAAGAATTTTGGGTCCTTATTTTATTCATTTTGCACTCATTCAAGTGTATAAGAATTGAGTCACACTTGATTTTCATGAAGTGAGGCACCTTTTGCTCTCATGAAGTGAGGCACCTTTTGCTTTCATCGATTATATAATGATTGAGGAACTTCACACCCTCAATTGATTTTGGCAAGATTAAGAAATTTTTAGGCCTTTAATCAATTGTATAAGAATCAAGGCATCTTTAGCCCTCAATAATATTGTGAGACCCGGAAATTTTCAAATTTATTTTGGGATTTTTTTTATTTTCTAAAAATTTTTATAAAATTTATTTATCGGAAAATCTAATTTTTCTACCTTGAGCTTTAATTGTTTGACCAACTTTGACTAGGGTTTTGACCAAAGTTAGAACTTTAAAAGGTAGTACTTTTACTCACAAACCCAACGGTGCAAGTCTCGTATTATTCCGAGTCCGAAAGATTATTTTATGAATTTCTCAAATTTTCTTTTTCTTTAAACCATTTTATCCTAGTTTGTGGAGTTTGAAATTTCTGAAATTTTTCTAATGGCCAAATTGGTAATTTGACCTCATAGTTAATTAGTACTAGTCGATATGAGTCCGTAGTATTTTTTGGGGTATTTTTTTGAGTCTCGAGCTATTTTTAATTAATTTTTGGAGTTGAGAAATATAGGAAAAAGAAAATAAAATAGGAAATCACCAGATCGCACCACGTGGCACGATCTGGAGCGTCCATCACTGCATGGTAGCAAGATCTGATGGCTGCACATGCAGCCAAGTGTCAGTGCACACACCACGTGTCACTTTCTCATTGGTCCAAGTTTTGACGGTTGACATGAGTCAACCCGGTCAACTCGGATTAGCCAACCGAGTTGACTCACTCTCTCTCCCTATAAATAGTGGCGCACCTCCCAGCTGATCCCTCACAAATTCAGCCGCACGCTTCCCAAGAGAGAGCTTCTCTCTCCTCTCTCCTTTTTTTCTCTTTTCTGCAATCTTGTTTTGAGTTTATCTTGAGTTCTGGAGCTCCGATCGACGATTCGATTTCGCTTACGCGATCGTTGCGACGAGCTCTTCAATTCTAGTAGTGTGAAGGCTATGTTTTGGTGAAGTTTAAAAAAAAATCATTTCTAAACTCCTTTGGTAATTTCTTAATTCTTGTCGAACTTCTGCTAAAATTTTGTTAAATTAATCTCTTGTTAATGAGGCTCTTTTAATCTTGTTACTTAGCAAGTCTAGTAGTACCGAGACTCTACCTGTGGGAAGTCTTCCACAGGTATACCCTCAACCCAGCTTATTTAACCTGTTGTTATTTAAGTTGTGGTTATAGACGGAACGCCATTTAAACTGTTGTTATCAAATGAACTTAACAAATATTGAGGTCATATCAGTGGTAACCAAATAACGTGATGACTAAGGTCAGTCCATGAGCATACATGTGTTGAGTGCTGAGCCAGAGCTCTCTCAGTTTCCCCATGCACAGACCTGGTCATGTTGTAGGTTTATATCTGATCAACCTCCTCGACAATAAATTAAAATAGATATAGAAACCACACGGTCTGACATGACTGTTTGCCTCAGGGTGCAAGGTCATGTCGGATTAAGAATTCAGAGAAGCCTAGCAGTTACGCTAATGCCTAACCTCTGAATTATACCTGGTCGTAACAGACAAGGTCATCGATTTACCTGAAGACCATTTTTAACACCAGTTGTTGTCAAACTAGGAACTACAGTTACCTAAAAGAGATCGTTTCCACGTGGCAAATTGTGATTTGTACTCGAGAACAGGCAAAAGCTTTGGACGCTAGGTAGGGGGACAACACACTCTGACTAGTGGATTTCCTGCATGTACTATATAATAAATATTGTGTGATAAAGATGAATGTTTTTGATTGGCATAACTTCTTGGTTTTATGATGATGAGAATGATGACTGTTATGCATATTCTCGTGAGATTGTTATTGTGTTTGACTTGAGAGTGAAAGGTCCCTTACGGTAGACCCTGGGTTTCGATCCCCAAAACCTCATGAGGGGTTGTACGGACGGACTGGTCGATTGTCCTTCTTGGGAGGCCAGTCTAGGCGGTATAACTATGAAATGGCCACTTTCGCTACCCTGTCCCAGTCAAATGACTGCAAGACTTTGTTATATTTTGTGAGAGGGTAGTTAGCCCTAACGGCTGGTCAACAGGTATGATTCTGAAATTAGGCCCGGAAAACTGTATTTTGAAAACTGTATGAGCATGCTACTAGTTTTACAAGCTTGACAACTGGTTTGTGTTGTGCATTTGATTTTAAATTAGCTCAAACTATTTTTCAAACCTAGCAGGGAGTTACCTGAAGGGGAACAATGAACGTATGTGATGCTCACCCCTACATTGTTGTTTGTCTTCCTCTTAGGTGCTGGGCATGTGGACTTTGACGGCCTCGATTAAGGGGGTGGTAGTGCGGTCTCGAGCTTGTCAATTCCTGTGTTCCTGTTTAGTCAGTATATTTCCTTAGGCAGGTCCTTGGTGACCTTTTACTATCTTTATATACCCTTGGTCATATCCTGTATATACATTGAGTCCTTGGGTTGTCTACTTTTGAATTATCGAGTCTATATAAACAGTTTCTTTGAAGTTACTCTAAACATTAATAGCTTTGAGGGTTGGTTCAATTTTGAATTAATTATTTCTGAATTAATTTTTCGCTGCAAATTCAAGCACTCTGATCCAACCTATTTTACTAAACCAAAAAGCTTAACCTATTTTGTGAATATTTGGGATTATAACACCGAGGGATTGGTTGTTGTAGTCTCAAGTATTCTAAAGATAGGTACCTCTGTTACGTACCCGAGTTTTGGGGCGTGATAAATATCATTAAGGATCTTCTGGCCCTTAATTGATTTTATTTTTAAGATTAAGAAACTTTTATTCTAATCTCATTTTTGAGATCAAACGATTTTGTGATATACAATATTAGAGCACTAAAATGAAATTAGTAACAATCAAATAATATAAGAATTGAATAATATTTGTGAATATGATTAAATATAAATATTTAAATCAAATCAGATAAAAAAACATAATTTAAAATGTCATCTAATTATAAACATAAACTAAAAATATAATTATATTTAAGAAGAATCGGCTGCAATACTCAAACAATGGATAATAATTTATCATAATGATTTTGATCAAACCCTCTCTTTGCGTTGTTCCACCGATCAATTAGATGAATCCAAAAGGCATGTTAAAACAATACCCTTTAAGAAAATATTAATATATATATATATATACCGATAAACACTACTAATCTACACAACTCAAAAGTATAATGGCACATGACGATATATTAAAGAATTGATCATGTACGTGGCTATGTAACTTCATGAAAAAGGTTAACATAGCTATAAAGATCCACATGCACGCAATTAAATGTAAGATCGCTGGAACGGCGTTAGAACTTAATGAATTATGAATCAACAAAGAAATACAGATCAAATGAAATACAAGAGATATACGTGTGCACATGTTATGTATATACTCAAGAGATATGCATAGATAATATATACACAAGTTAAGAAAATTCTGGAACTTGTAGATTAACCTATACAACCCAATCAAAGGCAAATTTCTTTGAGGGTAAGAAACAGCATACGAGTCAATCAATCCTATTCAAATAGAGAACCCAACCATATAGGATATATATATTATACAATATGTGATTATAATTATATCATAAGCCGTTTAAAAGCCCTAGTACATTAAACGAAAGGAAGAGCAATATATGATTGAAATTTAAAGACTTCCATCGAGTATGTATTATATATGAATAGCATATATGTGCATATGATTTGTAATACTGAACACGAGATCAATCTTGGAGTAGAATTTAAATGTAATACCAACATCGCACAATCAAAGTTAAACATCGTTCAAATATAAGAAAGAGAATCTACATATCAAACCGCAAGCTTATGAAATAAAACAAATCACTAGATCAGGAGTATTGGACATTAGCAACTAGGTTACTCCATATGACTCTTAAATCTAAAAGTTTATAAGAAAATAAAATATAGGAGAGATTATCGTGCTGATAACGTGTTATAAAATAAAGAGAAATGTAGAGAGAACATAAGAGAGAATTAGAGAGCAATCAAAGTGTCTTTTTCATTCACATAAGGCCTTTATTTATAGGTTCTTGGATGACCTGTGATAGACCCTTAAGGTCTCCTATTTTACAATGAATTGGACTACTCTTAATTACTCTAGATAATACAGGAGATAAATATTAATCATGATAATGGACAGCTACATAATTAATGATATTTACAACAATATATATATAGTCCATAATTTTAAACCTTCTAATCACCTAAAAAAAATTTCTAAACCTCCACCCATCTAAAAACTCTCTCAAAACCCCCTATAACTTATAATCCTAAATTACTCTTCTGACACAAACTGACGCACGCTGACGTCATTGTAATTGAATTTTGCTAAAACTGATTTTTTCTGAAACTGATTTTTTTGCCAAAACTCAACTCTTTGCTAAAACTAAAATCAAACACTGAAACTTAAAAATCAAACACTGCAAAAAATAATTTAATTACACTGTCACACTGCTTAAACATATTATTACACCTAAAATGAAACAATTTCACATCAACATTAAAAAAAATTAGTTACACAGTTATAGAGCTCTGATAATTTTTTCAATTACAACTGAAACTGAACCCTTCAGAACTTCAAATCCTCAAATTTTCACATTTTCAAATTCTAACTGAAACTGAACAACAAAACAGTTTCAATAGAAAAGAAATGAAACAAAACACTATAATTATATATAAAACATAGTGCTTTTTTTTTCTGCCACTATACAAAACATAATTATTAGTGAAATTGAATTTTCACGAACTGAAACTAAATTTTTATGAACTAAAACTCAATTTTCATGGAAGCTCAATTTTCACAAACTAAAACTGAATTTTCACGAAAAAATGTTCATGAGATCATTATTTCTGGTGAGCAAAACACAGGTGTAGTCACAAACCTTGCATCATTAAGTACATAATGTCATTTTTAAGCAATTGTATATGACCAATAGCAATCTTAAAAGCATGCAAGGAAGTAAGCACCATTCAATCAAAAGCTAACAATCAATCTAATCAGATAAATCAAAAATCAAAATCTTTTAGAACAATATTTTTTAGATCAACAGAATGGCAATTATCCTTGGTTCCTCCTCCTGCCTCAAACTCTCAACCTGCAAATCAGAAAAATACTATATATTCCAACTTTTTCTCTCAACCTACAGACCAAATCATGATTCGATCACCACTTTTTATATTAGTTATTACATGTCCAAACCTTACATGAGAAATCTAAATAGTGCATCGATGTATCCCATATGGAGAATATGGATGACAGCCCATGACAATGCTATTTTCGAACTTATTTATCCATGAGAATTTTATGTGCTATGATGCCATAAACCAAATCCAAATTAAAAATTGCTAAAAAAACAACTAGTTGCTACTAACATCAAATTCTACACATTCCAAATCACTTAACAATTCAAGAACAAGATCAGATCCAAAAAACATAAATTTGAGGAACATGGAGAGAGAAAAAAATAGAGAGAGAAAGAGAGAAGGCATTGATAGGTATGGATGCATTCAAAGATGGTAGTGGCCTGGCTGAAGAGCTTTTTGCAAAGAGGATGATGCCAGAACATAGAGATCACCGGCGAGGATGACGACGGCTTCTCTCCTTTGAAATGGCGGGCCTAGGGGTAGTCCAGATCTTTTGATGACATCATTGGACTCGGGATGACGAGAGGAAGTCATCCTTGGCGATTTAGAACCTCATCGTCGCCGGAATCTGTTGCTTGTCGACGAGGGAACTTAGGTTTGCCTAGACCCGATCCGGCGTCGACATTAGCTTTCATGGCGAGTGGAATACAAGGGGAGGAAGAGGAGAGACGAGAGGATCTGAACCCGTATCTACGGCAACCCTCACGGGGAGAGAGAGAGAGAGAGAGAGAGAGAGAGAGAGAGAGAGAGAGAGAGAGAGAGAGATAATGAGATAAATGAATCTCATTTTCTGATTTTCAAATGGGAAGGGGCACAACCGAAATTACAACAAAAATAAAAATTAATAGTAGCTGTATATCCATTGACTAGGGGGTTTAGGCAAAAATTTAAATAAAATAAAGGGTTATGAATTAACTACGTACAAAAATGGTTGGAGGCTATGAATTAGCTAAGGTAGAATTAGGGGGTTTATAATTATTTACTAATATATATATATAATCCCTTTTTTCTTCAATCAAGGACTGCAAGTCTTCTTTGGCCATATATAACCCATTTTGGGTATGGTATAAACAGTTTGACTTAATGAATCTCTTTATACAAAAAAAGAAACCATTCTTGTTGTCATCCTTTCTCTGTAAAGTCATGGCATACACTAGGGCTGCCCATTGGTCGGTTCGGATCGGTATTGGGGCTTACCAAACCAAAACCAAAAAATTCGGTATTTTTCGATTTCGGTATTTTTTGGTTTCGGTATTTTTTTGTTCGGTAATTTTTGGTAAATTTCAGTTTTCGGTTCGATTTCGGTAATTTTGGTATCGGATATTTTTGGTTCATTTTCGATTTACTTCGGTATATCCTCGGTTCATTTTCGGTTTACTTCGGTATATCTTCAGTTCATTTTCAGTTTAATTATAATAATACTACTATAAATTAAAATTTAATCAAATATGATACATAAAATATAATGTTTGATGAATATATATTTGCACGAGAAATATTAGTAGTTTATTATAGTACTAGTATTTTACCCTAGTAATAATATATACTAGTATAATTAGTTTAATAATATGTATTAGTACATATCCTATTAATTTAGTATGTATATATACCGATAAATATGAGTGTATATATATATATATGCATTACTTATCTAAAGATGAGATTTTTATTTTCCTAAAAATAATAACATTTACTTTATTAGAAAATGATTCTATATCTTAACTCACACTTTTGATAATATTAATATGATAACATTATACAATTATATTTTTTTATAGTTGTTTAAGATATTAGTAGTTTAATATTTATTATACCACTAACATAATAGTATTATATAAGCATATATAACTAAATTTCGGTAATTGTTTCAGTTTTTTCGGTAATAATCGATTCGGTTTCTTTCGGTAATAATTTTCGGTAATCGGTCGGTTTACCAACTTTTTTCGGTTTTTACCAAAACCAAACCAACTTTTTTCGGATATTTTCGGTTTCGGATTTTCGATTTTCGAATTGTGAAAATCGGTATACCAAACCAAAAAAATTTGTTCGGTAGTCGGTCGGTTCGGTAAAAACCAAACCAAAGGGCAGCCCTAGCATACACAAAACAACCCAATCAATTATGTACTTAATCAAATGTTTCCTTTAAACAAACATCGAAGCATAACAATGGATATGTGATTAAAGTCTATTTTTTCTATTACCAAAATCTGGACAATAATAGATCTATCACTGAAATCTGGCCGGCCAATAATCGATCTGTTATCGAAATCATGACCACTAGAAATAAAATAAAACCAATAAACTAACTATTAATCCCGTGAAAGCATGTTTCAGAACCATTAACATACAAAAAAAAAAAAATTCTCAAATCTTGGTTCATACGAATCTAGGCAATTTCTTAGTTTCTTTTTTCCTTTTTTTTTTGTATACCTTTGAAGAACCAAATCATTGTGTAAGAAGCAATATATTCAAAAACCTAATTAGTAAAAAGAGGAGATGTTGACAAACGAGAAAAAGAAAACCAAACACCCAACGAGAGAGAGAGAGAGAGAGAGAGAGAGAGAGAGAGAGAAAGCTTCGGCGTGGAGAAGGAAACGTCGGAGTCGAAGACATCAGAGTCGGAGATAGAACTGGAGACGGAAAGCAGATTGAGGTCGTCAAGAGGAACACCAGTTTGGAGAAGGGGAAGAAACAACGAGAGAAATTTCCAAATTTTCAAATAGTTGGGAAGGGATCCAAAAGTATTTTGTTCAATTTTATAGCTATGGGACACTTTTTATTATTATTATAATGAATTTTAAATGTAAATCAAATGTGTTACATGTGTCTCATCTTCATTGGATTGTGACACCAAGTCAGATTGCTGACCTGGCATCCTAGTGAGATGAAAGTTATGCTCAACCCTTATTATGATGGAAGACGATTACAAAGTAAAATGAAAAAGCTGAAACACAAATACACAATATGGCAAATAGTGAGAACTATAATGAGCACCTTTTGAAATAATGGACGTTAATACTTAAAGAGACTCTCCAATCCTTCTTCTATATATTCTTCAAATTTGCTGATAAATTTGAGTAAAAAGTTAAATATAAGGAAGAGTACTCTAATGGTAATGTTATACCTTTCCCCAAATCTTTTTTAAAATGTGCATCTTATCCTAAAATATCATTTATTTATTCCCTCCAAAACCTACTTTCGTCCATATTTTTTTCTTGAAAAATCTCTCACAACTTGATTTAGGGGTCCCTATCCATCTAACTTATTTGGGGAAAGTTTTAGAGAAATCTCAAATTTGGAGAAAGTTAATTTGGGAAATGATTGGAGGTGAGTTTTGAGTAATTTTTCCTCAAATTTAAATTTAAGGAAAGGTTTAAGGGACAATTAATGTAGTTGCTCATGGTATAATATAGTTAAGTCATGTAACTCAGTGGTTAAGGTAAGAGCATTTCCACCTCTACACCCAGATTTTCAAGTTGGAATCTCCTCATTAGTATTTTTTTGATAAAAAAAGAAAAAGAAAATAGAGTGTAATAATATTTAGGAAAAATAAAGATAAAAAGAATAGGAATTCTCAAATTCTCTAGCTTGTTGAGTCTTTTTTTTATCATACATGTCAATAATATTGTTTTAGGACAATTTATTGCTCAAATTAAAAATACATTTCTTCACTAACTTAAGTAGTGAAGATCAGTTAAGTAATTTTTTATTTTTTATTTTTTGTAGAATGGAGGGCTTAAGCCCAAAAAGAGAACAACACTACAAAGCCAAAGACTTGGCTCGACCAATACCAACAAGGTCACTGTTCAAAACAGAATTAACAGCAAAATGGAGGGGAAACAAAAATATGGAGACCTAAACTAAGATCATGACAAAGCCTTGCCATAAAATCAGCAGCAGAGCTTACCTCTCGATAGACATGTTCAATTTTGCATAACCACTTTCTCCTCATAAGCTCTTGGCAGCAGTAAATAATGGTAAACTAAGGATGATTAACCCCAACAGACCTCATAACAAGCTGTACAACTAAAATAAAATCACAATCCACCAAAATTTGCCTATAGCCTTTATTCCAAGCAAGAGTAAGATCATGGAGCAAACCCCATAACTCAGCCTCTAGAGTTCTTCCAGTTCCCAAGTTTATGAAAAACCCTTAAGCCAAATCTCATTGCTATCACGGAATTAATCCTTCAGCACCAATATGACTTGTGGAATTAGAGCAACTCCCATCAACACTTAACTTGATCCATCCATAAGGAGGAGCATACAACTTGATAACCACAAGGACTTTAGGAAGCTTAAGAAAGTCAACCTTATTAGCTTCATACCATTCACGAGAAAATTGAACAATAATAGCTTGGAGGTTAATGTGAGACCCCGTATTTTTTCAAGTTTATATTGAAAAGTATTTTAAATATTCTGGGAATTTATTTGGCAAATAAAATGTTTTGGGTATATTTTTAATTATTTTCCTTTTATTTATGTTCGAACCAAATTTGACTTTTTGATTTATTGGGCTTTTGATTTCGAGTTTTGACTTTTTGAAAAGGTCTCAAGTCCACGAGTTCATAGACATGAAGCGTACGTCTATCGGAGTTATGGTTTGAGAGATACAGGTATTTGAAGTAAGGGGCGACTTTGTAATTTTGTACACTTAGGTTTTGAAAACCCAAAATCATTTTTATCCTCTCATTTCCCTCTCCTCCCTCTCACAATCTCTCTTATTTCTCTTTTCTCTCTCCTCTATGTCACCTTCGCTGCCCCTCTCTCCAGCGTGTGGTGTTGTTCGGTGGCCAACTCTGAATGTGTTAGTCGGGTTCTACTTAACTCCTCCTCATCCTCATCCTCATTCTCATTCTCATGGCCACTGATCACCCATCCGAGCCATCGTCTCGACAAATCGATGTGAAGATCGAGAGAGGAAACTCTCGTCGGCAATCTTATTTTTCTAGCCAAGACGCGATGTCGGACCACCATCATTGGCTCCCTCTCAACGAACGGAACACGATGACATCCTCCCTTCGCCTCAACAACCCTCCATGACGGCGATTCGACGGCGAAAGACATGCGGCTGCTCTGACAGGTTTTCCTACAAATCTGACTACACTTTTTCGTTGAGTGAGGTATCAAACTAGATCTTCTCTCTCTCCTCTTGCTATTGGTCGAGTTTGATTGAGCCAAATGTGAATTCAATTCGAATCCCCTATTTTGCAGCCACGGCCACCGTAGCTCCGCCTTGTGTGGCGGCAATTTGGATGGTTTTCTCCGTTGTTATGCCCTTTCGGAAACCCCGTAAGCTTTTCCAAGTCCCTTGGTACACGGGTTCATGAAATCTTGTTCTTGATGCCATCATGCTGTTAGAGTAGATATATAAGCAAAGACATCGTTGAAGGGCAAATCGATCATTTCACTTGGTTTCATTGTGAGTGAAATTAGATAGTTGGTTTGTTGTATTGTTTACTTGTATGAAATTGTTTGCTAGGATTTGGTTAAGTCTAGGCTTGAATCCTGATGATGGAAATGAGGATGGATTTGAGCATAAGTGAACAATTGAGAATATTTATGGATGTCAAGAGTTTATTGCGATTAATATGAATTGATATATGGTGGGAATGGTTTGAATTGAAATTTATGATTGATGATTAGGCAATTAAAATTCTAGGATTATTATTTATGATCATTGTGGATTATTGAGATGCCATGAGGATTATAATGTTGGTTGTGAATTATTTATGTTGAGGTTGTTGGAATATTATTCATGATTATTGTTGTATTATTGTTGACATGAGTTGATAATTATTATTCATGCTTTGATATTATTATGGATTATTATTGAGTATAGAAACTAAGGAAATATTGAGGATTATTCTTTGAGTTTTATATTTAAGTCATTTCACTTATACGAGCTCTAGTGAGCTTACTAGGTTATTTGTTTAAATGACCCGGTGTACCATGGACATGGTGCAGTGTGGTTGTTGATATTTCCAAGCTGATAAGGTAGTGGGGAGAAGACGAGACAGTGGGACCATTGATTTTGTTAATTGTTTTTGATACAATGGTTTTACATAAATATTTTATTAGTAGTCTGATTTATTAAATTTATTTTACTTATTATCTTAAGTACATGACTCATTGTTTGAAAAAGAGTTAAAAGACAAGGTTTCAGTATTTTCACATGCCCAGGGTTCGGGGTGTCATAGTTAACATGATAAACAAAGTTCTCAGTGAAAACAATACTACATCTCCATTTCAACCAGTACCAAAGACCAAAGAGAATCAAGAGGGGTCAATGAATCCCATAAGTACTAGAATACTATCCATGAATGAAAATCCAAAGCAAATGACTGCACAAACTCATAACGCATCCCAACACTATTCCAAACTTTTAAAGCAAACTTGCAACTTCTTAACAAATACTCCCAAGTCTCATGAAAAACACTACAACATGGACAATTAGGATTAGAAGCCAACTTCCTTCTACTCCTTTGTATATTAGTTAGAATTCTGGTATGAGCAAGCAGCCATAAAAAGGTTTTCAAATTAGGAGGGACTTTCAACTTCCACAAAAAAAAAATCGTAGGTCCAAAGAGCAGATCTATCCAAGTCAAAACAAGAGAGATAAAACAGTTTTGACTGAAAAATCACCAGAAGAAAAAGTAGCACTCCAGATACATCTATCATCACCACTCTCGCCAAACCCAGCATGAATATTAAAGATTTTATCAACAAAGTCAGCAAGAAAACAAGAGGTGTGCCGCTCTAAATTCCAGCCATTATCAGATAAAAAATCACTGACAGTCATTGCAAGAACCTCATCAGGTAAAGGAAAGAGAGCAACCTATTTAAGACCCTCACAACTAGACCAATTGTCTTTCCAAAAAAGCACTTGGGAGCCACTACCAATCCATCATTTCAAATTTTTAAGAATTTGAGCCCTATACATGACCCCCCACTAGGTACAGCCGTATAAAAACTTAGGTTAGAGACTTCTACAATGCAGTGACCCTTGGGATACTTGCCATTAAGCACTTGAGCCCACAAGCCAGTGTCATTCTGCAATAACTTCCAACTGGTTTTGGCTAACAGAGCTTGATTCACAAGCCATTGATAGCTTAATACTTAACAGAAGTTACAGAGTGCATAATAAGCTCAAGTTAGGCATCTTCATCACAAGCTAGTTTCCCACAAAAATCTCTCTAATAAACCTCCATTGAAGCCTATCATAAGCTCTAAAGAGATCAATTTTCTAAGAAAAAAAACCCTCTTGCCCTTTATGAATTCAAAATTTGTGAAGCAATTCCTAAGCAATTATCACGCCACTCGAGAACAAAGCTAACTTGAGTTTGACTCACAATAGTGGCCATAAAAGGTCTAAGCCTCTGAACAAGGATCTTGGATATCACTAACTGCCTTCCACACAACAGAAGTTGGGAGTGGAACTAAGGCAAGAAGAGTGTTGTTAAGGCCTTCAGGAATACTTGCAATTGCAAAGCAATTAACAACCATATCAATAATATCAACACTGCATAAAGACCAAAAATCCTGAAAAAACTTAGTAGGAATGCCATCTAGACCAGGGGCTTTGAGACCCCCGATAGAAAATAAGCTATTCCAAATTTCAACTTCCAAAACAACACCATTCAGGACAGTAAGATCAGCAGCACCAAACTGAGAAAAAAATTTGGGAATCCCTTCCAAACTACCACACTCATTCTTCCTAGCAAAGAGATAATAATGCATGCCTTCCTTATTAGACACCTAAGAACCAGAAGAGTCAAACAAACCCTCTAGTTTATTCTGTCTCCTCTTCATAACAGAAGAGAGGTGGAAAATTTTAGTGTTACGATTCCCCACTTTAAGCCAAGAATTCCTTAACATTTGAAGCAAAAAAATTTCTTCATGCTCCAAGAGTTAAGTGTACTTTGCTTGTAACTCTTTCAAACTGCAAATTGGCGAAAAAATGGAACAAATTGTCTACACATACTCCTTTGAATCTCTCCAAGCCTAGCCATAATTCGTCTTTTCCTCTAGAAGCAACTACCAAACACTGAATGGTTCCACATTTTTAAAGCATTAGTTAGACCAACAGTTTTCTCAAGCACCTTCCCATTAAGACTAGACCAAGTGGAATCGACAAACCCAGTAAAATCTTGATGGAGCATCTACAGAGCTTGAAATTTGAAAAGCTACAAATTTGCACTGGGAGTTTGAGAAAAAGCCAAACTAATCCATATAGGGCAATAATCTGATTTAACTCTAAGTGCTTGACAAAGGCTTCAGGAAAAAGATACCTTAGAGATATTACAAATCTCGATGTCAAGCCTATCCCACAAAATATCATCATTATCAAAGGTTTTACGCCAAGTATATTGAGATCCAACAAATCCTAGATCAATCATATCACGCCCCAATTCAGGATTAAAAGTTAATCTCAAATTAAAGTATCAATCACACTCTAATTATAAAATTAACATCTATAACCAGAATGTTGTTCGTTATATTTTAATACTCGCAGATTTCACAGTGCACGAATCTATATATAATATAGATGGTAAGTAAGGTCGATCTCACGAGGACTATTGATGATCTTTAAATGATAATCCTAATGCTAAAAAAACAAGAAAATAAGACTCAAGTGGCTACCCAAGTTGTCACGCCTAGGGTAGCTACTTACTGAAATGAAACACACACACGCACACACGAGTTGGAGGGGGTTTGTATGACTTGAAAACAACAAATTAAACCTACTTTAAAGACTAAGATGTGCAACTAGCAAAGAGTATGAAAACAACAAGTTATCTTGTGAAAACAGATGGATAATGATACTAGGACTCTAGGACTTTACCACTAGACCTCATATTCAATGTCATGATGCAATTTCTGAAACCTTTAATTCATATTAAAGAATGCATTCGCATATTCACCTATGGCATAGCATGAAATGCATGATTCCCCAAATGTACAAACTAGTACATGGCGTCTACCTTAGTTTGGTACCCTAAATGCAACCTAGGCATGACATCTACCTAAGAATGCATCAAGGTCCATTAACACACAAATGAGATTATGAATGCAAATAAAACCCTAAGGCATGGCGTCTACCTTAGGTGCTTTAGTATTGATTCCACACAATCAGAATTCAGCCAATTACTAAATCCTAAGTTGTTTATCACTTGTATTAGGGGCTGATTGGTTGTCCTCACCCTAAATTGATTAAATTCTAGATGCAATAACCCTAGGTGATCAATCAAGGATAATAAACACATAGAGAACAATGATAAAAGTGAAATCAAAATCATCAAATCCATGGAATTAAACAAACAACAACTACATCACCAATCCACTGAATATTCGGCCTAGGGCTGAACCCTAGGCCTTAGAAAACGTGATTAGTTCATGCTAGAAAACAAGAACATCAAAGAAATCATGTTTATTATCTCCAAATTACAAGAAAAGAGAAGAAGAAAAGCCAAAACCCTAGGAGAGCTCACGCCAAGCTACATCCCCTCTCTCTCTTTTTCTGATTTTTTTCTCCAAGTCTGGGAACCCTAGAACTCAGCAAGAGTTTGGTTTAAATAGGTAAGTGTAGCTGATCCCTATAGACTTGCATGTAGTTGATTTCCTCCGTTAATAAGCCTCCAATAAATCAGAAATTAAAAGGAGATAAATAAGGTAATTAAAAATCTAATTTTCAGAGCCAAATTAGGAAGGAAATTTTTTGCAAGGTGCAGCCAGCCATTCACTTAGCACACACGCCACTTCTCTTATAGTTTGGGCTGGGCTTTTACTTTTTTCATGCTCTTGGACCCTCTTTTGGTCTTGGGCTTCTCTTTAAACAGCAAATACTCATTTAAGCTCAAAATGGGCTAATTTGCATCAATTTGTTACCTATGAGCTTTTCACCTACAAAAGAGAGAAACACAAATTAATAACACAAAATTTAGGGACTAAGTACTAAATACATTAAGAAGAAGGGCCTAAAATGCACACATTTAAGTACCTAACAATTCCCCCAAACTTATCATTTGCTAGTCCCTAGCAAAACAAAACAAAACTAAACAAAAACTAAACTAAGACTCTAAAAACAAAACCACCTAACCTTCCACCAAAAATCTCTGGTATGCTTGATCATTCATAACTCAATCAAATAGACTACACAATAGTTCCAGAGATTACCCAAATGCCAACACTAAGTCACAATCAACAAGGTTAAGCATCATGTGTGTAAAACAATATCAACACAGTTTTCAATCTGAACTTTCATGTAAACTTGAGTAATCACAAGCAACTAGTTTCACTTCAATTCTCACAAAGATAGTCACTCACAAATAAAGCATTGAGATATTGGCTAAGTAGTGATTCACTCAAAATGCATATGCGAGCGAGTTTATGCATACAAATTCAAATTACTTACATACATGTATGAACAAAGCACAAGTGAAAGAATAATGATCTCATGAAAGATACCAAATACTTGAAATCAAATCAAAATACAATATACTTCCATCTCATCTAATCTCCACATTAAGACTATACTTCACCTAAGATCATATAGGACTTTACAAATGGGTTGTAATGGGGCTAACGGTGAAGGGTTTAACAAGAAAGGTATGGAAAACACAAAGACTTAAGGGAACCATAGAGAATTAGGTTTTACGGTGTCATTTCATTCTTACACACTTTGGCGACAAGGCTTGCATTCTTGAATTTGCACACTTGTGATACACATGCCTACCCTTTTCACTTTCTTCTTTTTTTTTCTTTTTTTTTTCTTTTTTTCTTTTGGGCACGGCAACATATTCTTTTCCTTTTCTTTTCTTTTTCACATTGTTCTCAAGCCTTGCACACAAACGAACAATTATAAAAAATCAGTTCTCTACAATCCCTTAAGTAAATGTAAGATACACACAATGGAAGGGTACTTCCCCCAAACTAGGGGTTGGCACGGGTAACATGGTTAAGAAACAAAAAGGCTTAACAAGGCAACTAGGAGTATAAATTAACACGAAAATGATGGCTAGAATGGCACAAACGAGACAAAGAAGACCCAAATCATTTCATAGGTTCTATGTAGTTACAACATGCTTCAATTAAATTGAGATGGAAGTTCTATCATTTTATTTAAAATGATGCACATTTCAAGCATTTGATCAGTGAAAAACAATGAGATCATGCAAACTCTAGATATTCAATAAATGCATGAAATATTAGCATATAACCCTCAAAACAAAAGTATTAAGGCTCGAATCTCACAAGGGGTATATAAGTTTTAGTAGAAGCCTAGATCATACAAGTCATGCAATCATTTTCAATATAAACTATGCCAACATTGTAATCCACACAAAGATAGCTCAAATATGCTCAAAATGAGTTATAGGTCAAAAGAACAATAAAAAAAACTAGTTTCATCAATTTGACCAAGGTATGCAAGATTAAAGCATTTGTAATTCATCATAGTGGTGGAAAAGAACCTAAAAATCATAAGAACAAAAATATTTTTGGTATTTTTCAAAAATTTGAACGAAAAGTTTCAAAATCTAAACCTAAAACTCTTCCTCCAAACTTAAATGAAACATTGTCCTCAATGTTTCAAGCTAAGCATCCAATGAATCATTCAAGCTGGAAAGACAAATACTCTAACAACCTAGACACACACAACAACCAAAAAAAAAACTAAAGGAAAGTAAAAGGTTAAGAACTCCCTGATATCCATGCAAACTGCCATAGGGCAATGTTTCTTCTCTCAAAATGTTGTGTTGCCTCCCAATCAGCGCTAAGTTTAGAGTCTTTAGCCATACTTGGTAGTACATCATGCTAATGGAACAGGATCCTCCAAGCGCATGTTCTCCTCCGAACGCTCCATATTAGGCTCCAAGTAATGCTTAAGCCGATGGACATTCACCTTGAATGTATTCTTTGTCATTTTATTGCAGACCTCCACTGCATCATGAGGGTAAACATTAGTAACAGTAAATGGACCATACCATCGAGAACAAAGTTTACCTGGAAAGAGTCTGAGGCGAGAATTGTAAAGCAAGACTTTCTAACCCACTTCAAATGTTTCCTCAAAATGGCCTTGTCATGGTAGGCCTTAGTCTTGTCTTTGTAAATCCTAGAACTCTCATAAGCCTCATTCATGAGTTCCTCCAACTCACTCAATTGTAGCTTCCTATGCTCACCTGCCTCATTCATCTTAAAATTGAAATGTTTAATAGCCCAATATGTTTTATGCTCTAATTCGACAAGTAAATGACATGACTTACCAAAAACCAACCTGTATGGGGACATACCAATGGGGGTCTTATACGTTGTACGATAAGCCCATAGAGCATCTAAGAGGCGATCTAACCAATCTTTCAGGGAGGGGCTCACAGTCTTCTCCAAAATTTGTTTAATTTTCCTATTACAGATCTCAGCCTGTCCACTCGTCTGGGGGTGATAAGGTGTAGAAACCTTTACTTGATACCATATTTGCTGAACAAGGCCGCAAATAACCTGTTGTTGAAGTGAGATCCTCCATTACTAATAATAGCCCTGGGAGTGCCAAATCTTGCAAAAATATGATCCTTAAGAAATCTGAGGACAACTCTAGAATCATTAGTCTTGGATGAAATTGCTTCCACCCATTTCAACACATAATCAACTGCAAGCAAGACATACAAATAACTTTTGGAAAAGGGAAAGGGACCCATGAAATCAATGCCCCATACATAAAAAATCTTAACTATAAGAATGGGGTTAAGAGGCATTTGATTTCGGGAAGAAATGTTACCCAACTTCTGGCATTTATCACAGGTGTTGCAGAATGTAAAAGCATCCTTGAACAGAGTAGGCCAGTAAAAACCACACTTAAATAGATGTTAGTATAGCAAAAAGTATAAGCATCCTTGAACATCCTTTGCACCACCATGTCCTTCACATGCATCAGAATGACAAAAGTTAGTATAGATTGAAACTCAGATTCAGGCACACACCTTCTGATGATCTGGTCGGGGCACCACTTAAATAGATATGGATCATCTCATATATAGTACTTAGCCGTGCTGATGAGCTTCTCCTTCTGAGCTCTCTGTATGTCACATGGAAGTTCTACTGTAATAATATAATTAACAATATCAGAGTACCAAGGAACTGTTGAGTGCTCATTTTACACTATTTTATGATACTAACTCCCTAACCTAGAGTGCAAAAACTCAGTATTTTGTGTTTTTTTTTTTTTTGTTCTTATAGGATAAAATGAGCAAAGAAGAGAAAAAGAGCCGAAAGAGCTATTTTTAGACATTTCCTAGTCAAACTAGGAAAAGTGGAGAAATCTTGGTCACATCAGGAAATGCCGAATCTCAGTCAAACTAGGATTCCTAATCTCACGAGGAAAGATCAAAACTTGAATAAGAAGGAATCATGACAATCCGAATCCAGAAATGAGAAATCCTTGTTAGAGTAGGAAATCCTATTTGAACTAGGAAACCTAATCAGAGTAGGAAAATGAGTCCTAATGAAGATAGGAGTCATGAGGGGCAAAATGGTAATTGTGAAATTCCAAATGAGATAGAAATCCTAAGTCGATAAAGATTCCTAAGTGGACAAGGAGAAGTGGTCAAAAGTCAAAGTCAACAAGTCAAAGGTTCTAGAAGCTTCTGGAAGACATTGGGCCAAAGCACAAATAGATAAGAGTGATTTTCGGCCAACCCATTGGGCTTAGGCTGGGCGCAACAACCAAGAGGAGGTGCGGCATGGGCTTAAGTGAAAGCTAGGGGCTGGCACATGGGCTGAAGGTTAAAGGCCTAGTAATTTGCGCAAAGGGTTGATTGTTTATGCATATTGGGCTTAAGTGAGTATGGCCCAGGTCCATTACGCTAAGTTTCAGCAATCTCACATTGAAGAGGAATAGAAATTGCAACCCCACTCTCCTCTATAAATATATCCTTATAACTCAAAGATAGGGGTTCTCTCCTGTCAATTTTCAGAAACCCTAGCAGCCACCATTCCTTCTTTTTCTTACCGCACACCCCTTCTCCTTCTCTTCTCTTCTTTTTCTCACGCAGCCTAGGAACCCTAGCCACTGTTTCTTCTTCTTTTCCTCTCCCTTGCCGAAGCCACCACCATCTTTCTCTCTCTCTTTATTTTTCTGTTGCAGCCACCTTCCTTTGTTTTTCTTTTATTTGGTGCTGAACCGAAGGAGGAGGAACAAGTCAAGCCGCAACCACCACTACCTAGTCACACCTCCACCTTGCCGAGCAGCAGCCATCACGCCACCACCTTGCAACCGCGCCATCTTATGCCGCCGTCCCATCTTCTCGTTGCTGTCATGGCTTGAACTCTCTTCCTTATTCCTTTGTATTTTCATTGTTTTAATTATGTTTTATTTATTTGTGGATTTAATTATGTGTAGCTGAATATTGGGCTAGGGCTAGGATGAAGCCCTCGTCGTGCTGTTTACTTTTACTATGAATTATTGATATTTAATTGTTTACATGTTGACAAATATTGGATCTCTGTTTAAATTGACTCTATTTGCTTCGCATCTTTGACTGATCACCTTAGGTTGCATGCATCTAGATTTATATTGTGAAACTAAATAAGCTCAAAAGGATGATAGTTTTAGTAGGCAACAAGTAGGTATCCTAAGATAATATTCATGAGAAAAGAGGTCATAGATGACATATGGTACATTAATTTGGAGCTATACGCTATGTGTTTGTAACTCTCACCAATTGTAATGACTCTTGCATAGATAACAGTTGCCTTAAGTACGCTTAGAGAACATGTAAGTTAACTGGCTAAGGGAGGCTTAAGAAGCTCTTAGTTATGCACAGTAAGGAGAGTAATTGCTAAAAGTAACTAGCCAAACCTTTTAGTAGACGAACTTTGTTGACATGTTTATATATTGATTGTTAGTATCCATAGTAAAGTGAATGGTATGCTAGTGGTGGATTCTGATCTCTAGTGTTTCTTTATCATTGTTTTTACTTGAATTCATTTAGTTCGTTATTTTTAAGTTTTGTTGCTTATTTGCTAGTTTAGCCTCAGTCTTAAAAACCAATCAAAAACCCTCATTTGCGTGTGTGAGTTAGAGTTGATTTAATTGAATTTAATTGAATTGGTAATCATTACACTAGAACAATTCCCTGTGGAATCGATCTCGCATTTGTAAGCTTTGCTACTTCGTGATTCATGCACTTGCGAGTTAACCTAGAGTTGTTAAAAAGGTTAAATATAATTGCTCTAGGAAAACATACAACAGGAACATAAACAGACAATGAGAACAACTGCTCATCTGGGAATTGCTCATTCAGAGGGAGGATGTCCTCCTTTGTAGTAGAACTGTGCACCAATCGGCTAAGGTGATCTGCCACCACATTCTTTGAGCTCTTCTTATCCTTGATCTCTAGGTCAAACTCCTGGAGCAGCAAAATCCATCTAATCAGCCTGGGCTTCGCATCTTTCTTCTGTAGAAGGTACCTAAGAGCTGCATGATCAGAAAACACAATCACTTTAGTTTCAATCAGATATGGCCTGAATTTCTCTAAAGCAAAAATGACAGCCAAAAGCTCTTTCTCTGTAGTGGAATAATTCAGCTGGGCATCGTTGAGAGTCCGACTAGCGTAGTAGATAACATGTGGTATCTTATTCACTCTCTGCCCTAACACAGCTCTCACAGCATAATCAGAAGCATCGCACATCAGCTTAAATGGCAAACTCCAATCAAGAGGCATAATGACTGGAGCTGATGTGAGAAGGGTCTTCAACCTGTTAAATGCGGCCAGACATTCCTCAGTGAACTCAAACGGCACCTCCTTGGCCAACAATCTACTCAAAGGCCGAACTATCTGAGAAAAATCCTTGATGAACCGCCTATAAAAACCTATATGACCAAAAAACGATCTCACATCTTTAACTGTCAAAGGTGGTGGAAGATTACTTACCAGATCAACCTTGGCCTTATCCACCTCTATCCCTCTGCTTGATATGACATGGCCAAGAACAATACCCTGTTGTACCATAAAATTGCACTTCTCCCAATTCAAAATCAAATTGCATTTATGGCATCTTTCTAAAACCAAAGCAAGATTATGGAGGCATTTATCATAAGAAGAACCAAATACACTGAAATCATTCATAAATACCTCTATTATATGCTCGACCATATCAGAAAAAATGTTCATCATGCATCGCTGAAAAGTACCTGGAGCATTGCACAAGCCAAAGGGCATGCGCCTGTAGGCGAAAGTGCCATAGGGACAAGTAAATGTCGTCTTCTTCTGGTCCTCTAGGGCTATAGCTATCTGGTTGTAGCCTGAATACCCATCTAAAAAGCAATAATGGCTATGACCTGCAAGACGTTCCAACATCTGATTAATAAAAGGTAATAGAAAATGGTTTTTCCGAGTACCTGAGTTAAGTTTCCTATAGTCTATACAGACACGCCCCTGTCTGTACTCGAGTTG
The DNA here is from genome assembly GCA_003254865.1 of Dryas drummondii. Classification (NCBI taxonomy): domain Eukaryota; kingdom Viridiplantae; phylum Streptophyta; class Magnoliopsida; order Rosales; family Rosaceae; genus Dryas; species Dryas drummondii. The sequence continues at coordinate 290,284 of QANW01008985.1, read as the reverse complement.
GCACTACCTCATTAGCATCATTTCTGACCACTGTGACGCCAGACTTCTTAGGAACCAATTGCACCAGACTCACCCATTTGCTATTTGATATGGGATAAATAATACCCCATCTAGTAACTTCAGCACCTCTTTCAGCACAACTTCCTTCATCACTAGGTTGAGTCTACGTTGAGCCTCTCTAGTCGGCTTGGCTCCATCCTCCAATCCTGTGCATACACCTCGAAGGACTGATTCCCTTGATATCTGCAATACTCCACCCAATCGTTGTTTTGTGCTCTCTTAGCACTCTCAACAATTTCTCCTCTTCCTCTACATTAAGGTTGGAAGCAATGATCACAGGTAATGTGTTTCCCTCACCTAAATAAGCATACTTCAGATGCTCAAGCAAATCTTTCAACTCTAGCTTAGGTGCCTACAACACAGAGGGTACAAGTTTTGTATCAGAAACAGGAAAAGGCTCAAAAGTAGAAATATAAATACCTGAACAGCAGGGTACGGCCTCTAAGTGAGACAAAATGCTCTCAACCTGCTCATTCTCATGCACAGCCATAGGGCTATGAATCAAAGCCCTATCCAACGGATCACTGCTACAACTCACATTAAACACTTGTTGACAAACCAAGTCCATAACATCCACCCTAAAGCACTCATGCTCATCACTAGGTAGTTTGAGTGCTTTAAACACTCTGAACTCAATGGTCTGTCCCTGCACATTCATAGTCAGTGTACCTTGTTGAACATCAATTTTTGTACCTGTAGTGGCCATAAAGGGACGACCAAGTATCAAGGGTAACTGTTCCTCATACATAGGTACGACCTCCATTTCCAAAACTAGGAAATCAGCTGGCAATATCAATCCATTTACTGTCACTAGTACATCCTCCAAAATTCATCTAGGGTACTTAACTGATCTATCAGCTAACTGAATACTCACAGAGGTCGCCTTCAGCTCACCTAAATTCAAAGTCTCATATACAGAAAATGACATTAAATTCACAGAAGCACCTAAATCAAGGAGAGCTTTCTCAAACCTACGATCCCTAATGATACAAAGGATAGTGAAGCTGCCTGGGTCCTTAAGCTTGGGAGGTAGCTTCCTCTGAAGCACTGCTGAAACCTCCTCAGAGACCTTCACTGTCTCGAACTCCTTGAACCTCCTCTTGTTAGTGCACAAGTCCTTGAGGAACTTTGCATACCTGGGCACTTGCTTAATCGCATCTAGAAAGGGAATATTGATCTCCACCCTTCTGAATATCTCTATAACACCCTTCAGAGGGTCCTCTTTCTTAGCCTTCTGCAACCTGCTAAGGAACTTCAATTCCCTTCAATTCTAACACCCCAAATCGGTCTTCTAAAACATGTTTAAAAGCCTCCAAATCAAACACCCTACTTCAAACCAAGCTAGAATCAAAACTCAATTAATGAACATAAACCCCAAAACTCAAAAATTTACTCAGTACACCCAACCCGAGTTCTCCTCCATTTATCCTCCACTTCCTATGTGTTTGTGGTCCTATAAACTTCTCTAATCCTAAGTGAAACTCATCAAAACTAGAAATCCAAAACCAAATATAAATTCCATAAGAAAACAGAGGATTCATGAAAATAATTCAAACTCACCTTATTCCTCCTTTCTTTCTCTTTCTCTTTCACTCTCTGTTCATTCTTTCTTTCTCTTTATGTTCTTTCTCTTCTCTTGTGCTTCTATGTTCTTCTCTCTCTCTCTCTCTTCTTCTTCTACTCTTTTCTTTTCTTTCTCTGGTTTTCCTTTCCTTCTCTTTCTTTCTCTCTCTCGGGTTGGCTGGGTTGATTTTGGGTTTTGTGGTTTTGCTTGGTTCTTGTTGGGTTTGTTAATCAAACCCAACCTTAAGTCACACACCACCATCACACACACACAAACGCCACTGCACCGCCCAGCACACACCTCACCTCCACCACACTTCTAACCAATTAAAAGCTAGTTAAGTTAAAACAAATATATATACACACACACACACACGCATATTTAAGAAAAAAAACCTATAAATATATTAAAATTGAATATGTAAAAATATAAATATTAACATAAATATACATATGTAATTAATTTAAACTAATAAGCATAGTTTTTATTGAATAAAATCTAGGTTATTACAATCCAACCCCCTTACAAGAAATTTCGTCCTCCAAATTTAGCACTGGCCCAAAAGTTAAAATAATAACTCGGGGTACATCTTACGTACTTCAACTTGAACTTCCCATGTCATTTCTTTGGCTTTCCTATTTCTCTACAATACCTTAAACTAACGGGATCATCTTAAGTGCGGAGAACTTGTTCTTTACGAATTAACATGCACGAGTCTTGTCTCGAATGATAATTGTTCGTCCAATTCAAGTTCTCTCCAATCGAGAACATGTTAGATCTAACTGACATGGTCATCCATAATTTATCCATTGTAGCTTCAAGTTGTGTTTTGTTTTCTCCAATTAGATGTGTTCGTACACTCAAGCTCTATCCATCTAGACTAGAATCAAATCATAAATCTCAATAAATTATTGTTCGTCCATGATTCACATTTCAAACCCTTAAAAGAAATCTCGTCCTTGAGATTTTAAAAATTTTAATCATCAAGCAACGACTACTTCTATCAAGTTCGCCAATGATAAGGTAATCACTTCTATCATCTACAAATAATAAAATTCATAACCTCAAATAATACTTCAATCATCAAGATCCGATTGAGATTTCACACCTTATTGTCTCCTAGGACTGTTTAAATTGAATCCAAAAATAGATCACCAATAACTTATATCCAAAATGACCTTCGCATTTCACAATTCAAATATCTCCAAAATTAGACAGCACCCAAACACCATAAACACTTACATCTCTTTCCTTCTAATCCCATTGGTGTTATTTAGAAACTTATCAGGAAATCAATAACACTCAATAGCTACAATTTCAACTTATCAGTCACAACTCATCTTAATTCTATACTAAAACCTCCAAGTGCCAAAGATTATCTCTCTCAATCATTTCCATGTTTGAAGCACATCCACATACACCATCAAACTTAAGGAATCTATAACTTTGCTTCACAAGATCCGAAAATTCTCTCAAATCAATTCTTTATAGTAATTTAGTATTACAAACTTAAAGGGAAAAACAATCCTCAAGATTCATCACAAATTCAATCACTTAAATATCTAATCCACTCTTTACGACTAAAAGAAAATTTGTCACTCTAATGTAGGGTACACACTAGCATCAATTAAATCACTAATCTCACTTTCACTATGCTAAGCTTAAAAGATCTATGATCTCACAAGAGTTCTTCCAACCCAAATTTCTCAACATTTAAATCTCCCAAAAATTAAATATCTGTGGCATGATTTCCTTCTTACATTGTACAATCCATCTCTGGTAGTAGTCACTATGATAACGCTTATAAATTATCACTCTATATCTAGATCCACAATTCTCCCAACCCATCAGTAACATATAAATTCATCACCTTGGTATGTTACTCATTTCATCAACTTTCATACATCTCCAAGTCTATAAGTTCCACCACCAGTCTTATTGTCTAAATTCCTCAAATATAACATTCACCTTAACAACTTTCACAAATCGGTCTCCACTGATCGAGCCTAAAACAATATGAATGTCTTAATCAAGTCAATCAGATCTTCTCAATGCAATGTCACCATTTTCATTTCTCAAATGTCCTCGAGTTCAGCTTAATTCTTTCACAACTCCATACATGCATGTTTCGTATCTCCAAAGTCAGAATACTTCAAAGTCTCTAATCATCAAAATTGTTGTACTTCACTTCAACACCTAGCAGAAATCTATAAATCAAGTACTTAAACCATCAAATATCCTTGAATTCGTCCAAATCTCAAATCATAACCATGATTATTGTAGCCCGTTAACATTATACACCAATCACCAAAATTTCATTTACCATCCTCAAATTGCATCAAATATGAGATGCATGGTATGAGACGTGCATATCTGTTTATTCTATTATATGAATTAACAAGAATAGAGATGGAGTCAGCAGCATTCATGCATTATCATTTAATTTATTATATGATAACATGTTGTGTATCACTTAATTTAGTTTGGTTATTTATTTATGAAATTCTCTGTCCCTACTGAGCCATGGTTGAGCTCATCCCTAAATAGATTTTGCAGGTTATGATCCCGAAAACTAAAAGGTTGGACACGTGGAAGGAAATTAAAGTTAGAGTTTATACTTGGAAATTGTGTTAGTTTTTTCTTAATGAAAGAGTGTTTTATAACTATATATTGTATTAATTAATTATGCTTTCGAAATCAAATCTTGTAGTTACTCTGAGTGGTTGGTTTAGTATAAGAAAACTTGCATTTTGTATCTATTTTATTGGTCACAATGGCAACACATGGCCAATATCACATCCTGAATTTAAGGAAATGCTAAAACATTTACCCCCAGGTCCGGGATGTGACAATAATGCATTTTGTTTGTTGCATTTTTCGTGTCCCTACCTTTTTCTAATTTTCTGGTTTCAACTATATCTTGGGTTTTTTGGGAGGGGGTTGCGCATTAAGTAGCCATAAGAAATTGAAACAACTTGGTTTTGTATGTCAAGACACAATTTGAGATGCAAGATGATAATAATATCGATCTACAAAGATGGCAACAAAAGGGATCCAACACAAAACATGAAGAAAAATGTCAGACTCAAAGCACCAGAACTGCAGAACAATTGACTTTTTTTGTTTTTTGTTTTTAATAAGATCAGAACAGTTGACCTAAGATGCTTGTTATGGTTACTTCTTTTAAAGTAAAAATTTTAAAAAATCTTATGGAAATGCAAGATCTTAATAACGTCTAGACAGAGAGCAACAAAAAAGATCCAACAACAATGCTGCATGCAAGCAATCATTAACATAATAATATTATTAAGAAACACTTACAGTATTACACACACTGCATAAGAAAGCATTAGATACAGTCTGCATAGAAAACATTTAGAAACGTTGGTTTCCCTACCTGTGAAATACTCATGTTCTGTCCACAAATCACCTATAAACACTTGATGGAACTCCATCCAAACCAAAACAATTTCAGTACATTAAAATCTAAAACCTAGAAAAATTAAGTCCATGACCAAAGTAGGGTTTTAAATGTTTGTCTTACAAAGTCTGAAATGAATGATTACATGTCAAGCCGGCTTAGTAGCGGTACTTGGTGGAGTAATCCTTGGGAGCAATCACCAGACCACGTCCCTTCCTTGCCCCACGGTACACTGTCTCGACGATGTCAATGAACTCTTGCTTGTCCTTGAGAGCCCAGTTGATCTTGTTGTTGTTCCCAGTGCCAAGGTCAATCATAATGTGTTTGTTTCTGAAGAAGAACATGATTGTGGATGGGTCATACAGCTCATACATTGTGTTGAAATCAGGTACCTCTGTGATGTCCACGAGGTAAATCACAGCAAAGTTTTTCAGTGTCTCGGCAACACCAGCTAGCACTTCATCCATCTAAAAAATAAACAATCCAGAAATTAGCCAGTATTCAAATCAAGGTTAACAAAACAATAAAGTCCATATAGACATGCATAACCAAAACAAAACAGCGATAAAAAGAATTAGAAAGTTAAGGACCACAACAGGGACAGGACAGTGCTTATGTCCCTCTAGGGTACATGAAATAAAGAATATTATTAAAACAAACGTTATTCCAATAATTCCATATCCAACTGACCCTATAAAAAAGAAAAAAAAAACACACACACAAACACAGAGTCTCAGCCTCAGCCTCCGATACAATAATTTGGGTTCTGAGTTCTGACTCCAAATCTTTTCCAAGATATAACAATACCAAATTACCTAATAATTTGGCTTTGTACGACCAAAATTTGAGATCAGCGAAAATCAAAGACTGCTTCTTCCTTAGTAAATTTAGCCAAATTAGTCTTGCAACTTTTATTTTGTTTAGATGTTGGCCCCAATTCCCTTATAAGTCCCAACTACCTCAATCTGTACTGCAAAGTTCAAGAATTTACACCATGACTTCAAAGAGTTCATAACACATACAAATATATATATATGATGTAATAAAACCCTTACTACGCGACCCACATACTAGTCTCCCCTCAAAATTAGGGTTTCGCTAAATAAATAACTGAATGACTTTTTCATCAAATATAAAAAATAAAAACATAGGAAAAGAAAGGGAAAATTGGGGGTTTTCCGTTCAAACCTGCATACAGGTCTCATCCCAGTCATGGCCGAATCGGATGAGGACGAGACGCTCCTCCTCAGCGAGGATCGCCTGATCCACGGCCCATCCAGAGTGAAGGTGTGGTAGCAGATACGACATCGTTTCCTTAACCCTCTCCTTAAGAATTATTGAACCTGCAAGAGTTGTTTGATATTCTAATTGTTTGCGAAGATACTTGGCATATTTATAGAGGCAAGTAGGCAAACCCCTATCTTTCCGATTTCCTTTTTAGGGATCAGCAATGGGCTGGGCTGGCCTAAATCTTTCGGTGTCGAGCCGAGTTTGGATTTGAATTAGAGGAGCCTAATAAGATTTTCGGGCCGGGTTGGGCTGGGCCTTAATACACAAGCCTAAGGCCTGCCTATCGAACTCGAGGTTTGAGGGCCAGGTCCGAACGGGCGGTTTAGAATGGGTCCAAAATTTATTTACACATATATATATCTTCAATAAAAAAATATATAATTTTGGCTATATTGTGATTCGAACATGAGATCTTACATGACAAGCTTCAACTCTCAACTAACTGAACTAATTAGTTTATTTGTCTAATTTGTGAATCATAACATATTTAATAGCTTTTTCGTTTGTGTACTCTAATAAATTATTAATATATTTATTAAGTTATTATATAATACTATTATGTTAGTAATAGTGTAATATCCTAAATAATAAAATTTTAAAATTATATACAACATTACAACTATAATAAAACATAAATGTAGATGTGTATATACAACTTTTATAATACAACTATAATTAAAGTTATTAAACCACGATCATTCATAAATTCAACCATTGTTACCTCACTTTTACATCTCCGATTAAGCTAATTTTTTTGCATAGATTATCTTTAAGTGGGGAACTAAAACATAAATGATTTGGATCGTTGAAAACACGATTGAGATGTGAGTTTCTACATATAAATACACTTGAAGAGTATAATTCTAATAACTTTCCTATTGAAACCTTGTCATTTCCATAATTGTGAAGACCACAATGTGATTTCAACAATTTAAGTCGTTCATTTTCTATATTTATAGTCAAAGATCATCCTTACAAAAAAATTGGTCAAATCGGAATTCATCTACACGTTCGATTATCATTAGAAAAACCACGATCGTTCATAAATTGGACCACCTTTACCTAACTTCTACATATCTGATTGAGTTAATTTTTTACAAGGATAATCTTTGAGTGAATAACTAAAAAATGAACGGTTCGGATTGTTAGAAACACAATTGCAATAAAAACTCTAAACCTCAAACACTCACCAAACTCCAAACCAAACCCCAAATAATCCATTTAAATATTTAATACAAAACTTGAGATTCCTTATATATTAAATTATTAATACATTATATAAATTATATAAAACCTAATTTATTGGAGTAAACAAATGAAAAACCTATTAAATATGTTATGATTCACAAACTAGACAAATAAACTAGTCAGTTTAGTTGGTTGAGAGTTGAAGTTAGTTATGTGATGTCTTATGTTCAAATCAAAACGTAGCCAAAATCTTATATTTTTTTTCATTGAAGATATATATGTGTGTAAACGGACTTTAGGCCGGGCTTCTGGCGAGCCTAATTGGGCCGGGCTTCAGGCAGGCCGTGGGCTTCAAGAAGATGGCCCAAGCCCAGCCCAAGGGACTTTTGAGGTGGGCCGGCCATGCCCAAATTTTGGGCCAGATTAGGCTTTGGGCCCAATGGCCCAGGCAAGTTTCGAGTGGGCTTCGGGCCTTGGGCTTTTTGGTGAGGCCTATTTCTTTTGGTCAGTTCTATTTCGACCACCCTAAATTGCTGAGTTGATCACTCTATTTTAAAATTTCAATTTTACCCTTAAAACAAAAAAATTTAATTTTGTTCTTTGAGTCATTCAACAATTATCTGCTAAAATATTTATAATTATTCGACAGTTATCTGCTGAACATTGGTGGATTATTTGGCAGATAACCATTAAATGAAAATAAAAAAGGCATTTTCCTTTTTTGTACTAATGGCAGTAAGCTTAAATGGGCCTCATGGCTTCTTCTAAATTGGGCTTAACGCTAATTGGGCCAAGAAATACTTGAAGTGGCTGGGTCCTCTCTGATGAGCCTACTTGCTGAAGTGGCTGACCTGTCAAAAAGAAGTGTCAAATGTTTTGGATGACTAATTGCAACACAAACTTGAAAAAACAAAACAAAACAAAAAACAAAAAATTAGGCTCAGGTCCAAGTCCAATTTTAGATTGACATTCATATTAAAATCATATAAGAGTTTAAATTCTTACTCAAATCCATTTTCTTGGGTTTGAGATCCAAAAACACATGCAAATGAGCAATTATTAATTTTAACAAAAAAAAAAAAAAACTTTTTATCGTAAATGGTCCTTTAACTTTCACCTAAATATTAATTTGGTCCTTAAATTACATTTTTACTTAATATGGTCATCCATCTTTACTACCTCATATCAATGTTGTCATTCTGTTGTATTTCGTTTGAATTTTCGTAAACAAATTGTCATGTGCAGTGCACGTGACCTTTTCTCAGGGCCAAAATGGTCTTCACACATCCCATAACCATCCAAAAAGACCTTAAAAATTCTTTAATTCCAAGTTTACCCTTAAAAAATATTAAAAATAAAATAATTATAAAAAAAAAAACCTAGACATAGACCCTACAAATTCTTTAATTGTCTTTGTTGTTAGATAAATGCTCTAGGTTGTCAGATAGTGGTGTGAAATCTAAGACCTTTGTTTTTGCCATTGTCTAAATTTCTACACTTTTCTCTTTTGTATTTATTTTTCTTTTTATTTTAGTCTTCATCAAATAATCACGTACCAACCAACTCTTAGCAAGGTTAGATTTTAAAAAGTAAGAGTTGTATTCAAAAGGTCCATTAAATGAAGTTCGGTCCATCAAAAATATTTTGGTAACTTTACCCTTATGAACGGAAATCTTGGCTCTCAATCAACATAGTTTGATGGTATAATTAATATGTGAGTGAAGGTTGTGGAGTGTGGTATTCTTTAGTCGTACAAGATGTTTCGTTGTTGAAGAGATATGAAGATGGTGATGGTTCATTGAATGTTTAGGATGACAAATAGCAACCTAGGAGTTGTAGAGATATGCAACTACCGAAATGGTGATTGTAGTTCAAAGTTCAAACAAAAATATCATGGACTTTATGGATTAAGGGTATTTTAGGTATATTGAGTTTATGAGATGGGTGGGAAGAATACAAGGAATATTTCTTTAAGATTTGGTGGGGGTAAAAAAATAAAAAGGGTGAGAAAATAGAGATGAATAATGAGAATAGTAGTATTCAGTAAAAATAAAGAAGGGAAAAATTTACAACATGACACATATTTTGATGGTTGTTTCATTTCAGGACATTAATTTTGCTTTATGATAATGAATGATACATACTTTCATTTTGTGTCAATTAAGAATTATGTTTTTTTTTTTTTCAGTTTTTATCTCAACTTTGGTCCAACGTTGGACTCATCAAAACTCCACCAAACTTAGAAAAATTATATTGGGTTTAAAGATATGCATTTTCTCTTTACAATCATATAAAAATCACCAAAATCAGATCTCTACAACTCCAAATAATCGGCTCCAAAGTAAGGCACCTGAAACTGTCCGATTTTTCAAATTTTTTCCCAGAAGTCCAATTGGACAGTTTCAGGCACCCTACTTTTGGGCCAATTATCTAGAGTTGTAAATGTCCGATTTTAGTGATCTTTATATGGTTGTAAAGAGAAGATGTATAGCTTTAAACCAAATATAATTTTGATGGGTCCAATGTCGGGCTAAAGTTGAGATAAAATATGGTATTTAATTGACAGAAAATAAAAGTATGTGTCCTTCATTATCATAAATCAAAATTAATGTCCTAAAATGAAACAACTATCAAAATATGTGTCATGTTTATAAATTTTTCCCAATAAAGAATTGTCATCCCTACCAACTCATCGTGGGCAGACAACTCTTCTTTAGAACATGTACAATAGCTTTTTGCTATATGCTATGCAATATGCTATATTTAGCATGACTTTTAGCATTTAGCGATAGCTTTTGTGCTTTTTGCTCCAATGGCACAAAAACTATAGTTATATGTTGGTATGTTTATATTTTTAATATATTCATATATATCCTTATAAATTAAATTTAATATATTATATTATTTTAATAATTATATTATTGTAAATATTTTAATGAGATTTTAATATGAGCCCAATATTAAATATATTTAAATATTATTATTTTAATACCCAAATTAATAATTTAATATTTTTATATCAAAAGTCAAATTTAAGAATTGTAAAATTTAAATATATGACTAATCAACCCATGATAGCTGCCCATCCTCATGCCTTTTGCTGCAACCTTTTCCATCTATGTGAATATCCTTTCCTCTCTCTCTACTTGTGGAACCCAACACTTTTTCAACCAATCACTTTTTTTCACTTGGTTTTTTATTCTTTCTTTACCCATATTTTTCAAATGGTAGGTCAACTTTTTTTTTTGAGTTCCTTAATAACAATTGTTAAATTTTTTTCTATATATAGTGAAAAGTTTAACAATAATATAACAATTGGTAAATTTAGTTATGTCATTATAGTAAGTTTTTTTTATTAATTTTACTATATATAACATATAGCATAGTATTTAAGTTGCACACTCAATAACCAACTCCGTAGCATAAAAAGGGGGTTTGTGTCTTCTTTTTTTTCTGTTACGTTTCAAAATTGGAAAGCTAACTTTTGCTTTATGCCCCACTATCGAACACAATCAGAGACCCACCGCATCTTCTGGGTCAAAAGATGCATATGCAGCTTTTGCTCCAATCCTCACCGATCGTCTAGTTTATTGGGACCCCACAGCTTACATAATGCATACTATTATATAAATATTGATCACTATTATTGATGTCAAGCAAAGGATACTAGTATTATAATGCACATTTACATGCGACGAAACAATTATAATGCATCAGACTTACAACCAGAAATTATGAGAAAGGTATATTTGACTTTTAGAAGTGGTAAATATGCTTTTAGAAATAGTATTGCTTTATTTGTACCAAAAAAAGAAATAGTATGCTTTATCAAGCGCTTTTGAGTTTTATTAACTTTTTTTTTTTAAAAGTCAACAAGCAGTTTTTGAGTCACTTTGAACATTTTTTATTATATAATATCCATAATGTAGCTATGGGTTCGTTTGACAGTATTTTTAGAATTGTCAAAAACGCTTTTGGATTAAAGAGTTTTTTTAAAAACACCTGTTTAGGAATTACTTTTAAATACTTTAGCATAAACCACTTGGAATTTTTATAAAAATTTGTTTGTGCTTCTCAACATAAGCACTTCCAGTAAAAACACTATTAAATAAAAGTGTTTCTAAGAAATAGTGTCAAACGGGTCCTAAATCAGCGACTTATTGGTTAGCTAAAGAAAGACAAAACTATTCTTTATAGACCGAAAAAAAAAAAACTGTTCTTTAAGAGATTTAAGGCTTTGTTGTATACTTGTATCATATGGATGTTGTGAGTCATTTTATTTGTCTAAAAAAGAGCAGGTTCAGCAAAAATAAAAAATGTTTTTATTATTTTAGTAATTAAAATAAATTAGGTTTGGATTCTGATTATTAATTATAGAAGTAAGAGTTAACTCTATTTTCATTATAACTCTAGATGATTAATAAATATTTTATGAGAATAACTCCTTCCCACTCTAATTCTTTTTCCCTCTCTTTCCTTTTCTTTCACATATTATGTTAATAAATGTGCGCATAAGGAGAAGTAGCGAGACGAAAGGAAATGAGGAGAAAGAGTTTTACGAATCAAATATGCCAGACATTCTCCAAAATTGAACGGCTGGAAACGCACTGTGACAGTGTCATGTAGAATCTGGGAACTCAGCTGAGCCGTTGGTTCACTTTTGGGTTTCAGTCCTTTCAGATAAAACCTCGGTTTCACAGTCACTTTGTTATCATATTTCTTCAAACATCTTCTCAGGGCCTTTGAGTTCTTGAGTCATACGCAAACAGAAACTTCTGTTGGGTGTTTGATATTTAAGAAAATTCTGGCCCTTTGAACGTCACAAACACTCAGGAGTGGAGTTTCTGCAACTGGGTATTTGATTTTTTTAGCTTTTCACCGTATTGGGTTCTTACAAAACCTTTAAATTTTGGATCCTTCTCGGTCTTTTTTGGTGAGTATGACAAGGTTCAAAGAATTTTGGATAAAGAAGACATTGGTGGGTCTTGGGTTGGGCCAGTTTCTCTCGCTTTTGATCACTTCCACAGGCTTTTCATCCTCTGAGTTAGCCAAAAAAGGTTCCATTGCCCTTGTGTTTTTTTGCTTCTTTTTGTACTGTGACTGTCTATAGATGTAAGTGTGTTTGTGAATGATTGCAATATATTATTGTATATTTCAATTAATGGGAATTAAGTAGTTGGGTGTGCAATAAGTGCAAACAATGATATGATCAGTAATTGATTGCAGAGTAAACATCTATTTTATTGGATACTTGTTACATTTTATTTGATATATTCAATTGGACTGGCGATTATGTTGGCTACAAATTTGGCTTTTTGAAATTTAATATCTGGAAGCTGATTATTATAAGTGAGTTTTGTTGGATTGAAGTATAAGCATATACTTGTCAGCTCAGTTCAAAAGAAGCATATATATGTGAGCTCCACTTTTAGAGTCCAACGCTATATTGTTTGGCGATTATTAACTATTTATATGTTCGCCAAATAGCTCTTGTTTTGTTGACCACAATATGAGAAGGCTAAGTGTATGGTCCTCTTTTCAAATTCTGATGAAACTCTTCTTATTGTGATATCAAATGTATCATGTGGTCTTCTTCTCACTAAATTGTTTCTTGTATTCCTTTTTTCTGTTTTTCTTTCTTTTTATGGGAGTTTCTTGTATTCCTTGTTCATTCAAAATTTAAGGTGTTTTGAAAAGGATTCTGATTTAATCATTTATTTGATGGTTTTTGTAGGAATAAATGCACCTACTTCGCAGTCTTTTCTGAACTATGTGCTCTTAGCAATTGTCTATGGAAGTATCATGCTTTACCGGAGGAAACCCCTTAAGGTTGTTCTTTATGCCTCTATATTACTGCGTTTTCTCTTTATGTAGTTGAATGGATACAAATAGAATTTTATTTGAGACACCTATATCTAACTAAGTTTTCATATTCTGAAGTTTTATTATATAGTAGCATTGTTGTTGAGCAACAGAATTATAGGATACCTGTAATCAGGATGACATGCAGAGTTGGTTTAGTATATAGGCAAGGTGTTTTAGAATAGTATAAGAGTCCAAAACACCTCCAAAGGGAAGAAGGTTGTACAAAGCTGAAACTATATTGACTGCCCAGAAGACCCTGTAAGTGTGAACCCTTTAACGGGTATTTGTTAGAATTAGTGATTGTGGAATTTTGCATTTGTAATTAAGCAAACCATGGTTTTTGGTAGTATTAACTAATTTATTTTGCTCAAAAGACTTGATAGATGAACCATAAACATTAATTCAGTTGCAAAATTATGAATTTCACCGGCCACCTGTTCTTATAATAAATGTCAAAAGACGTGTTGTTTATCGCCTTTTTGAATTTCTGCAGGCTAAATGGTATTACTATGTACTTCTTGGAATGGTAGATGTGGAGGCCAATTTTTTAGGTCTGTGTCTACCTTTGTAATTTTAAAATGTCTTTTTATTCTCCTGACTGAATTTATGTTTTTTGTTTTATTACATTTTATTTGGACTGGTATTTTTCTATTTGTGGAATCTTGATAACTTGTTCGTACATTGGAAAATGTACTTTTTAAATGTAAATCATTAAAGTTAATTTGTTTCCTATCTTTGAGGCTTACCTTCCTTTTGGTTGGTTTTTAATACAATGGATGCCTATAAAAAACTCTGCTTTGTGATTATGTAATCTTAAAGTTGGTTAATTTCTACATATTCTTAATTGTTTGAAGTGTCAATCTGGGGAAAATGTGCAGTGCAATGTGCTTTTACTTCTATAGAATTCCAGGTTTTCTGTATCATGCTTCATTGTTGTACTGGTCTTTAATTAATATTGTGGCAGTAAGTGCTCCAGACACTTGTGTATGGCTGCAACTGGACAGAGGATAATGTACTAGAAAATGAAGAAATGAGTAGTGAAATATCTGAAAAACAAAGCATTTAACTACAACAGTATTTCATGACCAAAAAAGAAAAACTACAACAGTATTTAAGCAGCAAGTAACAATGCAACCATGGAATTAGAAGTACATTATTGGATCAAGAAACTGTGGATAGTTGCCATTTTTTATAGTTGTCAATTTGAAGATTAATTTTTTTGCTACAACAATTTCATATCTGATAACTGATATCATTTGTTATGTAGTGGTGAAGGCTTATCAATACACATCTTTAACAAGTGTAATGCTGCTGGATTGTTGGACTATCCCATCCGTCATGCTTCTTACTTGGGTTTTCTTGAAAACAAAATATAGATTCAGAAAGATAACCGGTGTTGTGGTCTGTGTTGCTGGCCTTGTCATGGTTGTTTTCTCAGATGCCCATGCGGGTGACCGAGCAGGTGAAGAACATATATCTGGCCAAGTGTAGCTTTTTCCTGCATTCTTATCTTGGTTTGCTTGATTTAAAGCTTTTTAATGGTTACAATTTAGTTGTTGGTAAAATATCCTACATAGTCTTTGTTGAGTGGTTTTCTAATGTTATATGCACCATGTGGCTTATAGGAGGGAGCAACCCCCGTAAAGGTGATGCACTAGTAATTGCTGGTGCTACACTGTATGCTGTTACTAATGTCAGTGAGGTAAATAAACGTACAATTTTTCTAGGTTGCAGGAATTGCCAAAAATGTCTTGTTATGAACTTGGGTGCAGCTTCTGCCCATTTCCATTATCATAGATCCCATTATCATAGATCATAATGCGATATCTTGTAAACAAAGGATTAACATGGGGAAAGTCTTCATGTAGATGGTACTTTGATTTAAGATTTGCATAATTAATCCTTGGTTCTCATTCCCTATGCAGGAGTTTCTAGTGAAGAATGCTGACAGAGTTGAACTCATGTCCATGCTGGGTCTTTTTGGTGCTATTGTCAGCGCCATCCAAATGTATCCTTTGGGTTTGGATCTAGGCTGCTAATATCTTACAGGAATTATGACTTCTTGGTGTACTGGTGGTCTTTTCTGTTTTTTTTTTTACTTGATTATGTTATTTGTTTTTAAAGTGATCCTATTGCTGGACAAAAAAAAATGGTTATATGAAGTTTTATTCCATCATCTATATTTGCAGCTCTAAATGAATTGTTTTACGTCATTTATTGAACTTGTACTTTCAATGTCATAATACAAAGAAGTTATCAATCGCAAAGTAGTGTTCAGTGTTTTATATATGTAATTTTATTTTCAAGTTGTATCCCTTAATGATTGTCTGTAGAAGCATACTGGAGCGCAATGAGCTCAAATCCATTCATTGGTCAGCTGGGGCTGTATGCTCTCTCTCTCTCTCTCTCTCTCTCTCCCCCCCCCCCCCCCCCCCCACCATGCCTGTCTTGAGTTACAAAATTGTGAATAAGGTGTCTAGAAATTTCAATTGAACAATTTAAACTGACATGTTCTTATAGAGTAAAGATTAACTAGTTGAGATTGAACGAGGAATGGTTTATATGAAGTAGAAGTGTGCATTTCCTCACTGATCAAAATAAATAAATAAATAAATGTGGGGGCTCATAGCTCTAGTGATAGAGCATTACCCTCAAAAGCACAGTGAGCTCTCGCCCTACTCCATGGCTCAGGCCTTAGGCCTCCTTTGAAACCAAAACACATATGATAGTTTCTGAAATCATATTTTAAAAAATCCAGCCAAAAAGTACTCATTGAATCACATATGACAGAATTTATTCAAGAGGAAAATACTAATAGTTGATAAGTTTTTCTTGCACCTTATTGGATTACATAAAGCAGTGGTTTTGTTATGTTGCATGAATAAGTAGAAGTTTGAACATTAATATTGACTAAAATGCAATTATTCTTCCATTTTGACATGATTTTGTCCATGTTAATTTCAGGTGCTTCCTTTTGTTGGATTTTCATTGGCTATGTTCCTGTTTTACTCATTAGTCCCAATCATACTTAAGGTATGGATATGAGGTTTCTAACCATTGATGTTTGATGGTGTGCCCCCTATTTGTTTAAGGAACCCCTGGGATGATTAGTAACAAGTTGGTGTTATGATAGTATTTATGTGTTTTCTTTCTTCCATGTACTATTTGTTCAGTAAAACTTGTACCTCTCAAGTTACTCTCACTCTCTCCTACTCCTGGGCTCCTTGCACTGTGTCTTTCGGACACATTTTTTTTTCTCTCGTTCTTTTCTTCTTTTGTACAAATTAATTAGCACCATAACTTTATTTCTGTATGGATCAAGTGACATTTCTTTTATGAATATTGTTTTCATCAGAATTTTGCCCCATTTTTTATTACAACAGCTGAGAACAATTTTTGAAAATACGTGTTTTTTAACACCGAAGGACAAAGACATTTCTAGAAACTTTATGCTTGCATAAATGGCATGCTTCTGATTGTTGGCCCTGCACCTTTGTTCAGCAGTTGAAGAAATGTGTTTTGTTAGGTTAAATCTTGGCATGTATTATATGGTATAGAACATTGTGTGGTGAATTTTGTTTATCCCTTGCAGGTTAACGGGTCCACAATGTTAAACCTGTCATTGCTGACCTCAGACATGTGGGCTGTCCTAATTCGCATTTTTGCTTACCATGAGAAGGTCTGTAGGCTAAATATATTGGTATCATAGTTCGATCATTTGTAAGTTATGTATATTAAAATGTGCAATTGCCTTTCTAAGCCAAGAATACTCCTCTCAGGTTGATTGGATGTACTTTGTGGCCTTTGCTGGTGTTTCTATGGGGCTCGTTATTTATTCATGGTAAGTAATTTTTTCTATGATTTTTTGCTGTGATTCATAGCTTTTGTTGCTTGCCACTNTCTCTCTCTCTCTCTCTCTCTCTCTCTCTCTCTCTCTCTCTCTCTCTCTCTCTCTCTCTCTCTCTCTCTCTCTCTCTCTCTCTCTCTCCCTGTGTTATGCTAGCAGACTAATGTATGCATTTATATCGTTGTGAATGATTCTCTACATTTGCTGCAGGGGTGAGAAAGAAGAGGATCAACATTGTGCTGATGTTGCAGATGAAGATGCGGAGCGAAGCAAACACTTTGATGAGGAAGCCGGTTCAGTTAGTCGCGACCCAGGAACAATGGCTGGGAGCTCAAAAGCAGGGGAAACCAGCAAGCATGAAATTGTTTCTGCTAGCACTACAGAAAGGGAAGTCGTTGACAACAAGAGCACAGGAAAAGATGCACAAGGGAAGAAATCATGATATAGATTTTGCTTCTTGAAATTTCAGGTGCTCATTGCTATCGTAATGACATGAGAAGATGAAGACCACTGTGGTAAATGAAGCACCGTTGGCTTCATGGCATTGTTAGTGAACAGAATTTGGATAATGGCTGTTTGAGGCATGAACTATTGTAAATGAATAATTTCTTTCCCCGAAATTTTGTTCTTTATAGCCCTTGGATCTAACTAAGGTTCTTGGAAATGCCTTAACGATTAAATGACTTTAAATAATCAACCGGGGAGAGATTGCAGAAAAATAAGCAAGACTTGGGATAAGAATGATAATTGAACTTCATAAAAATAACATTGCAAAGGAATAATATGGAAATGGGTAGGAAACAATCTTTGTTAGATAAAGGGTAAAAGACCATAAGGATAATAGAACAAGAACAAGAACAAAATCCTATGGTGCCAACCTTTTCAATACTAATTTACCAAGACACATCAGCTCGACTTGTTGAACACATACAAGGCACGTACAAACCAGTCTCAACAAGGAACACATGCTCTAGGTATGATTTAGGCACGTACAACAAACATGGATGAACGAAATCCTAATACTTTTATCCAAAGCAAAGGTGCATACACGAGAAATGAATTTTGACAGGGTTTCTACATGGAACAACACTTCACATGGAGTTTGTGAAGAGAAGTCGATCACTAGGCTTTCTCTTATGCGAATTTAATTTACAGAATAGCCATTGGATAAAATTCACTACTCAGATTTTAAAGAGTTGCATAAGACCCCTTTGACCCATTTTACCTGAATAAAAGAAGAAAAAAAGTCAAATTCCATTTTCCATGCTTGATTTTTGCACTTTTCAGTAATTGGGCCGGGAATGGAAAGATATTGGGCCGTTGCAAAATTGGCCCAATAAATGGAAGAAACTGCCAAAACAGAGCAGACCAATAAAAGAAATGGGCCAGAGACAGCGCAAAAGCCCAAAGTGTGCATGAAGCTGCGCGGGCTGAGCCTAGCCATGCAAATTAGATCAAAGAGGGCAAGTGTCACACCCTGAACCTCGGATATACAACAGTGGCACCCACCTTGAATGCCCCAATGTATTAATACCACTAAATCAAGTATTCATCCCCCAAGATACCCAAGGCGGGTTAAGCCATTTGTTTAGATAGTACGAGTTGGATCAAAGATAATAAATAACGAAAACATGTGAAGTAAAAAAATTTTTTTTTTATAAAACTAACCCCCAAAGTTATGATAGTTCATTGCAACCTTGAAGAATTAAATAAATTCGAAATATATACAAACGCAAAATAAAGGTTTCAAAGCTACGCAAACGTAAAATTAAAGTAAATTTCTTAAAACAATTTCCAAACAATTGAGGAAAAATCAATAAAACATACTTGACATGAGAAAACAATTAAATGAAATCACCATTTGAATCCATGAAGTTGACAAGTCTCAAGATGTTGCTCTGCTCAACCTTCGTCCAAGTTTGTCTCTTTATCATGTTTCGTACATATAAAACATCCAATAAACAAGGAACAACAAAACAAATGTATGAGGTAAGTATCTCATACGATCATAGCTTCCCCTCAGGGGACCCTGGTTAGTTACATTTTCAGTTTAAATCATAGTGGAAATCATTTTCTTACGGATTCTTAAATCATCAAAATAAGTTCTTCAAACCTTTCCTTTGAAATCATTTTCAAAACATTTATGATTCGGCTATACAGCAATATGATTTTATACATGCAAATTCATAACAAATCATTCATACTTGATGGTCGATATACAATGGTACAACTACGGCTAGCTATTAAAAGAAATAGCATCCATAGTGAGAGTGTCATGTTAAATAGAAATAGGAACTCGCAATTGAGATACTGTATCACTGTCACCTGATTAATCATGGGTCCTTGCTTCGCACAAGCACACGTGGCTCATGTAGCCACGTGTTGGCTTGGCTAAACTCTCCATAATGTATTGATCAATTATTCTAAAAGGTTTAGGGGCTTGAACCTAAGGTTACCGACAAGGCTACCTTAACTCTCAAACCAATCATAATAATAACATGTTATAATAATTTAAAAACACAAACACACACAAAGTCCATAGTCAGGAATGTAGGATAAATCTCCCTACCTGGAATCCAATGCTCTTCTTACCTATTCATCCTCATCCGTCTTGAATCCTTCTTCTTGTCACGTTATAAAGAAATCCTTCAGTAATTGGTGTTCCTAGTATCCGACAATACGATAACTCAGTCAAAAGTTAAGTTCAACAATGATCTCGTCATGACCCATCTTTTTAGGTCACATGTTCCTAAAGACTATAGCCCTAAGTGGACTAAACTCTACTATTTAGGGTTTATAAGTTTCAAGTTTTATGTTAAAGTCAAACCACTTTACTAATTGCTTTAGTTCAAATCATTTCTACAAATTAATTTAGGTTAAAATAAATCAAACCTAAGTACTATCCAAGTATTTAATTAATTAGTATTTCTCCAAAATATTCTACTAATTAATTAAGCTCGAATAATGTCTTAAGTCCAACTTAATCTCTACCATAGGGTCATGCTAAGCCTAACATGTTAATAACCTTTAATTAAATCTCCAAATTAAGGTTACAACTAATTATGCTTAATTAACCAAATAAATTAAGTAATTAAATCTCCAAAATAAACCTATACATGCTTAATTAAAATAAATTCTACTTAATTAATCTAAGCTTGCAACCTAATATTAAAGTCTAAGAAAAATAAATAAAGCAGAAATAATAAAATACTTACCCAGTTGTAGACCTCCAAAGTTAGACTCCACTCATAGGGACTTTTCCTCCTTGGCAAGCTCTCCAAAGAAAACTTTTAAATTATGAGAATTTTCTTCCTTTTTGGTATGTTTCTTCTTAAAGAGACTCCAAAAGAACCAAGGAGTGAGTAACTTTAACTTTACTTGGTAGTGCAAGTAAAAATGAGGTACAAAGGTTTTTATTTATAGGCATAAGGGGGTGGGAAGAAGTTGTAAATTGCTTATGTGAGACAAATTGCACTAAAAATGCACTAACAAGAGAGGAAAACCGAACTGGGTTAAAAGGGATATCCATGAGTCAAAAATGGGTATTTTGGGAGACAAAATAGGTGAATTTGGTGAGTTAATGGGCGGGTCAAAGGGGATCCAGATTGGCTAAGTGGGTTGCTCCAAAATGGATGGCTAAGATTAAAACTTGGTTTAATGAACTCTAATGGTCAAGATTAAAACATGAAGATTGATCCAATACAACCAAGATTACACTATCCAGGTGCTCCCACTTAAAATAGCGCCTAGTCAGCTCCACCCAGCCACTCTCTGCATGCCATGTGGCTGCGTGTCAGTCCACATCATTTTTTATATTTTTTAATTTATCCAAATCTTAGAAATTCACTAAAAATAGCATCGGACTGCAAATAATTCTCCAAAAAATCCTACGGACTCGTATTGATGAGTACTAATTTCTTATAGCCTCAAAATAGTTAAATCATTTCTAGAAAAATTATGAAAAATCCTGAACTCATAATTTGATTCCAAAAAATGAAAATAAATAAAATAATCACTAAACTCTTGAATTTTCTTTTCCAAATTTCTCTTCTACAAAAATAAACTCTTGAACCACAATCAAAGGTCTAAGTTATTTAAAACAAAGTTAAGGGAAAATTCTTATTCCTTTAAACAAACCTTAAGAACAAGGTTGAAAAACTTAAGTAATAAAAATTATCATAATCCGAAAATTAAGGATGTTACAACAAACCCTATTACAAAAAGGATCCGAGGTATCTTTGGAAGATCAAGAGTCATAACTCCTCAAGATACTTTCCCGTTACAACTTCTTGAAGAATCGGAACTCTTGGGATCCAAGGTGCAACACCTCAAATTTTCATGATTTTGGGATAAGGGTGTTACTAGTTAAAATTAAATTAGTTTAGCACTAATTTTTATATTTTGAACACAAATGTGGATTTATTCCACATGGTTAACTTTATGAAATTATATTATTGCTTTACTTAAAATTGTGCACTCATATTAATTATGCCACTTGCTTAGTGTTTTCAAAACTAAGAACATGGTCACATATGCACAATACTCTGACCTAAATGCCTATGTATTAATATGTGGATTATTTACACAACTTTGTTCACTCACTTAGTAATCTCGGATTCAAAAGCATACCAGTAACTTGTATGCTTATGTCATGCCTAAATGATTTTTTTAACACACTTATTTTATTATTCTTATTTAAACAAGTTGTTGATTATACTTAAGTGATCATTTCAGATCACATGCATGAATATCGTTATATGGCAATGCTATTTTGAGGTGGATTTGACAATTAGGAAGACCAAAGGGTTGAGAGTTTGACTTTGAAACCCTAAGTGTTGACCGGCCTTGACCACTAGGGCTAGAACCCTAGGTTACTTGAGTAAGAGATGAGAAAGTTGGCATTTGCATGAGATGATGATCATGACATAGGCTAGAGGTTGAGTGTGACTTTGGGTTGGAGTAGAAAGAGAAATTAAATGATGGTTTTAATTAAATGAGATAGCAAGTAATGGACTTAGAGTGGTTAATGGGATGTTAAGCCTAGTCTATTAGGCTAATCACTCATTTAGCTAGGCCTTAAGGAATTTGCCAGCCCACCAAAGTCCTGTTGGGAAAACCAAAACCCTGGGATGTTAAGCCTAGTTATTAGGCTAATCACTCATTTAGCTAGGCCTTAAGGAATTTGCCAGCCCACCAAAGTCCTCTTGGGAAAACCAAAACCCTAACAACCAGCCTTGAATCCTTTCCTGTGCCAGTGAAGAGAAAACTGAAGAGGTGACTCTTCATTTTCCCTTCAACAGCTATATCCTTTGCCCTTTTAAACCAATTCCCTTTCAGACAAACTTTTTCACATTAATTCTGAGTTAATGAGAGAGAGAGAGAGAAAGATAGAGAAAAAGGGAAGGAGACTTGAAGAGAAGAAATCGACTTGCCAAGAAGGAAGATGAGTGCAGCCTTCACAAAAATTTGGTAAGTAAACTTGAGAAAACTCATCTTCTGAGTTCTTTGGTATTAGTTCTAGTATTAGAATGATGATTGATTGGCTAGGGTTAGTTGCATTCCAAGAAAGATCCAAAGATTTCATGTTTTGAATCTTGTTTGACAATTTTCTATTTTCTGAGCTCACTGTCTTGTTTTCGAATTCTGTATTATTCTGGAAAGAATTTGCTTAAATATTTTAATGTGAAAAACTAGACATCTTAACCTTTCTTTAGAATCAAGAATCACTCAAATCCCATTTGTTATGAATTTACAGTGAATTTTATAAGTTGCTGCAATTTTCTACACATTTTCATAAAGAGAAGCCTTAGGTTTTCATGTACAAATTTTGATACACTTGAAATTTTGATTTGAAATTGTTACAGTAACTTCTAAATGTGATTTCAAACCCTTTTCAATTGGTCTCACTCGATTTGGTTCTGAATACAAAAAAATGAGATTTTTGATCAAATGAACAGTGTTTATGAGTTTTGGCTGTTCAAAAACTCCACTTGTACAACTCCAAATGCTTTGAAATTTTTTTTGCATGAGTATCAATGTGTCTTATAACGTTCTGTGAAAAATCTTATTCAAATGATTTTTGTACGATTTTATAAAAGTCATGGAGCAGGTGCCGCTCTTTTAACATTTTTAAGATTTCAATGAAGTGTCAAACTGCCATTTTCTATTTTTGGACCTTTTGGCCTAAACTCTTGGTTTGAGCAAGTCACAAATCACCCTTTGAATTGTTCTTGAAATATGAGGGAATCCAATTACCCTTGGATCAGAATTTGGGTTGTCAAACCCCTTGTTTTTCAACTAAAGCCTTGAAATTAATTTCTGCAACATGCCTCTTTTGTACATTTGACCTTTTGTTTCAGTTTTAAACTTTGAGATGGTCTTAGTATCTGATTTGAAACTTGTGTGATGTCAATGGTTAGTCATTAGAGGATTTGGAATTTGAAATGCAACATTACTTAGCCAATAAGCCATCGAAACCCTAGGAAACCCTTGTTTTTCAACTAAAGCCTTGAAATTAATTTCTGCAGCATGCCACTTTTGTGCATTTGACCTTTTATTTTAGTTTTAAACTCTAAGATGGTCTTAGTATCTGATTTGAAACTTGTGTGATGTCAGTGGTTAGTCATTAAAGGATTTGGAATTTGAAATGCAACATTACTTAGCCAATAAGCCATCGAAACCCTAGGAAACCCTAAGCTTGACTTTGTAAAGTCAATTATTGATAGTGTGATGCTTTGAAATAGGATTTCAATCTGCTTGGGATTTCAGCAAAGAAGGACTCATTCCAGGTAGGGGGAGCTAGTCCACTTAAAACCCTATGTTTTTTTTTTTTATACCTATATGCCTTTATATATGTGTGATCGAAGCCCGGGAATTCCCAAAAGTATTTTGAGAATTTTCCTGAGACTTTATAGAAATTCTAGAATTCCTTCTAGAATTTATTTTGTGATTTCCTTTAGGACCAAGAGGTCTTTTAAGTAACATGCCTTCACTGGAAAAGTTATGTTTGTTTTTATAAGACCAACGGTGCAGATCTCGTATTTTTTGGAATTCAGGAATTTATCCTATGTATTTCCAAAGATTCCTTAGTATTTTAATTTTCTAGAAATTAATTTGGAGTTCCCAAAATTTTTGGATAATAGAAAAGGGGAAAATTGGTGTTTTGACCCTTTAGATAATTAGTACTCACTTAGACGAATCCGTAGGATTTTTCGGTGAATTTTTCCGAATCTCGAGCTATTTTTGGCGAATTTATGAAGAAGGGATAAAACAGAGAACATGGTGCCACGTGGCGCACCATGATTGTATGACACACTTTGACCCTAAGCCCAGCCCATGTCTCTCTCTTTTGGGCTGCACCTTTCCACTAAATTTTTAAAGCCCATTTCAAGTTTTGAAAGACCATCCCACAAAGCCCAGAAGCCCAACTCATGGAATTCTTTAGAATTCCCTAGATTTTTCTTGGATGTTTGAAAAATCTGATTTTTATTATTTTATTATTTAGTTTTTATTTATTTTATTTTTAATTATGGATCTAGATCCATCCAATTGATCCTACCCATCCATTCTAAATTAATTATAACCATTAAATCCACCATTGCCCATCTATAAATACCCCCCCAAAACCATCACTTTCATTCACACCTAAACTTTGAATTATAAAGCTTCTCTCTCTAGAAATTCCCTCTCTCTCTAGTTGCTATCTCTCTCTCTCTCTAGTTGCTCTCTTTCTCTCTCTAGAGATCAAATATAATTTTTCTATTTTGATCATAAGTGGAGTTTTAGAGGTCCTATTGGCTAGCCGTTTTCGCCTAAGCGTTCGTGGAGCCAAGCCCCACCTTCTAGAGTCGAAGTTTTGCAGAAATTAAACATTCCATTTTTAGGTTTCGGTAACCTCTTCAACCCCTGTCGAAACTTTGCGGAAATTTTATTAGATTTCTACAGGTAAGTTCGTAACCTAACTTCTTTAACAGTTGTTTTTTTAAGTTGAGGTTTTAGACGAAACACTGCTTAACTGTTTAACTGAAAATGGATTAAATAATATATTGAGGCCATATCTATGGTAAACCCAACAACGTATTGTCTAAGACCAATCCATGAGCATACATGCGTTGGGAACTGAGCCAGAGCTCCCTCAGTTCCCCCATGCACTGATCTGGACACGTTATGAGTGAACACTAATCAACCTCCTCCATTTAAATTAAAATGAACCTAAGTAGAAATCAAACGATCTGACATGACTGTCTGCCTCGGGGAGTAGGGTCATGCCGGATTAAGAATTCAGAGAAGCCTAGCAGTTATGCTAGTGCCGAACCTCTGAATTTTACCTAGTCTTAATAGACAAGGTCGAGGGTACGCTTTGTACGTTCATAATAGCTGTCGTCTGATTTGGAACTCCAGTTTTCCCAACAAGCACGCGTGGAGAGTTTAAACATAGAGACAGACATGACTTTCACATTGGTAACAGGTAGGGGGAAAACACCACGTCTCGATTATAGGGTTTTTTCGTATTTTGATAATACTATATATTATTAAATTGTTTTCAAGTATTGCATGAGTTTTTGTATGACATACTTGTATGGATTTTATTGTGATAATCGTTGCGACCTGAGAGTAAAAGGCCCCGGTGTGGTGTCCTTGGGTTTCGATCTCCTAAACCTCATGAGGCGGTGTTTACGGACGGGCTAGTCGAATGTCCTTCTGGGGAGGCTAGTCTATGTGGTATTCACCAAGAATGGATACTCTAGCTACCGTATCGATGATTGATTGAATCGATTCTGGTATGGGTAGTTGACCATTCGTATTCGGTAGGCAGGTAAATATTCTAAACTTGACACGTGTTGGATTTTCACAGAAGATGTTTGAAAGCATGCAAACGTTTTACTCACTGATTATTATTATGAATATTTTTTTGTGTTGTATCATTTCACCTTATTTTATCCTCTTATTGAAATCATATATATATATTATACGTTCAATATTATTCTTAAAACCTAATTTGGGATTTCTCCCAAGGGAAAGCAATGATTGTATGTGATGCTTACCCTCTACTGTAGTCTTGTGAGTGCAGATATCCCAGTGAATGATGACTTGGACTGAGGCCGGTGGCGTGGCATCTGTACCTTATTAGTTCCAATTTCAGCTTCAGCCTTCAGCCTATCTGGTTTAGATCATTTCTTTGGATCCGTAATGGTGTCTCTCGTCCTTTTGCTAGAGGTGTTCTATCTATGCAGATTTCAAAGTTCCAGTCCCTTTTGGCACATCCAGTCGTTGAATCACTCTGGATATGAGTTGAGATATCTCTCTTGTTTATGTTATGAATATCTACTTAATGTTTTAGTAGGGTTATCTGTATTTGAAACTCATAATCTTTTCGGTTGGTTTTATATTTATGTTTGTTTGTAATATTTCGAGGTATTATTCAGAAGTACATTCTGCTGTAAATTCTATACTCTGGTCCAACCTGAACCAAATTTTAAAACAGGCTTATCTCGTTTTAGGGAGAATGTGATACTTAGTGGAAGAAGTATTATATTCTTGGGATTTCTAGAATGGGTAATGCTGTGACGTAGCCATTTTCGGGGTGTCACAGAATAATTGTATCAAAGCGTAAAATTCCTGGAAAATATTTTTGAATGATATTTCATTTCTAACAAATTGTTTTGCAGGATATTCAAACCCAAAGTTCGATTTTTCATCTGAACATTTCTCTCTTGAGTCATTTTCAGGGAAATTCTTTTCCTGAAAAATTTGGTTTTACCCTTTGAGATTTATCCACCTATTTCTTTCCAGTTTTATTGACAAAATGCGACGCCGAGCAGTCAATCGAAACAATGCAACAAACCACAATAATGCTAACAATCAGTTCGACCCACAACAGATGGCTGATTTTATGCAGGCATTTCTCGCGCGTTAACCCGCGAATCATCTCACACCTGCAGAACGTGAGAAAAAGCGTCGAGGCAAGTACTTCGATCGACATTTGCGAACCAAACACATGAAGTTTCATGGAGGATCCGAGCCCGAATTAGCTGAGACTTGGGTCACGCATATAGAGAAGAAGTTAGATACCATGAACACCCCAGCAAAGTACCGTATCTGGTTAGTGTCACATTGATTCGAGGGTGATGCTGATGCTTGGTGGAGATCAGTCAAACATCGCGAGGATGTAGAAGCCATGACTTGGGAAGAATTCAAAGAGTTGTTCTATGATAGGTATTTCCCAGAGCCGCTTCAGATAACTAAGATGAAGGAGTTCATGGAGCTAGAGCAGGGAAGCATATATGACTGTTTCCGAGTATGTGTCAAAGTTCACCAACCTCAGACGTTTCGTTCCATCCACTATAAACGATGAGAAGGCCAAGACTGTGAGATTTCTACAAGGATTGAGGAACGAAATTCGCCAGTACCTGGAAAGTCAGAGGATCATTACATTCAGAAATGTTGTTCATGCTGCTTATGCTCAAGAGCAAGACCACTTGACAGTGCTGAAGAAAGAGAAGAAGTCTGGAGATAATAGGCCAGGAAAAAGGAGGAATTTTCAGAGAGGCAGTTCGTAATAGGGTAGCAACAACTTTAAGAGGAACCGAAGTGGGCCACTAACTTGTTTCCAGTATGGACGTGAAGGGCACTACAGGAGCGAATGCCTTACCTTGAACCAAACTATTGCTCAACATCCTCAAACTCAAGCTCAAACCGCAAACCAGCCCAACCGAACTCAACCTTTTTGACAAGCTCCACATGCCAATAACCTTGCTGGACAAGGCAGAGGTGGTGGAGGTAGGCCACAACTGGCTCGAGGAGGTCAAGCTTTTGCTGTGAGAGCCGAAGAAGAGGAAGCCCCACTTGACGGTACTATACTCATTTCCAATACTGAAGTTAGAATTTTGTTTGATATGGGTGCTTCGTATTCTTTTATCTCTACTAGATTTGCTAAGAAACTAGGATTCCTTGCTGGACCTTTAACTCGTCTTATTTGTTTGAGCCCATTAGACCATCAGTTAGAGTTGACAAGGTTTACCGAGATTGTCAACTAGTAGTTCAAAGACAAGCTTTGACTGCCAGTTTGTATCCATTGGAGATTGATTATTATGATGTCATCCTAGGAATGGATTTGTTACAAGAGAGTCAAGTCCAAATCAATTGCAAGAAAAGGAAGATCCGAATATTCACCGATAAGAACGAGGAATTAGTGATCCAACTCAACAGGCCTTTACAACTTGTCAATCCATTGCTGAAAGTCTATTCAAAAGTAAAAGGATCATACTGTGTTACTGATTAGAGAGGAAGATGTGCTTGATTATGTTCATGGTTGTTACAAGAAAGATGCTTACCTCAAGGTATATGACCCCATGATTTTTCAATGGCTTCAATGGATATATGGGAAAAAGGTGATGATGATAAGATTCTACCACCAAAATGCCTTAAGCAGCCTGGTAAGCCCAAGAAAAAAAGGACAGATGGCCCAGGTGAAGTTCCAGCTGCAAACACTACCCCAAACCCCAATCCATTAGAAGTGGCCCCACCTTAAGTATTGAGAAGACATTGGGTAACTATCAGATGCAGCAAGTGTGGAGCTGAGGGCCACAATGTGAAAACTTGTAAAAGGGTCGTAGGCAATCAGGTATTTATGCTTCTCTTTATACATGCTGAATTTTCATACACTTATTTCATTTGTATTTGAGTCATAATTCTGGTTTGGCAGAATGTGCAAGGTGAAAGGAGTATGACATCCCCTCAAGTTCAAACTCAACAAGATGCACCAACCTCAGTTACTCAAACTGCAAACATGGTACAATGCAAATCCTTTATGTGATGTTCTTGTTATGTTATTGTGTTGGGACTCAACGAGTATCATTAATTCAATGTGATTGACAGGTACTAAGGAAGGTGGCCAGAGGTAGAGGTAGAGGTAGAGGTATGGTAATAGGGGGAAGGAGTGGGAGAGGTGTAGTAACCACTGAGGCTTCAAATTCAACTGCAGCAAGGAGAGGCAGAGGCAGAGCTAAGGCAAGCAATGTGACTAGAGGAAGAGGAAGAAATGGGAGTTGATGCTAAGGCAGAGCTAAGGCAACCGTTGGAGCAGAAATAGGGTTACTAGATTTTTTTGCTTGTTGTTGTGTTTTGATTAACCAAGATATTTAAGCTCTGTGTTTTGTAAAAATGTGGTTCTTTTGTACATTTCTGAACAATTTTTGGGCTGGCAGATTTTATGCAAATTGGTATGCAGTTTGGTTGCCAAATTATTATGCAAATTGGTATTTATGCAACATTTTGTTTTGCACAATCAAATTGGTATTTCGTGAACATTTTTTTTGCACATGCATTATTTTTAGGCATTTATTTGGTATGCATTTTATTTGTCTTGTAACCAGTTTGGTTGCCAATTTGTGATGCATTTTGGCGTACACTTTGACTAAAGGGTTTGGAATGCATAAATGAGGCAAAGCATAAAATGCAACTTCAACTTCTAGCATTACAAAGTAAAACAAAGCCGTTTCTACCATTACAAAGCATGCCATTTCTACACAGGTAGACCCAAAAGCCATTCTTACAAAGCAAGTCATTTATACCAACAAACACCCAAAAGCCATGGCAAAGGTCCAAAACAGAGCATACCCCAAAACCAAAAAAGTTAAGCTAACAAGTACATAAACTTCCAAACACAGATCACCCAAAAGTCATTCCCACTACACCCACGTTCCTCCCAGTTA
Source organism: Dryas drummondii (assembly GCA_003254865.1). Classification (NCBI taxonomy): domain Eukaryota; kingdom Viridiplantae; phylum Streptophyta; class Magnoliopsida; order Rosales; family Rosaceae; genus Dryas; species Dryas drummondii. The sequence goes on along the minus strand of QANW01008985.1, from coordinate 260,336 downwards.
AATTCCACTTACAACATCATCATGATGGTCAATATAAAGAAAACCAACTCAGCCCCAAACAGAGCAGCAACGCCTTCTCTTTTCTCCTCTGTTTTTTGATGGTCTTTTCCAATCCTCCAATCCTTCTAAGTAATCCAGGAATAACTTGCCTAGAACGTGCACACATAGGAGGGTCCAACTAATTTCAGAGATCACATCCTCCATTTCGCAGCAAAATGATGGATTTTAAATCCACAAAACCAATGACCCGAAAATGATAAGAAAAAAAAAAACACCCATGAATCTATCTTACCTTCCCGAGTTGGCATGCCTCGAATCTTCTTCCTGGGTTAAGATCAGTCCAGCTAGTGGTTGTTCGGGCAAACCTCCCACAGTCACAGAATCTTTCACCAATTTATCTTTTTGTTGAAGATGTGGACGAAGACATGTTTCTGTTTGGGGTCAAGGGCAGCAGCAAGGATATTTAATGATCTCATAGGTTATATAACCCACAAAAACTAATATTTAATTATTAGAGGGAAATGTTCTGGTATAGGCAGGGATGGGAGAAAATGGCGAGGGGAAGAGTTTTTGTGCATTGCTAGATCCAATTAGGATATGAATTCACCATTTTGCCCTTCAATTTGATAGTAGTTATTGACATTTTAATGGAATGAAATTAGGATATGAATTCATCATTTTGCCCCTAAATTTGACGGCTGTTATTGACATTTTAACGGAATGGATCATGTTGGTAAACGTTAAATATTTCGTGGACTAAGTTGGGCCAAAAAAAAAAGGGTGGACCAAAGTGAGACTTTGGAACAAATAAATGGACTAAATTGGTAATTCCCTCAAATTTTTAAAGCCCATTTCAAGTTTTGAAAGCCCATTCCACAAAGCCCAAAAGCCCAACTCATGGAATTCTCTAGAATTCCCTAGATTTTTCTTAGATGTTTGAAAAATCTGATTTTTATTATTTTATTATTTAGTATTTATTTATTTTATTTTTAATTATGGATCTAGATCCTTTTAATTGATCCTACCCTTCCATTCTAAATTAATCCTAGCCATTAAATCCACCATTGCCCATTTATAAATATCCCCCAAAACTATAACTTTCATTCATACCTAAACTTTGAATTCTAGAGCTTCTCTTTATAGAAATTCCCTCTCTCTCTCTCTCTCTAGAGATCAAATAGAAATTTTTCTATTTTGATCATAAGTGGAGTTTTAGAGGTCTGATTGGAGAGCCGTTTTCGCCTAAGCGTTTGTGGAGCCGAGCCCCACCTTCTAGAGTCAAAGTTCTGCAGAAATTAGAAATTCCATTTTTAGTCTTCGGTAACCTTTTCAACTCTGTCGAAACTTTGCTGAAGTTTTATTAGATTTTTACTCTTGTTAATTAGATTCTTTTATTTTGTTATTTTGCTAGTTTAATTATACCGATGTTTTGTCTATGCATCATCTTCTACAGGTAAGTTTGTAACCCAACTTTTTTAACATTTGTTTATTTAAGTTGACGTCTTAGACGAAAAACTGCTTAACTGTTTAACTAAAAATGAATTAAATAATATATTGATGCCATATCTGTGGTAAACCCAACAATGTGTTGTCTAAGACCAGTCCATGAGCATACATGTGTTGGGGACTGAGCCAGAGCTCCCTTAGTTTCCTCATGCACTGATTTGGACACGTTATGGGTTAACACTGATGAACCTTCTCCATTTAAATTAAAATGAACCTAAGTAGAAACCAAACAATCTGACATGACTGTCTGCCTCAAGGAGCAGGGTCATGCCGGATTAAGAATGCAGAGAAGCTTAGCAGTTATGCTAGTGCCAAACCTCTGAATTTTACCTAGTCTTAACAGACAAGGTCGAGGGTACACTTTTTACGTTCCGAATAGCTGTCGTTGGATTTGGAACTCCAGTTTTCCCAACAGGCACGTGTGGAGAGTTCAAACATGGAGACATGCAGGACTTTCACATTGGTAACAGGTAGGGGGAAAACACCACGTCCCGATTATAGGGTTTTCCTGTATTTTGATAATACTATATATTATGGAATTGTTTTCAAGTATTGCATGAGTTTTTGTATGGCATACTTGTATGGATTTTATTGTGATTACCGTTGCGACCTGAGAGTAAAAGGCCCAAGTGTGGTGTCCTTGGGTTTCGATCCCTTAAACCTCATGAGGCGGTATTTACGGACGGGCTAGTCGAATGTCCTTCTGGGGAGGCTAGCCTATGTGGTATTCACCAGGAATGGATACTCTCACTACGGTATCGATGATTGATTGGATTCCGGAATGGATAGTTGGCCATTCGTGTTCGGTCGGTAGGTAAGTATTCTGAACTTGACACGTGTCAGATTTTCACAGAAGATGTTTGAAAGCATAAAAAATGTTTTACTCACTGATTATTACTGTGGATATTTGTTGTGTTGCATCGTTTCACATTGTTTTATCCTCTTGTTGAAATCATATATATATATTATACTTTCAATATCATTTTTAAAACCTAATTTGGGATTTCCCTCGAAGGGAAGCAATGGTCATATGTGATGCTTACCCCTTACTGTACTCTTGTGAGTGCAAATATCCCAGTAAATGATGACTTGGACTGAGGTCGGTAGTGTGACATCTGTACCTTGTCAGTTCCAATTTCAGTTTCAGCCTTTTGTCTATCTGGTTTATATCATTTTTTTGGATCCGTAGTGGTGTCTTCCGTCTTTTTGCTAGAGGTGTTCTATCTATGCAGATTTCAAAGTCCCAGTCCCTTTTGGCACATCTAGTCGTCAAATCACTCTAGATATGGGTTGGGATATCTCTGCTGTTTATGTTATGAATATCTACTTAATGTTTTAGTAGGGTTATCTGTATTTAAAACTCATGACCCTCTCGGGTTGGTTTTATATTTATGTTTGTTTGTAATATTTCGAGATATTATTCAAAAGTATATTCCGCTGTAAATTCTATACTCTGGTCCAAGACGAATGAAATTTTAAAATAGACTTGTCTCGTTTTAGGGAGCTTGAGAATGTGATACTTAGTGAAAGAAGTATTATATTCTCGGGATTTCTAGAACGGGTGCCGCTGTGACGTAGCCATTTTCGGGGCGTCACAATATGTATATGTGCTTGTGATTGTGCTATTGGTGTTGAATGCTTAGTATTGTATGGTGTTTGAAATGCTTGAAATGAGTTTGGAATTAATCACTAAGTTGCTATACAAACAACCTGATCCGCCTTTATCCTGTATCCTTTATTCACTTTGTTATAAGTTGTTTACTTTGAGTGAGAAAACCAACATGACATGACATGTTGCTGACTTCAACTTGCTTCATCATGTTGGGAAAGAAATCTGAAAATTGATAATCAAATTAAACTGATTAGGTTGGTGCAGTTTGCCTTGTTGAATAACATGCTTGGTATTTTAAACTAAATCAACATGTGTAAGCATGTTGATGACTTCAACTTGCTTCAGAAAGGAAATATAACTTGAATTAGTGTTGCTCACACCTAGGATGCACTTAGGTTGAATTAAGTGTAACTTGCAGCCCTCTATATGCATGAACCCAAGACTAGCAACCTAGTTACATGCCTCTAAATGGATAATTGGTATCTTGCATAATTAAAGTTGTGGTTGAAATAAATTAGAATAATTTGGAATCTAGTTTAATTGCTTTACTTAAATCTTGCATGTCTTTAGGAATGTAACTTAAGTAACCTAAAAGCTAGAAAACTAGAATTGGAAAGAAAGTAGATAACTAACCTACTTTGCCTTGGAATGAGAATAATACAAGTTGGCCACTTTTGCCTTGTTTTTGGTTTGATTTACTGGTTTTTAATTCTTTAATTAAAAGAATGCTTGTATGACTTATGTAATGAACCAATCATATATGAAACTGTCATTACTTGATTACATATTCATAATGGTTCATTAAGGGCATGATTACCTTTATGGAATCTGTCATTGCATTACATTGAACATTCATAGTTATTGAATTGAAAATGTATATTCTAATGTGTTTTGAGCGTTTGGACTTCCTAATTATAGATGAAAGGGTAAAAGGAAACTTTATCTTTGGGTTCAATCCCCTAAAAGTATGCATACAGGTTTTATTTAGAATTGGTTATGTGTTTTAAGAATATGCTAGATGGAAAGAGATATGATTATCTACTTTCAATGAAGGACATCTCACTATCTAGACTTACTTGATTATTTGTAGGATTTGGGGATAGGGGTAATGAAAATTACAAATTAGGGATAGGTCCATTGTTTTTAAATTCTTGACAAGTTTGCTTTGACATGGAGAAAATGTATGCATTGCATTGTACCTTATTTTTAAACATGCATTTGCATTTCATGAATTGATTCATAGTTAATGGTGATACTTGTTGAAATATGCCAACTGTTATTACAACCCGAGACCAAGAGATGATCTCTTTGGTTGATTTATCTCAATATCTTGTTCTAAGAACCTCAAACAAAGTTAATGTGCATTCTTGTTATAAGTTCCACCTGTTATACTTTGGTTTGAACATGTTAATATTGTTTGGATGACTTGTAAATGATGTGCTTGTGAATCTGGCCAGTTTGGAAAAACTTTTTGTCAAAGCCTTACTTTTGTATCTAAAACTACTTTGAAATGCTTGTAAAAGATTTGGACTAGTTTAGTGTGTGATCAGTTGTTTTGGTGAGCTTACCCTTACACAGTTTGTGAGTGCATAATCAATTTAGGACAATGGATAACATGATTAAGCTCTTGGACTTAGAGCAAAAAGGAGACTGGTGGGATAGGACTCCCAGCATTCACTACAAGAAAAAAGGGCTATAGTGATGAAAATTTTAGTGACCAAAGTTACATTCATCACAAAATGTGTAGATTTAGTGACCAAAAATATTTTTTCATCACTAAATTTGATGACTCAAAATAAATTTATTTGAATACAATTTTCATATGAATTAGTGACTGAATATTGGATTATGAGTGACCAATATTTATTACATCACTAATGTCACCTATTTTTTCACTTACACGTCATTAAACTTCCTCACTAATGTCAATCAACCATTTTTGGATGACTTTAGTCAAGAAGTAAAATTTCGGTTTCGAGGAAATTTTCGATGGAAATTTGGACGAAAATTTTCGTGAAAATTTCGATTAAAATTTCGATTTCGACAAAATTAGATAAAAACGACGGAAATTGCTATCAAAATACGAAAATTTTGAATGAAACTTGACCATATGCTTATTTAACATATTATCTACTATATTGATAAAAAACATTGAAGAAACCAAATTATATAGTAGGTTTTATGTAATATAAAATGAATATAATGCGTGCTGGTGATAAATACTGTTAAAAAATGGGTCACTAATTAATAATTATATAAATAACACCTCAAATTTATTTATATTACAATTTTAAATCATGAATTAAATAAGTATTCAATACCACATAGAGTTTCTAGCAAGTTCAAAATTTTCGCTGTCTTCAGTATCATCATGTCCAGAGTAGGTGAATTGCGAAGAATAATCATCCCATGATACATCTCCAGCATAACTTTGCATATAATTCCCAACATGCCAACCGTATGGATCAGGAGGTGGTATTTGTGGTGGGATTTGCCCATAGCCATACTCATTTGAAGAGCTACTGTCAGATTCACCTAAGTAAAAGGGATATGGTGGGTAGACTATTGGAGGGTTTTGCCCATAATTGTAATTATCATCTGCTACCCCCATAGAACCAAAAGTGGTGGATAACGAATCGTCTTCTTCTGGTATCATACCCACATTACCTCTTTTCCTGCGATTTTTAGTCCTTTCCAGTGGCACCAATTCCCCGTCCTGCACACTTACTCCCATGATCCTCATCTTGTGTTGCATGGGTGTAGTTTTCTTCTCTAGTAAATTGAATGATATCGTATTGATCATCTCCAGTGTTATCTTCATTTCTACCACCACCACCACCCTCACCACCACCTCTACTTCCATTGTTGGTAGGTGTGTCTGATCCTCTGTCTGATCGTATTGATCATCTCCAGTGTTATCTTGAATTGCAAGCTTCATATTATAGTAGCAATAGACCATCTTTTCTAACCTACTATATGAAAGCCTGTTTCTTTGCTTGGTGTGTATGAGAGCGAAAGTGCTCCAGTTTCTTTCACAAGCGGACGATGACGCCGTTTGTGAAAGAACTTTGATGGCTAATTTTCTTACAGTAGGCGCATCAGTCTCATACATGATCCACCATTCACCTGAATTGTACAAAATTAAGAGTGTAAGTTCAACCATTCAATTGATCCGACTAATAAAAGTACAGTGTATACTCACTAGGAGACATTTTTGATCTAGCAGCAATTGTAGCTCGCTCTCCGAATATTCTCTTTGCATCTTTGAAATAAGTTAGCTAGATACAAATCATACAATATCCATCAAAATATAAAACTTAAGACAATTAAATTTTTTAAAGTGTTATGGCAAGTTATTTTCACAAAGTAAACTAAAGTGTTATGGCAAGTTATTTTCACCTCATTTCCAAATTGGGCAACTTCTGTTGAATAAGGATCCAATGTTTTATATACATTGTGCACAGCCCGAATAAGTTCACCATCATTTGCCACGCCTTCTTTATATTGGTAGCGATGATTCAAATAGTGGGCTGCATCAAGTAAATATTGAAATACATATTTAGTAACAATAATTTAAAGTTAGATAACTTAGATCAATGAAAAAACATGCAGAACTAAATTTAATTTAAACATATTAGGTTACCTGCTGCATGCAAATCGTGTTGTAATGTTTTAAACCATCGATCATCGATGATTTTTACCACCCACCGCGCACCGTGTTTAAGTAATAATTCTTCCTTTACACGACGCATCAACTCATAAACAGATCCCATATTAGGATACACCTCTGTATCGACAACACGTAAAACTAGGTATAGAGGTTCTAACAAACCGCAAATCTTAAGCACCTGCTGCCAAAATGAGTACTCAAGTACTATAGATTCCACCTGTTGTCCTGCTTCTCCTCGCCGGAAGTTGCTATTGCCCCAATCAGTACAAGTGAACAATTGCTTCAACCCAATCATCTTTCGATACAAACTATCCAATGCAAGATAGTGGGTAGCAAATCGAGTGGGACCAGGACGAATAATTTCTCCACCATAAATCTCACGCATCTTTGCCAACAACCAGTTATGGTTGTAAAAAAACTTTGTGATCTTTTGAGTCTTTTTTATCACCTTAGCAACCGACTGGTTCTTCCCAATCTCTTCGAACATTAGATCAATGCAATGTGCCGCACACGATGTCCAGTACACATTATATTTTTTCATTAACTTCTTACCTGCGGCGACATATGCGGAACCATTGTCAGTGACAACTTGAACAACATTGTCCGGTCCAACCTTCTCCATTACATCCTTCAGTAGCCTATATATATCTTGCATCCTTTATGCAATTTGAAGAATCAACGGACTTAAGAAATATAGTCTTACCTCTTGAGTATGCCATGAAGTTTATAATAAACAACTTGATTGGACCTGTCCAACCATCGGACATGATTGTGCAACCATAAGTTGCCCAATCCTTCTTCAAGTTGTTTACATGCTCTTGCATTTCATTAAATTCCTTTTCCAAATATACATTCCGTATCTAATAGGGTGATGGAGGTTCCACTCCTTCTCCTGCCTGCTGACATCCTATCACCAAGTTTTTGAAATGATGAGATGCTGCTTTTGAAGAAGGAACATTTTCGTACATGAAGAACTTGGCTATCAAGCCCTGCATCTTCTCTTTCATTGACCCTCCAGAAAAGAGATTTTTAGCACTCTTTTGGCATGCTTTAGATGACTTGTAGAGGCTTGGTGCTACTGGGAGTGTTGGTTGTGATTCCCTCATGCTTGATTCTCTTTTCAACTGTGAACCACTACTAGACCCAGAACCTTGTCCCCTATTCGGGACTTTATGTAGGTGTTCCCTATTCCATTGTGCTGCTTTGGATTGTCGAATTGCAGCTCAAAAATTTCTTCGCTCTTCAGGCCCCATATCATCATTATAATCATCATCGTCGTCGTCGTCACTATCACTCAAGTTTATATGACCTTCTCCACGAAGTTCTGCTTGAATCTCCTCTATTTGTTGTGCTTTCTTGTTCCTTTGTTGTTGTTTATATCCCAAGGTGTTTGCAATGTGTTGTTTCATCTCTGGTGGGACACTAGTGCAACGTTTCACATTGCTTCCAGGATCTATACTTGCAAGGTGGTATTTCAGTCTTGTCACTCCACACATTCATTACAAGGCTACAATATTTGCATATTGAACCTTGTTTACTAGTCGGATTTGGAAGTGCATGCTCCCAAGCTGAATCACGTGCTCTTCCTCCACTGTCCATATTAGTAACTAATAACAAAAGACATACACAATCACAAATTCACAATCATCATAATAACAATCAAATATGAAAAATAACAATCAAATATATAAAATCACAATCAAATATACAGAAATACACAATTACAATCAAATATGAAAAATCACAATCAAATATACATTAATAACTGTGGAACACTTAATTAACAATAAATTCTTTCACAAAAATAAATTAAGAAATAAAAGAATATAATAAAACAAATCATCCATTTCTTAGATTGTCTCCTCAACTTTGTTATAGAACAAGAAGCAACAATCCCGGCCATAGCAAAATAAAATAAAATAAATAAATTTCTTTCTATAAGAAGTGGCTGTATAATCATTATATTACCAAACAAGTGATAAAAAAGGTGATAAATTTTTTCGATAAAATCATTATAAATTTATAATATCTCCAGTTTCTCCACCACAGCCTGTATTATATAGCATGATATGAACAAAATCGATAATAGAATCAAGTTTTTTGACAAAACAAATTTCAATTCATATACTACCATACATACAAACTGAGAAATGCACTGAAACTACACAAAACATTTAGATTCGTTACTTCAAAAAATTATTCAGAAGCAATAAAAAAAAAAAAAAAAAAAAAAAAAAAAAAAAAAAAAAAAAAGTTCCAGACTTTGTATATGGAGCCATCAGTGGAGCAATTGTAGATTTGTAGTACAAACCTTGCAGGGGTCTCGTCAGGGAAGAAAGTTACAGACTTTGCAGGGAGTCACGCCAGAGAAGGAGGCAAGGCGCTGTCGCAGGCGGAGAAGACAGAATGAAGAGAGAGAGAGAGTCACGCCGGAGAAGGAGGCAAGGGGCTGTCGCAGGCGGAGAAGACAGAGTGAAGAGAGAGAGAGTCACGCCGGAGAAGGAGGCAAGGGGAGAGAAATCTTTTGCGCAGGGGAGAAGACAGAGAGAAGAAGGAGAGATCTGAGTGTGTGGATGAAAAAGAGAGAGATCCGAGTGATGAGGTACATCGAAATTTCAATATTCACAGCAAAATTTCGTCGAAATTTCACAGAAATGCACTTAAAGGGGGATCGAAATTTCGGCCAAAATATAAGCGAAATTTTCGCCAAAAAATTACCGAAAATTAAGGGTTATGTTATAAAATTTTGGGATCCTAAAAAAATAAAAATTTCGGTAAAATTTCGCCGAAATTTTCGAAATTTCACTCCTTACTCTCAGAACTTAGTTCAATTGGGATAATAAAGGCAAAATTACACGTAGCATATTCTCAAGATATTCAGAGATAGAAAGTAAAAGAAAGAAACTCAGATCAATTTTTGCAAATAAAAAAATAGAAACCAGTTTATTCTCAGCTTTCTCTTTCCCTCTCTCGACCCTGAACCTTCACTCCCACGCCCACACTACCACTCCGACCACCCTCCCACGACATTATTGCCGGATACCCACACTCCGACCAAGCTGCACCAAAAACTCATACTCCGACGACCTATCCTCTCCTCTCCTCCCAAATCACCGAGCCCAGACCCTATTCTCTCTTCTCCCTCAATCTTTCCCAAATCACAGAAACCCTGACCCTTTTATGTCTCTCCCTCCACCGATCTACCCTCCACCGAAGCCCCCTCCACACAAAATCAGTTATGGGGGGCGAGTTACGGTAAGAGATCGCACAGAATCACTGCCGCCCGACACTTATCAAATCGAAGACCCATTGGCATTAAGCTCGGGCATTTTCTTTCCCCTCAAATCAAAACTTAGGCTTTCTCAATCCAACATTCAACCTTCACCAAAATTGAAAACCCTAACTGTCCCCAGAATCCAAACCCTTCGAAGCCCTAAATCACTGGTAATCTCTCTCTCTCTTTTTTGATTTTTGTCTTATTTCGCATATGGGTTTCTCACAATTGTTAAGGTTTCCATTGATTTTTTCTCAAAAGCTTTTTTTTTTTTTTTTTTTTTTTTTTTTTTTTTTTTTTTTTTTTTTTTTTTTTTTTTCTCTCAGAAAGCCTTAGCTTTTTTAGTGCTTAATATTCATTTGAAAGCAAAATTGTTATGGAGGAGCTTGTTCATTACCAATTTTTTTTTTTTGGGTGACTGAAGAAGCCTTTTTCTCAAAGATGCTTTAGCTTGTATTTATTTATTTGTTTTATGTTTTTATATTTTTTCTATTGCATATATATATGATGTTATAGATTTATTGTTTTATTTCTGTGTTATGCATTTTTTAGGTTGGTACGTTAACAGATATATATATATATATATATGTTACATACACCAGAATGTGTTATTAGCTAGGCTAGTTAGTTCTGTTGGCTTGTTCTCCTTTATAATGTTCAATTGGGACATGTTGATGTTGTTCTGATTGCTGTTAATAACATCTTACAAAATTTTCCAACCTTGGCACATCCATCCCCATACAAACACATAAAAGGGGTTCCTTCTGATTGCTCAATATAGAGCCAAGTAGGTAATTGTGTCATGAAAAGCACTCTTTTAGAGCTAGATGATCGTAGTTAACTTCATAATTTCAAGTAGACTAATTTTCCATAGCAACAATTTTGTGTTCATGTTTACTGGTTTGCTTGAAATTTTGGGTACTGTTGCTAACTATCATGCTAAGTGCTTCCACAAATAAGTTGTCCCTGACCCATGAGGAAGCAAAGGACTATGCTACATTAGTCATGGAATTGCTTGACACTGAAAATCAGGGATACATTGAGTTACACCCTCTTTGAGAATTAATAATCTTAATTCTGCAATTGGACCTATGCTGGTATATTGAAAATTACAGTTATTGCTCATCTTCTGATAGTTGCTAAGGCTGTTTTATTCTATGTTTATGTGCGGTAGTGAGATGGTACGTGGTCGATTTTGACAATGCTGTAGCTGCTGGAAATGTAAGTGAAATTTGTGATATTATTTGAAATGAAAAGCCTTATATTATGTTGTTGAGAAGTATTTTGAGTTCTGTGTTTCTTGGACTACTACTACTCTTTACTTCTTGGCTTCTTCTTTCTTTTCTGCCTTTTCTGTTTGAAGCTTTAAGTGCATGGAAAAATACTACCTAAAACCTTCCATCGTTTGAGTTTTATGGTGCTAGATAAACAAGCATGCAACAAGATACTAAATGTACTGTAGAGTTTAAGGATGCAAAGAAAGGCTTTGATGCTTTAACAAAATTAATATGGAGTTTTACTACGTCTAAACTTGAAAATGTTTTCAAATTCACCTTGCAGAAGTTTAATATGTGTTCCAGCGACACAAAAAGGATACATATGTTTCTGTTTATTTCCATTCTTTCATCTCTATTGCTTTTATGCTGGATTTGTTGTTATAAGTGATTAAATTATAAAGAACACCTTGGTATAACCTTGTTGCTAGTAAGTATTTTGGATATGATAAATGCATTCTACTATCCCCCACTCCCTTCTCTTTCCATGTGTATTTTACACTAACATTTTTAACTTTGCTTATTTATGGTCAAGTACCTCATTATTTGCATAACTATGTATTTTCTATCTGTTAGATAACTAAGTGTATTATCGTTGTTTTAAATTGATAAAACTAGGATTGGATACCTACTGTTTGGGTTGGATATGGATAGGAGTTGGATTCATCTACACACTAGGGGGAGGCCATAGTATATTAATGGGGTGAAAGAGACCTGCTATCAATAGTTTTTTAGACTAATCTATGGCGAAGTTGCTTCACCTGGTTCTCTACCTTCCATTTCTTTGAAGATTTTTTGTGGGACTTTGAAGGTTAGTGCGACAGTAAAAAGAAACCATCAGAATTGAGAGTAAGTTGTTTAACTCTTGGTCTTGTTTCTCTCTAGGCTTTGGTTTTCTTGTTATTGACACTTTTGGAGATAGCAAAAATTTAAATGTAGTTGGTATTGTGCAAAACTACGCTATTATAATACTCTTGGTCTTCTTTCCTTGAAGGCCGTTAATCTATCAGGGGTTTCCTTGTTGGTACATCTCCATTAATTTTTTTTTTTACTTATTATGCATTCTCATTTATAACCATGGTTGACCATTCTCTTTCCATCATTAGAATAAATTAAATGCATTTTTGCATCTCCTAAAAACCAAAGTAGCTTGTAAGTTAATATTGATGAGGCCACATCCAACAAGTTGATATAACTATGGTTCTTTCTTGTCCTTGTCTTGTTTGGAATGAGTCGAATGACATGGGTCTTGTTATGGGCAACAACTTGATTTCTTTCAACTTCTGCAGGGGAGAGGTCTAAGGAAAAACAAAGCTGCCAGCAATAATAATGGTAGTGGAGAGTGAGCAATGGACAACCTTCCAAGTATGGGTGGTAAGTTACTGTGGGGGAATTAATGAGATGCTTCACTGGGAAGTAGATTGGCTTTTGAAAACTCAGCAGGGACTTATTGTAGCATGATATTTTCTTTGTAGCTAGGAATGAATCAGTTTGATATAGCTGGCCCTCTGTGCTTTGTAGAAGTCCATAAAGTTTTTTTTAGTTCCTTTTGTTATTGGTTTTTGGCCAACAATTCGTTTGTTTGTTGAGAGCAGGAAAATAAATTAATATATTATTGTTTCAGAAACTCAAATAGTCAAATTTCTTGTATAGATCCCCAGTCCGAAACTCTCACTAAATCTCTTTCTCCCTTAATTTCCTGCTCGATCTCTTTCGCTGTTTCCTTCTCACCAATTCTCTCTTTGTAAGAGGCAATCCACATCTAATGGTATTTCAGTGGTCATCTCTTTCGCACAACAGAGAAAAGGAGAAAGAACATGCTCAAATCAGTAGTTGTCCATGGTACTCTTCTAGTTTCTTGGTTTGTTTTCATTCTACTGTTGTGTGCTTGAGAATACCCATAGGTTTCAATGGAACAAAGAAACATAATCATGGGTTCTGCTATGTAGATATGCTCTATGGATTCTTGTTTCCTTTCACATGCATCCCAGTAACTAACTTGCACACAAGTAAAACCTATTTTGCAATGGCCTTTTGAACTTGTTTCTAAGACACTTAACATTTAAACTTAGATGTGTTATGAGATTAATTGACTTTGAGTTTTAAGGAGACTATAGTAAGTTTCAATTTTCTTAAACATCCAACTTCAATAGAAGTTGAGTTGGTAATCACATATTTTGTTTATTCTAGTTTCCAGGCGATGAAAGAAGACATTTAAACCAACTCGAAAGTTTTCACAATTCAAGTCTGAAGAAGGCAGTAAAGATGCACCCCTGGCCTTGAAATTGCTTGAGAAGTAATGTGAAGGACCAGTTCTTACCTTTGGCTGTTAATTGTGCCTCTGTTATGTGCTGCAGGGTCTCTCCAAAACAGAAGGATTTGGTAGGTCTATTATATATATCTTCATTTTAGAAGTTAGGCAAACATAAGGCTTCTTCTTCTTTTATATTCTGTAGTGAATTTTATCATCTTACCAACTTCTGTAATTATAATGTTTAGAAAAACAGGCCGATTCCATCTTTTCATTTCAAAATACCTACTAGTGTCCTGAAATCAATCTTATATTTTTGCAGATTACTCGTTTGGTAAAAAAAAAACATACAGGAAGGACAACCTTGGCTATTGGAGATAGGGCAAATGATGTTGGCATGATTCAAGAGGCTGATATTGGAGTAGGAATCAATGGCATGGAAGGAATGCAGGTACGCTTCAAAAATATCTTTGACTTTAGGACTTATTTCTAGTGACATGGATGATATGTGATCTGTATAATATACCCTTGTTATTCAATTTGAAATGTGTCTTTGTGCAGGTTGTTGAGATTTCAAGGACATATTACAAGCCTTTGGAATGGACATCTTGTATCTAGAGATTTGCATTTTTGGGTTTTATGTTTAAATTAATTTGTGAGAGATGTACATGTTTTGATGGATAAACTTTGATATCCGAATACTAGTCACTTGTCATTTTGAAATGAAACGTATTAACATCTACTGTTGCTACTTATATTGAAAACAAAGCAGGATGTATTTAATGTAGTAATTTTGAAAAAATGAGTTTAAAATAGTAATTAAAATCCAATTTGTGACCAAATTCTTTCACTAAATGTATATTTTAGTGAAGAAATGGTAGGTTAGTGATGAAGATTTTGGTCACTATTTTATGTAACCATCATATTTTAGTGATGAATAGATTTATGTTCCTCGCTAAACCATCATCCATAGTGAAGAAACATAGGCTTTTAGTGACCAAAATTTAGGTCTTTTAGGGATGAAATAGTTCATCGCTAAATCAAATTTTTTAGTGAGGAAAGACTTTGATCTCTAAAAAGTAGAGGTTTTAGTGATGAATATTTTTTGTTTCTCACTAATAGGCTTTAGTCACTAGGTTCTAGTGACGGCCTAGTGACGAACTTTTTTTCGTCACTAAATGTCTTCATTGATGAAAAAAGGACTTTTAGTGACCAAATTGCTTCATCACTAAAGTCCAAATTTGTTGTAGTGATTGACATACCTACACCCTAAACCTCAAAGGATTCAAGTGAGGAGGAGGACCCCTTTATGAATGAGTGTGTAGCACCCTTTTTATTTTGTTTACTGCCTTGACTGTGAAATTTGTGGAATTGAGATTATAAAGGATTTGAGTGGCTCATTGTTTAACTAAAATTGTTTTGAAACTTCAGTATTTTGGGAAACCATGGTTTATAACTTTAAATATGAATCTTGTCTTCTAAAGGTTAATGCTTAGTGTGTTTAAGCAAGGGTCTACTTAAGATCATATTTTCTTTATTTTAACTTAAGAAGCTCATCACTTTGATGAAGCTTCCTTGCTGCAAACTCTTGTCACTTTCAAAAAAAATTTATACTACTCTTTTGCAAAGTGTTCTTTTCTTTAATTTAGCCTTACATTGATCATTGACTTTAAGATGGTGTTAATCTCAAGGTTGGTGACCAATGTGGCACTGCCACACGCCCAAAGCGACATACCCCATTTTGGGGTGTGACATAAGGCATCCATTAGGGTTTTCCCACTATAAATAGAGGCCCTAGGTCACTTCATAGGACAACTCAAGCATCAAGAGCTCTTGTATTTTCAATCTTCATACGTAGTCACTATGTTCTTCTGTGTTTAGGCTTGTTCTTGAGAAATCTCATGGTTTCTTTCAAGAACTTGGAATCAAAACTTTTTGTTGTTCGGTTTTCATTGGTATTAATAAGAGTATGCTTTTTCAATTTGCATATTGTTAATTTTTGGTTTACTTTCTTGTTATTTACTTCTTGCATAAGTAGATTTATTGCTTTCTTTATTGCTTTTTTAGATTATTGCTTTTTTAGATTAATATAGTTTAGGTTATGCATTTTATTATTCATACTCGAATTATCACTATTAATACCGAATATCATCTTTGTTTTGATTTTGTTTTCACTGTTAATTACTATTTACTTGATCTCGATTTCACACCTGTCACTTGCACATACACGTTTTCACACCACATCACCATCACCCCTAATACGATACATATACCCTAAGACCTTGCAGCCAAGGCATTAGAACCTTAGCACACTGAGGGGTGTTCGTTCCTCTGTTCACAGTTGCCTGATGTTATTTGCTTATGATGCTTTACTTCAAGTGTAGGATTGTCAAGTTTTAGTATGAAATTAGAAGTGATGAGGTTGTCGTACCCAAGGGATTGGATCGGGACTTCAACACAAGCTAAGTTGATTTTAGGATTATTAAAAACTAGAACATAAGCTACCATGTACAAACTAGCTCCCGGCTAGCATGGTGATATGTGCAAGTAAGTAGTGTTTTGGTTTGTTGTGGTTTGATTGACAAAGAAATGCAAATTTTGAAAATTTAAAGACAAGGCAAGCTTAACTACAAATTAAAGTTGAATGATGATATGAGATTTGGGGTTGTTAGGGGGTTCACCCTAACCTTTTCATGTAACAACAACACATTAACTGATTATGCCAAATTAGATGTATTAGATTCCCTCATAATCTCTAACCAAGGTAAATTAAGGCACATCCACATTCATGTTATCAACTATTCGAACAAAGGTGATAGCTAACTACCTAAGATTCATGCCATAGCAAACCATATGTGCATAAAGTTCTAAGGATGAGAAATCCAAGAAATTAAAACAATCAAACCAAAGTGCTTTTAAATTACCACATTCTTATGCAACATGCTTTAGAAACTAAAGGTCACCAATCTCCAATTTCTACATGAAACATTTCTTATATGCACAAATGATGAGTTGTTAACATACAAGTCATGATCATTAAAATAGTATAAGAGAATATGTATCCAAAAAGGCATTTATATCACAAAACACAAAGTCATTACATGGTTAGGCTAGGGTTACATCTCTAGTCCCAAATTAAGAGACTACTCCTTAGCCATTAAAAGTACAAACAAAATCACAATAGGAAACATAGATAAAAGTAAGAGGAAATGGAAAACACTAAATAGTGAAGCCAAGCCACCAACATGGTGTCACTCCTCCAAGGATGCTCAAGTTGGCTTCATGACTCCAATGCTCCAAGCTCCAATCTTCTATGGTGATGGAGGTGATTTCGGCTTTGGTAGATGGATGGTGTATTGTGATGGTGTTTGGCTTCTAGGAGAGGAGTAGTTGGTGAAGGGAGGATGGAGAAAATGAGATGATGGAGAGGAGAGAAGAGAAGGTATGGTTTGGTGAAGGGAGGAGGCTAGGGTTTGTGTGTTGAGAGAAAAATGAGATGAGAGGGAGTGTATGTGAGGGAATTTCAGCCAAGAGAGTGTTATTGTGATGAATGGATGATGGTTGTGTATGGTGATGAGTGTGATGTGTGGCTAGGATGAGAGGAAATGAAGTGATAAGGTTAGGTGAGTTCAAAAATGAGAATATTCTATTTTATTTTCCTAGGGTTGATCCTTAAGGGTTGTGGAGATAGGTAGATGTTTCTTTTGCCTTATTTGAAGCCTTGACAATGTTGGGAAGAACCTTAGCTAGGAATGGTCGGACCAAGAGGAGGATAGAAAGCATGTGTTACCTTTTACCCAAAATGGAAAGATACATTTTGACCAAATTGTACTTTTGCTGTCAGAAATATTGAGTTGTCTTTGAAGCGCGATTTGGATGCCTTAACCAACCTAGAAAAATTGATTTTTATACATCAATAGAAAGCCCTAGATGTCTTCTTTCCAACTATATATCATATGCCCCAATCTAAGACCGAACCAAAAAGGTATGCCCCACACAATGCTGCTAACTTAGTCCTTCTCGAGTACAGTTTTGGGCAGACTTTGTAACTCAAAATAAGCACCTTAGAAGTCTTCAAATGTCATGAAATTTAATCTGGAATAATTTCAAGGTGTTAGCTTCCATCTCCTATTAGATTCATGTCAAAATCTATTTAGGAGGATAATTTGTGCAATTTCACATTTTGTTGCTTGGAATCCAAAAACATAAAACTAAATTAATGAAATTAAAAACTTTTATTCAAATGCCTTTACAAAAACTAAGTAAAATGGATATAAAAGAGTGTGAATTCATGAACATATCGCTTGACCGAAAGTCAGTAACGCGCATCATCATCATTGTACACCCGGCCTCTCGGCCATGTACTGGCACGCCCAACGCAAGGTTTCCTTGATCCACGACCTAGGTGACACGTGGCCGTAGAGATTTTGAGGCAAACAACTCCAATGCCCCCTAAAAATAACTTTCATTCTCACTTTGCCCCCGAACTTTTCAAAACCTTTCACTAAAGTCATTTACGGTCAAGTTTGTCAATGGCTCTGTAAAAAAAGCCAACGTGACGCTTACGTAAGCTGACATGGAGCTGATTTGGCATGTTGTTAGTCCCAAAACACCCATCCACGTGAGCTCCACGTTGGCTTTTTTAACGTGGGTAAAGTGAAAAAAGATTAAAGTTTAAAGGGGTAAAGTGAGAATGAAAGTTAATTTCAGGGGACATTTGCGCGAATAAGCCCCTATAACACACTGCTATATCTGAAACACCCTTACACATCCATTAACACTTGCAAATAACCGCTTATGCTTGATGAACATTAATTCTATGTTGACATGTATATTTGTCATGACAAATGGGTAATGATTTTTTCTATGAATTCTAATGGACTTATATATTTCTTGTTGTTTCATTACAACAAAAATGTCAATAGATATCGCCCCTTTTATATTAGATTTGAAATTGACTGATATTGTAAAAGTTATAATCTCAGTTAATTTTTTTTGTTGATTTCTGAACTTTAATAAGAAATCACCTGTGTTTTTCATCTGATATATAATGTTTTCCCTTTTTCTTTAGAATTTTATGAAGACATTAGTCTGAACTGTGAGCAAATATGTTAAGTTTACATTCCCAAACACACCCAACCCAAACACACTTGATATAAAAAGTTTTTTACTTTTTCTTATATATTGTTAACATTTAAGTGTAACATGTCAACTGATATCTTAACATCAGTTGACCTAAGAAAAAATTAAGAGCGGGTCAATTTCTCTCCATTGCTTAATTAATATTTTTTTTGGTAGATTAATGAAAGTTTGTATTAGGTGATTTATCTACCTAATTAACTTGATTAAAACCACTGTCAGTAATCGGACCCCAATTTTTGTTTTATATGATCACTCAGGGACTAATCAAGCAGACAAAAATCTGACGACACAGTGGCTAAAATCTGAAGACACAGATTGACTTGTCAATCAAAAATAACTTTTGTAAACAACACAAATCAAACACACCAAAGGATCAAGTGACATCCTATACACTCAGAGGACCCATCACAGTAGGCATCCCAGTGTTATCCACAACTACAGTGGTGTGTGATTAGCTAGACAGTTTCATATGACATATAGCAATTTCAAGCATATAGCTACAGTGCAGATTTGTGTTTAAAAGTTGAGTGAGTCAGTAAACATAACAACACAAAATAGAGACGAATGCACACAAGATGTTCACCTAGAAAAACCACAAAGGATAAAACCTGGGGGTCTTTTTCAGCTGACCGGACAATCCACTATAGAAGTTCTTACCCCTTTGTGCAACTTCCATAAGCAAGGCAATCGGTCATTCATGAAGAAGGCAGCTCCAACTCGAAGCTTATCAACCCATGGCACCAATTCACACCAAGCCCAGCAAATTCTTCAATGTATGAACATGATATGCAAATTTGGATTCTATAAAAATCAGCCTTCTCAAGCAAGAGACATGAAAAGGCTAATAGAGAATCCTTCAACTAAAAATCTAAATGAATGTGTTTGAAAATATATGAAAAGATTTAAACAACACTCAAACCCATTCAAATTTTAGATGAAAAAATAAGTTAAGAAAATCATTTAGTTTTTGAAAATCAAAAGCATTTTCTTACTTGATAAAGGATGAGCATTCACCCAAAATACCCAGGCATAAACACACGAAAATACCCACTCAAAATATGCTCATCAACCCCAACGAAAAAGTATGAACAGATCCCCCATATACCCGTACACCACACACACCATTTTCATGTTTGACCGAGCCACGTGGAAGTCATTCAATGGCTGTCCACAAGAGACGGAAAAAGGGCATATTTCTTTTGTCCTAGAGGGGTATCCTAGTATTGCTAAGGATAGGAATGAGGAGCTGTAAAATCAAATATTGCTTTATTTTGCAAAAATCAGAAATGGAGAAGATGATGAATAGTGCTGAGGTGTGTGTAAGTGTGTGGCGCGAATGAATAAGATGCAATCATATCTGATTGATTCAGTGGAGGAACCAAGTCATGCGCAATGCAGATGCATGTTTAGTAAAAACAGAAAATGGGCTTTCAATGAAATGAGCTTTAAGAAGTAAAACCCGAAATGGCCCCACTGCAGTGACTGTCACATAAGTATCAGCCACTATACGTGGAAAAACTTTGTTCTTTATGTTCAGTGAATGACTAGTCAAATAGACAAAAAACTGTTATTTTCCTGAAATGAATAAAGTGCAGTATACCTTGAGTCTTTGTTCATTCTTGACTTCTTTAATACAACTGATCTTGTCCTTAATCTAGCCTAAAGCTTGTGAGTGATTAAATAAAACATAAATACAATAGTTTTGACAAAGAAAAGCCAATATATCAAATCCTAGAAACTAACAATTTCCCCCTTTGGCTTTCCTTGACAAAACATCAACCCATTCACCTCACAAGACTCTCAACACTCAGCCCAACACTTTGTTATAATGTACCTGCAAGAAGAAGTACTTTGTACAACACAGAATATGATAGTACATCAACCAATGCAGTTTAAACACAGCAAGCAATGTAGATTAAACAAATACATTCTCCTCCTTTTTGTCATGGAAAGACAAAAGGATATACATGAAAAATAAGAGTGAAGTTCAAGAGAACATAGAGTTGGAAAAGTATACAAGAAAAATCAATGGCAATATGGTCAAAAAGAAACTGAAGTAAATGCCATAATTTCCCTGAAATTTGAACTCCCTCAAAGACGAACGCCCCCTAAAGACTAACTCCCCCTAAATACTAACTCCCCTAGAGACAAACTCCCCCTAAAGACTAACTCATCCTAAAGCTGATAATCTGCAGCAGCCGCAACATCTCGATACCGGGCTTGCAGAATATAGACATGTAATATGATGGACAGCTAGAGAAGAACATAGGCATGCAGAAAAGTCTGAAATGCCCTTTAATGAACAGTAATCCAAAGAGGCTGAATGGACCTGTTAAAATGACTGTATTTGATGATTGTCAGACCAGTCAAAATGGACAAAGTTCGTACTGGAATATAAAACAACCATATGGTTTGACAAAGAGATAGAGGAATCTTAGAGGAGATGGAAGCAATGACAATTGACACAATAAGAGAACTTAGAAATCAAAGATCTTACTTCCAAACACTTGTGTTTCATTGTTTTATTGAAATTTAGAACTAAAACATGACAATTGAATTGAAACTAAAGGACACTAAATGCATGAAATTTTCTTGAAAGGATTTGAAACACATCTATCTCACTCCAACTGATATGAAAAAGAGAACTTTGCAAGATTTTACGATCAAATGAGCACATTTGGAATATAGGGAGGTCATTGCTAGCAATCAAGTCTTGTTCTAGAAATAAAACAATGTCAAAGACAACAAAAAAGTTAGATAAGTTTCATCCACAAAAAGAGATTAGAATTTGACCACTCAAGAAAATTTCTAATTTGTGAACAAATCTTAAAAACAAAGTTTTTCAACTCATGACAATGGCTATGGGAAAAAATTATTTCTATATTTTGTTTAGGCACATCCCATATTAAGTGCAATGATTTGGTCCAATTTTGCGACTCTTTACCCTAGAACACCACAAAAACACCTTATTACTCCTTAGGGCCGTGACTTCTTTGGTCACACTTCCTTTTTTTTTTGTATGGTGCACATTTGTTCAAATGAGGAAAACTTAGCTTAAGATGGGTCACAAAGGAGAAATTATGTTGAAAGGCTAAATTGCATCCTCAAACAAATTGTCGTTGAAAAGTATTTAACAAGTTTGATTGACCATGACAAAGTGTTAAATAGAAAGAGACCTCAAAGCTAACATTTGACAAGAAGAAGGGGTTATGCTTATTGACATATTAAAATTTATGTGCAAAGATCCCTTTTTTTAAATCAAGTAGAGTGTGAGTGTAGTGTTGATATCCTCCAATTATTATGAAAAATGCAAAATGCAAAATGTAAACTTAGACATAAAATAAAATTGACATTGAAGCACAAATATTTGAAGATAGATCAATCATTGGGTACACTAGGAATATGAACCACTCCTTTACCACACACATAAGACTTTTCACCACCCCCAAAAGTGACACTACCATCATCATAAGGTACTAGTGAAGTGAATACTTCCTCAACATCAGTCATTTTTCTTTTTATGGCTGAAAATGCAGTCATGGCCACAAGACATTTGATGGTATTTTTCTCAACCCATTTTTGCTTTGGACTTTGGGAAGTGGGGTGACAAGTAAAGAAATTTTGGTTACCTCTTTGAGTAGATTGTTCACTTGCTCTTGTAGATAAATATTTCTCTTTGCTTCATTTGATTTCTTTCCTCTAAGTGTGTTGCAATTTGGTCTAATGTGACCCTTGACATTACAATGATGACAAACCGGGACAAACCTTGTTTTTCTATGTGAAGTAGAGCAATCAATTTGTGTGACACTTGGTGTAGCTTGACTTGACTTAGAATGAGATGCATTTTGACCAATGTCAATGAAACCTAGACCCTTTTTGACACCATGATCAGATTTTGACTTGACAAAAATGGTCTTTGTGTTAGATACACTAGGACTATTTTCACTAAAACCCAAACCGGTCTTGTCCCCATGATGCTTTCCAATCCTAAGCATCCTATCAACCTTTTCAGTCCCAATGGTGAGCTCAATAATGCTCTCATTTGCATCATGTACTTCTTTTTGAAGTTTCTCATTTGAAGATTTAAAGTAGATGTTGCTCTGCTTGAGCACTTTGACTTGACTTCTAGATTTTGTTTCAAGATAGCCACACTTTCTAATTCACTCTCTAATGACTCAATCTTCTCACTCAATTTCAATTTAGTTCCTGATTTTCTTCCTTTATGCTAAGTGTTTCGATGAAAAATAAGTCATACTTATCACAGAGTGCAGTGTAAGGCTCATCATCAGGAGCAAATTCTGAGTCAGACCCACCATCAACTTGTTCAATCTCCTTGATTGATGCAACAAACGCAACTTCATCACCCTCAATGTAGGATGAAGACACACAATCATTTGAGTCCTCACACTCACTATCACTCCAAGTGATCTTCATGGCTTTATTCTTACTTGAAGAATAATGTTTTCTATTATTTGCGCATTCAATTGCTATGTGACCTATTCCACCACAAGTGTAACATTTCACTTCTCTCTTGGTTGTTCTTCCTTCTTTAAAGTTAGGCTTCCTCACTTGTTTTCTCTCAAATGAATTCTCTCCTTGAGGTTTGAACTTGAAGTCCTTGAAGTTGTTGCCACTAGTCCTAGCTTCTCTCCCTTTATTCTTAAGAATTCGCCTAAACTTTTTGACAAACAAGTTAACCTCATCATCGGACGTTGATGATTTTTCACTCAAGTTTTCACTCATTTCGTTGACACTTTGCAAAGCAATATCCTTTGACTTGCTGCCCCTTTCATCCATTTCAAGCTTCATCTCAAAAGTTTTAAGCTTTCCTACCAATTTACCAATTTTAAGTTCATCCAAATTTTGGACTTCTTGAATTGCATGTTTCTTAGATTGAAATCTCTTAGATAGAGATCTAAGAACCTTTTGGACAAGGGTAGACTTCTCATATGGTTTACCTAAGGACATGGCTTCATTTGTGAGGGCTTCCAACCTTTCATAGAACTCGGAGAATGACTCGGACTCTTTTATCCTAATTTCTTCAAATTTGGCATGCACCATTTGAAGCTTAAGTGACCTAACTTGTTTGTCTCCTTCATGAACAACCCTAAGTTTGTTCCAAGCTTGCCTAGCCGTGACACAATGTTGTATGTGTGCAAATTGTAAGGAAGACAATGCAGTGACAATAGCATTTCTAGCCTTCTTTTGGAGCTAGAGGCCGTGACTTCGGCTAAAGACCATTCGGACCTAAGCTTAGGTGTTTCAATCCCATCAACAGTTCGAGTGGGAGGAATCCACTAAACAGTGAGATACTCATATGCCAACTCGTCATAGGCATTAAGAAAAATTTCAAATTTCTCTCTCCAAGCAGCGTAGTTACTGCCATCAAAGAATGAAGGAGAGTTACAAGACCCTGCAACTCGATCTCTTTCCATTTAAACACACCTAAAAACAAACAACACCCTAGGATCCCTCTATTTGTTTTAGAGTAGCGCTCTGATACCAATAAAAAGTTTGTATTAGGTGATTTATCTACCTAATTAACTTGATTAAAACCACTGTCAGTAATCGGACCCCAATTTTTGTTTTATATGATCATTCAGGGACTAATCAAGCAGATAAAACTCTGACGACACAGTGGCTAAAATCTGAAGACACAGATTGACTTGTCAATCAAAAATAACTTTTGTAAACAACACAAATCAAACACACCAAAGGATCAAGTGACATCCTATACACTCAGAGGACTCATCACAGTAGGCATCCCAGTGTTATCCACAACTACAGTGGTGTGTGATAAGCAAGACAGTTCCATATTACATATAGCAATTTCAAGCATATAGCTACAGTGCAGATTTGTGTTTAAAAGTTGAGTGAGTCAGTAAACATAACAACACAAAATAGAGACAAATGCACACAAGATGTTCACCCAGAAAAACCACAAAGGGTAAAAACTAGGGGTCTTTTTCAGCTGACCGGGCAATCCACTATAGAAGAGGTTCAATACAAAGGGATCATACAGCACACAAGCTCAATCACTAAGTCCTAAACTAAGTGGCAGCTTCTTACCCCTTTGTGCAACTTCCATAAGCAAGGCAATCTATCATTCATGAAGAAGGCAGCTCCAACTCCAAGCTCATCAACCCATGGCACCAATTCACACCAAGCCCAGCAGATTCTTCAATGTATGAACATGATATGCAAATTTGGATTCTATAAAAATCAGCCTTCTCAAGCAAGAGACATGAAAAGGCTAATAGAGAATCCTTCAACTAAAAATCTAAATGAATGTGTTTGAAAATATATGAAAAGATTTAAACAACACTCAAACCCATTCAAATATTAGATGAAAAAACAAGTTAAGAAAATCATTTAGTTTTTGAAAATCAAAAGCATTTTCTTACTTGATAAAGGATGAGCACTCACCCAAAATATCCAGGCATAAACACACGAAAATACCACCTCAAAATATGCTCATCAACCCCAACGAAAAAGTCTGAACGGATCCCCCATATACCCGTACACCACACACACCATTTTCATGTTTGGCCGAGCCACGTGGAAGCCATTCAATGGCTGTCCACAAGAGACGGAAAAAGGGCATATTCCTTTTGTCCTAGAAGGGTATCCTAGTATTGCTAAGGATAGGAATGAGGAGCTGTAAAATCAAATATTGCTTTATTTTGCAAAAATCAGAAATGGAGAAGATGATGAATAGTGCTGAGGTGTGTGTAAGTGTGTGGCGTGAATGAATGAGATGCAATCATATCTGATTGATTCAGTGGGGAACCAAGTCATGTGCAATGCACATGCATGTTTAGTAAAAACAGAAAATGGGCTTTCAATGAAATGAGCTTTAAGAAGCAAATCCGAAATGGCCCCACTGCAGTGACTGTCACATAAGTATCAGCCACTGTACGTGGAAAAACATTGTTCTTTATGTTCAATGAATGACTAGTCAAATAGACAAAAAACTGTTATTTTCCTAAAATGAATGAAGTGCAGTATACCTTGAGTGTTTGTTCATTCTTGACTTCTTCAATACAACTGATATTGTCCTTAATCTAGCCTAGAGTTTGTGAGTGATTAAATAAAACATAAATACAATAGTTTTGACAAGGAAAAGCCAATATATCAAATCCTAGAAACTAACAATTAATTTTGTTTTTTTGGCACAACCTACACTTAGACAAAATTGATTGGGCAATTTTAAAAAATGACCCGGTTGAATGAACCAAATACTTTAATAACCCTGGGAGGAGAAATTTTACTTTGTATAACTCTTTGGCCCAGTTTGGTCGAAAATACCCCTAGTATATATGAGATTTGTCTACCATAGTGTCGACCTGTCTACCTTTGTGTTAACCAAGTCGGAGATCTGAAGCCATGCCTCCCGTTAACGGACTTGGGTCAAAGTAGAAGTTTTTAGGCCAAAGTCAAAGTTTTCAGGCAACCGAAGGCACCGATTGAAAGCCACTTTGTGTTCCGTGAGAGGACTTGGGCCATTTAGCGAGGATCTGAGAGAAAACTTACTAGACCCAAAGTTGAGCACTTCAGGCCACCGAAGGTGCTGATCGAAAGCCACTTTGTCTCTAGCGATAGGATTTGGGCCATTTAGCCAGGATCTGAGAAAGAACTTACTAGACCCAAAGTCGAGCTCTTCAGGGCACCGAAGGCGCTGATCGAAAGCCACTTTGTCTCCTGTGATAGGACTTGGACCATTTAGCCAGGATCTAAGAGAGAACCTACAGCCACTCCAATCTATTATGAAGGTAAGATTCGATACCATTGGTTTCCTGTGTTTCCCTCTATCGGGCGTGATGGTATGGAAGATTAGATTTGGTGAGTTGACCCGGACTAGTTTAGGGATTGAGATTAGGGGTATCGTTCCACCATGCTGCCGCATTTATCCTTTGTGTTGTAGCATTCATATTATTGGGTGTAGCATAATACATTAATCGGTGCAGCACGATATATTTATCGCTAGAGCATCATACATCCCTCAATTCATTGCAGCTAGAAAGATTCAGACAAAGTAATTTCGATGCATTCTTAGTCCAATTTCATCCAAATTGCACCAAAACTTACCCGATTGCCAAGAAAGACATGGAGAAATACTTTCTCATGTTAGGATTATTATTCTAGACCTATTGAATCACATTTGGTGTTAAGAACGCATGAAAACATCATTTCGGTGCATACTTGTTCCGAATTTCGTCTAAATTGAACCAAAATGTGCTCGGTTGGCAAAAAAGACATGGGAAAACACTTTCTCAAATTAGAATTAGCGTTCTAAACTTATTGCACCACATTTGGTGTTAAGAACACACAAAAACATAATTTCGGTGCATTATTGGTCCAATTTCATCCAAATTGCACCAAAACTTGCCTAATTGACAAGAAAGACATGGGGAAATACTTTTTCATGTTAGGATTATTATTTTAGACCTATTGAACCACATTTAGTGTTAAAAACGCACGAAAACGTTATTTCGGTGCATACTTGATTCAATTTCGTTCAAATTGAACCAAAACGTGCTCGGTTGGCAAGAAAGACATGGAGAAGCACTTTTTCAAGTTAGAATTAGCGTTCTACACTTATTGCACCACATTTGGTGTTAAAAACGCACGAAAATGTAATTTCGGTGCATTCTTGGTCAAATTTCGTCCAAATTGCACCAAAACTTGCCCGATTGGCAAAAAAGATATAGGGAAACACTTTCTCATGTTTGCATTATTATTTTAGACCTATTAAATCATATTTGGTGTGAAGAACGTACAAAAACGTAATTTCGGTTGTTTCGTCCAAGTTGCACCAAAACATTTCCGGTTCCCATGAAAGACATGGGGAAACACTCTCTCATGTTAGAATTAGCATTCTAGACCAATTGAACCACATTTGGTGTTAAGAACACACGAAAATGTTACACCAAAACGTGCCTAGTTGGAAAGAAAGACATGAAGAAACACTTTCTCGTGTTAGAATTAGCGTTCTAGGCCTATTGAACGAAAAGAAATCTATTGAATGCACAAAAACCTCATTTCGGTGAATACTTGGTCTAATATCGTCCAAATTGCACCAAAACGTGCCCGGTTGGCAAGAAAGATATGGGGAAACACGTTCACATGTTAGGATTAGCGTTCTAGACCAATTGAACCTCATTTGATGTTAAGAACGCACGAAAACGTCATTTCGGTGCATACATGGTTTAACAATGTCTAAATTGCACCAAAATGTACCCGGTTGGCAAAAAAGACATGGGGAAGCACTTTCTCAACTTAGAATTAGCGTTCTAGAACTATTGAACCATATTTGGTGTTAAGAAAGCATGAAAACGTCATTTTGGGGCATACTTGTTTCAATTTCGTCCAAATTGCACCAAAACGTGCCCAGTTGACAAGAAAGACTTGGGGAAGCACTTTGTCATATTTGGATTAGCGTTCTAAACCTATTGAACCACATTTGTTGTTAAGAACCCAGAAAAACGTCATTTCGGGGCATACTTGGTCCAATATTGTTCAAATTGCACAAAAACGTACCCGGTTGGAAATAAAGATATGGGGAAACACTTTCTCATATTAGGATTAGCGTTCTTGACCAATTGGACCACATTTGATGTTAAGATTGGATTGAGATTTCAACCACAAGCTAGATTGATATTAGGATTATAAAACTAACAAACAACCTACTATGTATTATACGAAGCCAAGACTAAAAATAATGGTATGTGCAAATGTGTAGTGTTGAGTTGTTGTTTGGTTGATTGATGATAAATAACACTAGAATTTGAAACTAACAAATGGAAATGCAAGCAAATTCAAGTACAAATTAAATTCAATGATGATGAAGGATTTATGGTTATTAGGGGTTCACACCAACCCTCATATGTAACAAACAATGTAATTAGTGATTATGCCAAATTAGATAGATTAGATTCCCTCCTAACTCCCGATAAGGGTAAATTAGGGCACATACTCTTTCATGTTATCAACTATTCCAACTAAGGTGATAGGTAACTACCTAAGATTAATGTCATAGAAAACCTTAGGTGCATAAAGTTCTAAGGATGAGTAATCCAAGCAATTAAAACAATCCAACCAAGGTGCTTTTAAATTACCATGCTCTTATGCAACAAGCTTTAGAAACTAAAGGTTACCAATTTCTAATTTCTACATGACAACATTTCTCATATGCACAAGTAGTAAATTAACACATATAAGTCATGATCTTTAAACTAGCATAAGAGCATATATATCCAAAAGGGCATTTATATCACAAATCACAAAGTTATTATATGGTTGGGCTAGGGCTACATCCTAGCCCCAAATCAAGAAACTACTCATTAGCTATAAAAGTTACAAACAACATCACAAATTGAAACATAAATAGAAACAAGAGGGAAAAGAGAAAACTATAGATGTTGAAGCCAAGCTCCCAAGGGGTGTCACTCCTCCAAGGATGTCCAAAATAGCTTCTTGTCCCAAGTGCCTCTAAGCTCCTCTTGCAATAATGGTGGTGAATATGGTAGATGGGTGTTGTGATGGTGTTTGGCTTTTTTAGAAAGGAAGAATTGATGGTGGGAAGATGGAGAAAAGAAATGATGAAGAGAGATGAAAAAAGGTTAGGGTTTTGAAAGATGGAAGATGAGATGTGTGTTTTTGAGATGAGATGATGAAATGAATGATGAAATGAGTGAAATTAGAGAGGATGGAGAGGGGAGCTCGAAATTAGAGAGTGTTTTATGGTTTGAGTGAGTTGTTATGTCTAGAATATTGGCTAAGATTAAAAGAAAATGAAGGGATAAGGTTTGGTTAATTAAAAAATGAGAATATTTCATCTTATCCCTCAGTAGATGATCCTTGAACGATGTTGAGATAGGTAGATGTTCTCTTTGCCTCATTTGGAGCCTTCACATTGTGATTTCTGAATTTTTGCATAGAATGGGCAAACAAAAGGGAAGGAAAGAGAGCATGTGATAGGAAATTACCCAAAATGAAAAGATGTCTTGGGACCACTTTGTTTTTTTGATGACAGGATTTCTGAGCTGTCTTCATGAGAGCAATTTGGAGGCCTTAGCCAACCCAGAAATATACATTTTATATATCAATAGAAAGCCCTGGATGTCTTTTTTCCAACCATATATTATATGCCTCAATCCAAACTCGGACCAAAACGTTATGCCCCACACAATACAGCTGACTCGGTTCTCCTCGGGAACAGTTTTGGGCTGACTTTGAAATTCAAAAATGAACACCTTAGAAGTCTTCAAATGTCACAAAATTTAACCTCGAATAACGTCAAGGTGTTAGCTTCAATCTCCAATTGGATTCATGTCAAAATCATTATGGAGAATAAATGATGAAATTTCTCATTTTATTGCTTGGAAACCAAAAACACAAAATTAAATGAAATTTAAAACTTTTAATCAAATGAACTCACAAAAACTAAGTAAGAGTAATATAAAAGGATGTGAATTTATGAACATATCAGAAGTACTTTCTCATGTTAGGATTATTGTTCTAGATCTATTGAAACACATTTGGTGTTAGGAACGCACGAAAATGTCATTTCGGTGCATACTTAGTCCTATTTCGTCCAAATTGCGCCAAAACGTGCCCGGTTGGCACGAAAGACATTGGAAAGCACATGGTCATGTAAGGATAAGCGTTCTAGACCTATTTAACCACATTTCGTGTTAAGAACCCACAAAAACGTCATTTCAGTGCATACTTGGTCCAATATCGTCCAAATTGCACCAAAACGTGCCCGGTTGGTAAGAAAGATATGGGGAAGCATTTTCTCATGTTAGGATTAGCGTTCAAGACTAATTAAACCACATTTGATTTTAAGAACGCACGAAAACATCATTTTGGTTCACACTTGATCCAATATTGTCCATATTGCACCAAAACGTTCCCAATTGGCAAGAAAGACATGGGGAAGTACTTTCTCATGTTAGGATTATTATTCTAGACATATTGAAGTACATTTGGTGTTAAAAACGTACGAAAACGTCATTTCGGTGCATACTTGTTCCAATTTCAACCAAATTGCACCAAAACGTGCTCGGTTGGCAAGGAAGACATAGGGAAACACTTTCTCAAATTAGGATTAGCGTTCTAGACTTATTGCACCACATTTGTTGTTAAGAACACACAAAAATGTAATTCCGGTGCATTCTTGGTCCAATTTCTTCCAAATTGCACCAAAACTTGCCCCATTGACAAGAAAGACATGGAAAACTACTTTCTCATGTTAGGATTATTATTCTAGACCTATTGAACCATATTTGGTATTAAGAACGCACGAAAAACGTCATTTCGGTGCATATTTATTCCAATTTCTTCCAAATTGCACCAAAACGTGCCGGTTGGCAAGAAAGACATGGAGAAGCACTTTCTCAAGTGGGGATTAGCGTTCTAAACTTATTGCACCACATTTGGTGTTAAGAACGCATGAAAACGTTATTTCGGTGCATTCTTGGTCCAATTTCATCCAAATTGCACCAAAATGTGCCCGATTGGAAAGAAAAACATGAGGAATTACTTTCTCATGTAAGGATTATTATTCTAGACCAATTGAACCACATTTGGTGTTAAGAACGCACAAAAACGTTATTTCAGTGCATACTTGTTCCAATTTCGTCCAACTTACACCAAAACGTACCCAGCTGGAAAGAAAGACATGAAGCACTTTCTCATGTTAGGATTAGCGTTCTAGACCAATTGAAGCACATTTGGTGTTAAGAACGCATGAAAACGTCATTTCGATGCATACTTGTTCCAATTTCATCCAACTTACACCAAAACGTGCCAGTTGAAAAGAAAGACATGAATAAACATTTTCTCATGTTATGATTAGCATTCTAGACTAATTAAACTACATTTAGTGTTAAGAACGCACGAAAACGTCATTTTGGTGCATATTTGTTCCAATTTCGTCCAAATTGCACCCAAACGTGCTCGATTTGCAAAAAAAAACATGGGGAAGCACTTTGGCATGTTATGATTAGTGTTATAAGCCTATTGAACCACATTTGGTGTTAAGAATCCACGAAAATGTTATTTTGGTACCTACTTGGTCCAATTTCGTCCAAATTGTTCCAAAATGTCCCCGGTTGGCAAGAAAGACATGGGGAAGCACTTTGTTATGTTAGGAATTTTGTTATTGACCTATTGAACAACATTTGTTGTTAAGAATGGACCAAAACGTAATTTCAATGCATTCTTGGTCCAATTTCGTCCAACTTACACCAAAATATGGTCGGTTGGAAAGAAAGACATGCATAAGCATTTTCTCATGTTAGGATTAGCGTTCTTGCTCTATTGAACTACATGAAATCTTTTGAACGTACGAAAACCTCATTTTGGTGCATACTCAGTCTAATTTCATCCAATTGGACCAAAACGTGCCTGATTGGCATGAAAGACATGGGGAAGCACTTTCTGAGCTTAGGTTTAGCATTTTAGACCTATTGAATCACATTTGATGCGAAGAACGCACAAAAACGTAATTTCAGTGCATACTTGCTCCAATTTTGTCCAAATTGCAACAAAGCGTGCCCGGTTGACAATAAAATGTGGGGGCACTTTGTCATGTTAGGACTTTTGTTCTGGAACTATTGAACCATATTTGTTGTTAAGAAGGCACGAAAACGTAATTTAGGTGCATTCATGATCCAATTTCGTCCAATTTACACCAAAACGTGGTTGGTTGGAAAGAAAGACATGCAGAAGCATTTTCTCGTGTTAGGATTAGCGTTCTTGCCCTATTGAACCACATGAAATCTTTTGAACGCACGAAAACCTTATTTTGGTGCATATTCAGTCCAATTTCATCCAAATTGCACCAAAACTTGCTCGATTTGCATGAAAGACATGGGGAAGCACTTTCTGAACTTAGGTTTAGCATTCTAGACGTATTGCACCAAAATGTAATTTCGGTGCATTTTTTGTCCAATTTCGTCCAAATTGCACAAAAACTTGCCCGATTGGCAAGTAAAACATGGAGAACTACTTTCTCATGTTAGAATTATTATTCTAGACCTATTGAACCACATTTGGTGTTAAGAACGCACAAAAAATGTCATTTCGGTGCATACTTATTCCAATTTCCTCTAAATTGCACCAAAACATGCTTGGTTGGCAAGAAAGATATGGGGAAGCACTTTCTTATATTTGGATTAGCGTTCTAGACCAATTGAACCACATTTGATGTTAAGAAAGCACGAAAACGTCATTTTGGTGCATATTTGGTCAAATATCGTCCAAATTGCACCAAAACGTACTAAGTTGGCAAGAAAGACATGGGGGAGTAGTTTCTCATGCTAGGATTATTGTTTTAGATCTATTGAATCACATTTGGTGTTAAGAAGACACAAAAATGTAATTTCGGTGCATTCTTGGTTTAATTTTATCCAACCTACACCAAAACATGGTCGGTTGGAAAGAAAGACATGCAGAAGCATTTTCGCATGTTAGGATTTGCGTTCTAGACCTATTGCACCACATTTGGTGTTAAGAATGCACAAAAATGTTAGTTCGATGCATACTTGGTTCAATATCGTCCAAATTGCACCAAAATGTTCCCAGTTCACAAGAAAGACTTCGGGAAGGAAATGTGGTTCAATAGGTGTAGAACGCTAATCCTAAATTGAGAAAGTGTTTCTCCATGTCTTTCATGCCAACTGGGCAAGTTTTGGTGCAATTTGGACGAAACTGGACTAATTATGCATTGAAATAACATTTTTGTGCTTTTTTAATACCAAATGTGGTTCAATAGGTTTAGAATGTTAATCCTAAGTTGAGAAAGTGCTTCCCTATGTCTTTCATGCCAACTGGGCACGTTTTGGTACAATTTGGAAGCAACTAGACCAAGTATGCATCGAAATGATGTTTTCGTGGCTTTTTAACACCAAGTATTTTTCAATAGGTCTACAACCAAATCCTAACTTGACAAAGTGCTTCACCATGTCTTTGCCACCAACTGAGCACGTTTTGGTACAATCTTGATGAAATTGGACAAAGTTTGCACCAAAATGACATTTTCGTGCATTCTGTTGTTATCCTACCTCAAGTGCAAGGTTGTCAAGTTTTAGTATAGAAATGGAAGTAGGGGGTTGTCGTACCCGAGAGATTGGATTGAGATTTCAACCACAAGCTAGATTGATTTTAGGATTATAAAACTAACAAACAACCTACTGTGTACTATGCAAAGCCAAAACTAAACATAATGGTATGTGAAAATGTATATTGTTGAGTTGTTGTTTGGTTGATTGATGATAAGTAACACTAGAATTTGAAACTAACAAATGGAAATGCAAGCAAATTCAAGTACAAATTAAATTCAATGATGATGAATGATTTGGAGTTATTAGGTATTCACACAAACCCTCCAATGTAACAAACAATGCAATTAGTGATTATGCCAAATTAGATATATTAGATTCCCTCCTAACCCCCGATCAAGGTAAATTAGGACACATTCTCTTTCATGTTATCAACTATCCCAACCAAGGTGATAGGTAACTACCTAAGATTAATGTCATAGCAAACTCTAGGTGCATAAAGTTCTAAGGATGAGGAATCCAAGCAATTAAAACAATCCAACTAAGGTGCTTTTAAATTACCATGCTCTTATGCAACAAGCTTTAGGAACCAAAGGTTACCAATCTCTAATTTCTACATGACAATATTTTTCATATGACAAGTGGTAAATTCACACATACAAGTTATAATCTTTAAACTAACATAAGAGCATATATATCCAAAAGGGCATTTATATCACAAATCACAAAGTTATTACATGGTTGGGTTAGGGCTACATCCCTAGCCCCAAATCAAGAAAGTACTCACTAGTCATAAAAGTTACAAACAACATCACAAATTGAAACATAAATGGAAACAAAAAGGAAAAGAGAAAACTCTAGATGTTGAAGCCAAGCTCCCAAGGGGTGTCACTCCTCCAAGGATGTCCAAAATAACTTCTTGCCCAAGGGCCNAGTGCCTCCAAGCTCCTCTTGCAATAATGGTGGTGAATATGGTAGATGGGTGTTGTGATGGTGTTTGGCTTTTTGGAGAGCAAGAGTTGATGGAGGGAAGATGGAGAAAAGAAATGATGAAGAGAGATGAGAAAAGGCTAGGGTTTTGGAAGATAGAAGATGAGATGTGTGTTTTTTGAGATGAGATGATGGAATGAATGATGAAATGAGTGAAATTAGAGAGGATGGAGGGGGGAGCTCGAAATTTAGAGAGTGTTTTATGGTTTGGGTGAGTTGTTATATCTAGAATATGTGGCTAGGATTAAAAGGAAATGAAGGGATAAGGTTTGGTTAATTAAAAAATGAGAATATTTCATCTTATCCCTCAATGGATGACTTAAAGGATGTTGAGATAGGTAGATATTCTCTTTGCCTCGTTTAGAGCCTTCACATTGTGGTTTCTGAATTTTGCTTAGAATGGGCAAACAAAGGGGATGGAAAGAGAGCATGTGATAGGCAATTACCCAAAATTGAAAGATTCCTTAAGACCACTTTATTCTTTTGCTGACAGGATTTCTGAGCTGTCTTTGGAGAGCAATTTGGAGACCTTAACCAACTCAGAAATTTACATTTTATATATCAATAGAAAGCCCTGGATGTCTTCTTTCCAACCATATATTATATGTCTCAATCTAAGGTCGGACCAAAAAGTTATGCCCCACACAATGCAGCTGACTCAGTTCTCCTCGGGTGCAGTTTTGGGCTGACTTTGAAATTCAAAATGAACACCTTACAAGTCTTCAAATGTCACGAAATTTAACCTATAATAACTTCAAGGTGTTAGCTTCTATCTCCAATTGGATTTATGTCAAAATCTATTAAGGAGAATAAATTGTGAAATTTCTCATTTTATTGCTCGGAAGCCAAAAACACAAAACTAAATGAAATTTAAAGCTTTTAAAAATTAAGTAAAAGGAATATAAAAGATTGTGAATTTATGAGTATATCAAATACTCTCAAACTTAGGTTTTGCTCGTCCTTGAGCAAACAAAACACACAATAAGGAAAAACACAAGATAGAGCTATGAATTTCATAAGCACAAAATATTTTCCAAATTTTCCTCTAGTGCTAATAATAAGACATGAAACACATGCTTGAGTGAGTGTCTGCACTATAAATCATATGTCAATTCAATGCATTCACAAGATATGCAATTCAAACTTGGACAACCAAACACTCATTGGAATGCTCTCTATTTTCACACAAGTGTTTAAGGGTTAGTGTATGCACTCAATGTAATGTTGTGCATATGCCTCCATATGCTTGCTACTCAATCTTATCTCCACTAGTCTTGCACCAAATATCTTGGATCAAAAGGACTTTTATTAGGTTGTAATGAGGTTTAGGGTGAGGGGTTAAAGAAATAAAAATGAACGATTATCACAAATTCTAAGCAAACATAATGAGCAATTCTCTTGTTGAGATTTAAGAACTTAATTTAAGGATTTTAAGATGCTTGCCAAAACTCAATTCTCAAACCATTCCCCCAAACTTAAACAAAAAACACTTTTTATTTCTTGAATAAAACTTTTTTTTTTATCCAATCCTTTCAAGCCGGATATATAATTGCATTTTCAAAGTTATCACATCCACACCCTGTTTGACAATTGGACATGCAATCACAATCATGATTCTCTTTTTTTTTTTTTTTTGGTATACATAGAACACCCCCACACTTGTCTTTCCCAAAACCCCCAAACTTATTTCTTTGCAAGCACCTTAACATAACTCAATCTCATATTGCTCACTAGTTAGCTTAGAAAGGGTAAGGCTAGTGTTTAAGCAAAAGAGTAAGACATTTGTAGTAAAAAGAAATTAGAGGCTAATATAAAGGCACAAAATGGCAATCTAATGGATATAACATATTTAGGGATTATGCTCATTTGGCCATGGTGGATTCCTAATGCCTAGATCATTTTCAAGATACATTCATACATGACACAAAGCTTTGAGAGATATTAAGCAAGTTCTAGAGATGCAATATACACAAGATTGATCACACAAGAAGAACAAAGTGCTAGGAACAATATATGCACTTTCATTAGGCTCAAAACTCACATATATGGCATAATTGGTTCACACAAGTCTTACTATACTTCTCTCATTGCAATGCACCAAATTGACAAAGTTTGTGTAAATAGATTCAAACAAGGTCTCATAACTCACTATTAACAAGAGAGGAACTTCTAGGACCTAAACATGCTCATTCTCTTCTTAGCCCTTATTAAACAACAAAAATTCAAAATTTTCAACAAAAGTTACCTTCCCCCCACACTTGAATTTAACATTGTGCTCAGTGTTAAAAAGTGACTTTGAAAGTTTTGTAATGAAAAATTCATGCATAGGGTGAAAGATAAACAACACACAACATACAACACAAAACACAACAACAACACATAAAACAACAAAACATAAATAAATAAATTTAAATCAAGATAAGGGTCAAGAAAAACTCCCCCTTGTTGATCTCCATCACAAGGTGGCATGAACTCCCATTCAAGTGCAAGACGATTGCAATTCACCTTGGAGATGGCTCCACTTCTTTAAATCTTTGATCTCAACGGCACCATGGGGAAAGACTTGAACTAATTGAAATGGACCACTCCATCTTGATCTTATTTTACCCCTAAACAACTTCGATCTTGGTTATGAAAGAAACACAAGTTGTTTTGGCCCAAATCTCTTCTTCACAAGCTTTTTGTCATGATATGTTGTGGTTCTCTTCTTGTATAGCTTGTCATTGGAAAGACATTCCTCAACTTTGGGAACCAAGGGTGTTGTATAGGATCTCACGGCCTCCATGGTTGCTTCTTGTTTGAACTTCATGACATCCCTCACTTCAATCCGATAACAATCATAGGCTTGTGATGGCCTTTTCAATGCATCAAACACCCTAAATACAATGGTAGTATCATGAACCGTCATGGTCATAAGCCCCTCTTTTACATCAATCTTGGCACCCGCGGTTGCCATAAATGCACGACCAAAGATGATAGGCAAGTCATTCGTTTACACCTGCTCCATGTCAAGAATAATAAAATCCGCCGGAATGATAAGTTCATCAACCTTTACAAGAACATCCTCCACTACTCCTCTTGGATACACTATGCTCTTATCCGCCAATTGAAGAGAAATAGTGATGAGAGAGATGTCTCCAAGACCTAGTGTCTCATACACATAAGATTAATACTTGCCCCTAAATCCATCAAAGCTTTCTCAAATGGTTGATTCCCAATGGTACAAGGGATGGTAAAGGAACCCGGATCCTTCAACTTAGGTGGAAGCTTCCTTTGCAAAATGGCACTCACTTGCTCACTTAGCACCACCTTATCATTCTTCACAAAGTTTGTCTTGTACCTCTTGTTTGTACATAGATCCTTCAAGAACTTGGAATAGGAAGGAATGGTCTTTATGGCATTGAGGAGAGGAATGTTTATAGCCACTTTCTTGAACAACTCAAGAAGTTCATTCTTCTCTTTTTCTTTCTTAGCCTTATCTTCTTGCTTTCTTAGAACTTGAGGATATGGAAGTGGTGGTTCAAAATCTTGCACTATCTTCAAAGGAGGGTTGAATATGATACCTCTCTTGAATGGTTTTTCGAATTGCTCTTTCTCTTACTTCTCCTTGATGCTACTCTCGGCCTTGATATTAAGATTGTCCTTCAAAGCCTTAGGATAACCACCCCAAATTCACCTCACTATCACCCAATTCCATGACCTTCCCTTTGTTCTTCTCTTGCTTCTCAAATCCAGGTGGTGCAAGTGACTTTCCTTGTTGTGCCTTGGTGTGCTCCCTAGGTTGCTCGTGTACCTCTTCCTCAAAACTTGGCAAAGTTACTTGATTGTTGTACTCCTTGCCACTTCTCAAGGTAGTGATAAGTTTAGCTTGCTCATGTTTTGGATTGTTCTCAACCATGCTTGGAAACACACCTTGCTTCCTTTCTCTAACCTCATTGGCCAATTGCCCCATTTGCATCTCAAGTTTGTTCAAACCATTGCTTAGAATGTTGATATTTTCATCTTGCTTAGCTTGATTCCTTTGCTCTCTATGATGAAACTAGTTAGCAAATCTTCAATAGAGGGTTTTTTAATTACCTCTTGATGCATTTGTTGTTGTTGTGAAGGAGCAGCTTGGTAGGGTGCCCTAGGAGCTTGATATGAATTGATAGCTCCTTGGTTGTTGAATGAAGAGCTACTAGCACCTTGATAGCCACCATTAGGCCTTTGAAACCCTTGGCCTTACTCACGACTAGGATAGGATGGTGCTTGAGGTGCTTGTGGTTGGATACTCCATCTAAAGTTTGGATTGTTTCTCCACCTCGAATTGTAAGTGTTGCTATAGGGATCATTCCTTGGTCTTTGTTGATAACCAAGTTGGTTGCATTGCTCCATAAATTCCGGAAATGAACCTCCTTGAGGGCATTGCATTGTCTCATGTTGCAAGCTCTCACATATCATACAACTATGCTCCACTTCCTTGCTTGTCATAGATGAAGATGGTGCATGGCTAGAATTCCTTTGTTGAGCATTGAGAAGCAAATCAAGCTTCTTGTTCATTGTGGCCTCTATCTTTTTCAACTCTTGTTGCACATTGATGTGAGGAGTGTCCATCTCACTACAAGAAATTTGAGATTAGACAAGGAACAATAGGCAACGCCTTAAAATTCGTTTCCTATTACGAGAATAGGCAACAAAGTTTTTTACATGCGCAACGATCGTGTACTTGACCTAGGATAATTAATAGGCAACGATCTATATAGTATAGGCAACAATGTTTTGGTTGCAAATTATGAGAATAGGCAAGGAAATAAAAAGGGGTTTGCTTATACTTTGGCGGGAAGGAGGCAGGAAGTTTCACAACGATGATGTCATTGCCTATTGTTTTCAAGTGGTTGCCTACTCATTTGGCGGAAAATTGTTGTGCCATAATGAATATAAAATAGGCAACGACTGTTTTTTTCATTGCCTATGCATATATGCAATGAATGTTCAAGAGTTTAGGCAACAAAGTGAATTTGTTTTCTATAAATTTGGGCAACGACTACTCTATAATAGGCAACGAACATGAAAACATGGAATAAGCAACAAAACAAAAGGCAAGGAATTAAAATTTGATCCTTATTCTCGGAATAGGCAAGGAATAGTTGCACATAGGCAACCAATCTGAATTTATAATTGAAAAATTCATCAACAACGAATCTTATTTACAAGAAAACTTGGAATGGCAACGGAACAATAGGCAACGCCGCAAAATTAATTGTTGGTCATAGGCAACGATTAAACATTAGATATGGAACGATACATAGGCAATAACTTTAGAATAATAGGCAACGTGTTGTTCGTTGCCCATTATTGTTAATCGGAAAGATAAAAAAGAATTTGTTGCCTATTTACAAGAATATAGGCTAAGAAAAAATAATTCGTATTTATATGTAGAAACTCACATCTCAATCGTGTTTCCAACAATCTGAATAATTCATTTTTTAGTTTCCCACTCAAACATTATCCCAGCAAACAATTGGGCCAATTGGAGATGTAGAAGTTAGGTAACGGTGGTTGAACTTATGAACGATTATGATTTTGCTAATGATAATCGAACGAGTAGATGACTTCCAATTGGGATGATATTTTACAGGATTGATCTTTGAGTATAAACGTAGAAAATGAACGGCTTTGATCATTGAAATCACATTGTGGTCTTCACAATTATTGAAACGACAAGATTTCAACGAAAAAGTTAATAGCATAATACTCTTCAAGTGTATTTATATATGTAGAAGCCCACATCTCGATCCTTTTTCAAACGATCTGAACTGTTCATTTTTTAGTTCCTCACTCAAAGATCATCCCTGCAAAAAATCGGCCCAATCAGAGTTGTAGAACTTAGGTAATGGTAGTCGAACTTATGAACGATCGTGGTTTTTCTAATGATAATCGAACGGGTAGATGAATTTGGATTTGGCCGATTTTTTGCAGTATTGATCTTTGAGAATAAATGTAGAAAATGAATGGTGTCGATCGCTGAAATCACATTGTGGTCTTTACAATTATTGAAACGACAAGGTTTCAACGAAAAAGTTAATAGCATAATACTCTTTAAGTGTATTTATATGTAGAAACTCACATCGCGATCGTGATTCCACAGTCTGAGCTGTTTATATTTTAGTTCCCCACTCAAAAATCATTCCTGCAAAAAATTGGCCCAATCGAAAATGTAGAAGTTAGGTAACGGTGGTCGAACGTATGAACAATCGTGATTTTTCTAATGATAATCGAATGGGTAGATGAATTCCGATTTGGCCGATTTTTTGCAGGGACGATTTTTGAGTATGAACATAAAAATAAACGGCTCTGATCGTTGAAATTAGATAACTGTGATCAAGTAAGTTAACATAATAAACTTTTTTAAAAATTAACTTTTCTTTTAAAAAAGTTTTTTAATTTAATTTTTATTCTTTAGTTTTTGTTAAGCCTGTAATTTTTTTCCAGGATTAGCTGCCTGTAGCGAAAATTTTCAATTTCCCACCTAATTTTTCCTTCTCCCTCCCTAATCTTTTTTTTCTAACCCTTTTCATTTCCAAACCACATTCTCTCTCTAGTATATCAAAGTTTCAAACACACTCAAAAGCTGTAGAAAATCAAAGACGCTCAAACACACTCTCCCTATCCTCCCCCTGGTTCTCTCCGCCCTGCCGCTCCCCGCCTCAATGCAGCCTAATCTCGGCCCACCCTACGTAGCCCATCCTCGACCCTNTTTGGTTTTTTAATTTTTGTTTTGTTAATTATGATTATTAGAATTTGTTTGTGATTTTCCAGGTTTGGTTCCAGATGATTATTAGAATTTCTGTTTCTGTTGTGGTAACGAAATCCTAACTTGAGTTTTTAAATTTCTATTTTGATTGTAATGTTGGGCTGCTTGTTGATTTGGTTATAAATTTACTTAATTTTGAGTTTGGTTATACAATTATATATACCTATTTTAATATTAATTATTGTTAGAATGAGGGGAATTAAAGAAAGGGAGATTCAGAAAGGCAATGCTTCCAATTAGGTAGTTTAATATTTCTGGATGATCAATACCACCCAATCATTGTGCTTAGGGAATTGTCCACGAGCTGCTGGACCTTGAGAACCTTAAATATTTCTGGATGTTCCTTTTTTGTTTTAACTTAGTGATTGGTCAAAATGGCTAGTTTGCCATATCTTTTTCTTGGAGTTTGAGAAGTGATGACTTATTTATTCAAAACTGCTATCAGGTTAGTATGGTTCTTTTGGGCACAGGCTTTGTATATCTTTGGTTGTTTTTCTCCCTTTACAAGTTATTTAGAGGATAGT
Organism: Dryas drummondii; assembly: GCA_003254865.1. Classification (NCBI taxonomy): domain Eukaryota; kingdom Viridiplantae; phylum Streptophyta; class Magnoliopsida; order Rosales; family Rosaceae; genus Dryas; species Dryas drummondii. Next base: position 218,232 of record QANW01008985.1, on the reverse strand, counting down.
TTGACATAAAAATGTGTGTAATTTTGACAAGTTGGTTATATATTTGCTCATTTTATTATTATGTAATCATCTTGGTCTCTGTATTACACAAGTTTCTGCAATCTTGCATGTTTGCCTAGAATACGAGTGTTGTCCATTGTCTTTTTTGTGTGAGTGCAGTAAATTGTCGCATACCAAAGGATGAGGGAAATGTTAGACACTAAGGTTACACTAAATTATGTTTTAATTTAGGATGTCTCTTAATTTTTGCATAATTTTTTTTTTGGTTCTTATTGTCAAAATAGATTTAGTTATTATTGTTAAGACAAATGGCAGATGAAATTTTAGCTAGTAGAGCAATATATATATATATATATATATTTAAATACCTGGTTTAATATTAATTAGTGTTAGAATGTGGGGAAATTGACTATGAGCTGTAGGACCTTGAGAACATTGAATATTGGATGTTCCTTTTTTTATTTAACTTAGGTGATTGCTCAAAATTACCAGTATAAAGGAAGCTAATTAAGTATATTGCTCTTGAAAAGTAGTAAAGGAATAATGAATCCAATATACACTTGTAGAGCAATATATTGTGCTGCTTCCTTTATTCAAAACTGATGCTTCCATTACTGCTTTTCTTACACTAGCTAATTGTGCCTCCATCCAAAGTAAAGACGTATCCTGAAGTGGATTCCCTGCTATTGATATTAAATTGAAAGTAGTCTGCATTGGTGAATCCATCCACTTATAATTCTCCTCCTCCATAGACAAGCATAAGGGTTTAGTAATTTTTTTTTTTTCAACTGGTGGGAATTCTTTGATGTCGTAGTTTAGTTTGATATATCTATATCTCTCTCTTTTACATACCAATTGTAGAAACGATCTAAGGTCAACACAGAAAACCAAAAGCATATGCAGTGGGATCCTTAAACCCTTAATTCAATATGTTTAGTTTTTATTTAAGGGAGGCGCTATTCACAGTCTTCCACCACTCCTCTTTTTATTTTTCTACCTAATAGCCTAGCTCTGATTATATATACTTTGCCTTACGCAAATGAAGGTTAATGCAAATGAATATACATAATATTCAAGCTCTGTTTACAAGTTGATGGTGTTATATTGGGATGAAACAAATGAGCTCTCAAACCTAGATTAATCGACTCAGATTGGGATAATGTGATATGATTATTATTCCATTGTCATTATTTGCATATGAGCTCCCAAATCCAGGTCAAAACAAATGAAGCAGAGAGTAATTAATTTTGTATATTAGGATATTTGAGTGATTGATTATTATATATGTATTTTTTAAAATTTTATTATATATATATTTGTATGTCTGATTATTATATATATATATTTTTTTTTTCAAGCAGGTATCCACTTTCCTAACATTTGAGGTTTACCATAAGACCCATAAGGGGAAGAAGGAGACGTAGATCAATGATGTTGCCAAGGTGAAATATGTAAGTTTAATGTTAAGTTTCATTTTAATTTAAAGGCATAATTATAATTATATTATTATTTATCTAAAATAATTTTTTTATTATTTGAAGGATGATATGGTAGCCAAGTCGGGTGACGTCCTTAAGGACTTGGCCAAAGATCTGCCTGAGGATACCCCACCAGGTCAGATACATGCACCAGGTCATTTATGAACACCAAATATATTGACAAATGCTCAGATTGTTCATTGATATTGGACTGATCATACAGTTGTGAAGACTAGAAATTAAAGTAATTGTATAATTCTACATGAGTGTTGTATCTTTGAACTTTCAGAAATATGGATGCTTTACTCATTTAGAAAGTATTGCTACATGTGGCTCTTGCACTGATAGTAGCAGCGGATCTATTCATGAGCTAATGACTCCCACTCACACTCCTCAGCAATCTAGAGATGGCATAAATGAGGGTTAGTTTGCAGGTAGTAGTGAGGATGAGGATGAGGATGATATGTGGTTTAGTTGCTCTTTTTCGAGCTTTATTAGATTTGTATTTAAGTATTTTATTAGACAAGTATGTGAAGAAGTTATCATTTTCTGAACTTTATTAAATTTATGTTTAAGTTTCAGATTAGACAAGTTCGAATATGACGGTTAATGTAATATTTGGATTTATTATATTATGAAGCTTTATTGGAATTTTATATATGTTGAAATAATAACATTATTTATATTTATGAAAATTAAATAAAATAAATAATTGATAATTAAAAAAATAGTCGTTGCCAATTCAAAAACGGAATCACGCTGCGCTCCTCAATAGGCAACGGTAACCATGTTGCCTTTTGAGGGAAAAGACAACTATAATATGGTTGCCAAGAAGATTAGACAACGCCACGATCCTTGCATTTTACATGTTTGATAACATTTGCAACACCATAAAATTTCACTGCAATTATTAGCAACGACGACAACGGTGTTGCGTAATATAATACGCAATGCAGCATTCGTTATCTAAATGATACATGCAACGACATGGATTGTTACCAAATATTGACAACGACAAAGTTGTTGCATATAAATTGATAAGGAAACGGCGACGGTGTTGCATAATAAAGTAGGCAACGCAGTGATTGTTGCGCAATGTTCCACAAATTTGGTTTTTCAGTTCACAATACGCAACAAAGTATTCGTTGCCAAATTAGCAACGACCGTCAAAATCGTTGCCTATAGTTATTGCCACGGGTTCTAGGGCAATGCCCATGGCAACGGTAAAAATTTGTTGCCAATAGTTTTAGGCAACAAATTTCTAGCTTTAGACAATGACTTTCAATCATTGCCGAAGGCCTATTTTCTTGTAGTGTCTCAAATACTTCTCTTCTTTGTTGCTCTTTCATAGATAAGTTCACATCCTTCATTGGCAACCTATCATTGACATTGTCCCAAAGTTGTGAAGTCTCACTCAAATTGTCAAGAACCTCCACGGCCTCCCTTTCGGTTTTGTCCATATAAACTCCACATGCATAGTCCACTCTTCTCCTTGTTTCTTGAGTCAACCCATTGTAGAAGAAGTTGAGAATCATCCACTTGGTGAGACCATGATTAGGGCAACCATTTTCCATATCTTTGAATCTCTCCCATGCTTCATGAAATAGCTCATTAGGTTGCTCCCTAAATTGCATTAAGAGTTGCCTAAGAGCATTGGTCTTTGATGGTGGAAAGAACTTTTGGAGAAAGCTCTTTTGCATTTCCTCCCATGTGTGGATGCTTGCGGCCGGCAACTTGTATAACCATTGCTTAGCTTTGTCCTTCAATGAGAATGGGAAAAGCCTTAACCTTAAATTGTCTTCATTAATTCCATTTAGTTGTACGGTTAAGCAAGCTTCACAAAATTCGGTGATGTGCAAATAGGGATCACTACTTGTAACGCCCCGAACCTCGGGCCCATAAAAATACTGAACATCAAACTTTTAAATCTGTTTTCTCTTTCTTTTGAGCCATGCACAACAACATAAGTAAATAAATACATTTGATAAATCATAGTGTGAGCCCAAAAACATTTATATAAAATCACTGTATAAAAACAATCACATAAATCAAAATGGGTCCCACTGCCTCGTCTTCTCCTCTAACCTCCTCAGCCTGCTTAACCTGCAAAAACACAATTAACCACACTGCACCATATCCATAGTGCACCGGGTCATTCAAATAAACAACCCGGTAAGCTCACTAGAGCTCGTATGAGTGAAATAACAAGATAATTATCCTCAATAAAATCCTCAACTTCCATGCTTAATAATAATTCACGATAATATCCATAAATATTCAATCACACAATAATTTCATCACCAATCATCCAAGCATCAAAATAAATCATAAATTCTTGTATTCAAATCAAATCCCATCAATATATAATAATCATCATTCTGGCAAATCAATTGCCTAAACGTCAACTATTAACCTCAATCTCAAATCATTCTCGTCTTAAATAATAACCTCAATGCATAATCATCCTTAATTCCATCCTCAAGATTCAAGCCTACACTTTACCAAGTCCTAGCCAAACCAAATCCTAGCAAACAAATGCACACAAGCACACAAAGCAACGAAATAGACTATTTAATTTCACTCACGTCGCTCTTTGAAATCCCCCTAATCTCACTCACATCACTCTTTGGAATCCCCCAGATTTAAAACCTTTTCACAAATCCATTTTTGAAAATCGTTTCAAATAAACCTCGATATACTGAAAAAGCAATAAAACCGTTTAACTTCCTTTTAAAATTTATTTATTTTTTTAGAAGCCTTAAAATCAAATAATTTTGAAACCTCACATTACTCTTTGAAATTCCCCAGTTTTTTAAACCCTGTCGAAACTCCTTTTCAAACAAAGTCAACGATTAGTCCATGTAAACATTTTCATCATATAAGTAAACACAATGATCCGAAAGGAACTTCCATAAAACATACAAGGTAAACGACTAAACCTGATATCACGCCAAGATAAACAATAATGTAATTAACTCAAATCTTCAATTATCATTCATGCAAACTATCCATCTCTAAGCCATGAAATGTAACATCACATCATATTAGTATTCGAGAAAGCTACTAGTCATACACTTAGGTAATTAAGTTCGCCATATCTCGAGCATAGGCACGAGCAGGCAGATAAGCTCATCACTTCTCGTGCAGAGTGATCTCAATACACGGGCAGGCAGGTAAGCTCGCCACTTCCCGTGCAGAGCGAATCAATGCACGGGCAGGCAAAAATGCTCGCCATTTCCCGTGCAGAGCGAATCGATGCACGAGCAGACAGGTATCCTTGCACAACTTCAATCACAACATTCTTGAAACTAACTCATAACTATCATTGTTTAATAATATAATTGCCCCTTGTATTTCTTTTCATATTCATCTCTACATATGCCACATCATCAACACTTGCTGTGAGGAAATTTATTCTTAAAACATGGAATTTTAAACCCAAAACAAATCTTAATTTAATAAAACTCAAGGTAAGCATTCATTAAACAAATGTAAATGTATAGTTTGAGAATCATAAATCATTTATAGAAGGGTCAATTCTCAAGAATCTTTCAACTCGATCCATACTTAAATAAATCAAGAGAGAATTAATTTATAAAGTATGCAAAACATCTCAAAAGTAAGAGTCCACTTACGATGCAAAAATCTAAATAAACTCAAGATAAAAAATAGAATAATAAATCATAAAATTCATAAATCATTTATAAAAACAAGGGGTCCACTCACAGTGCGAAATCAACGTCAATCCTCCGTCGGATTGTCTTGAACCTGGTTGATACTGCCTATAATGTATGCAAATAAATATGAAATTAGACTCGGCTCAACGAAAAATATAAGGTGCGTGTGTAAACCTAAACATTTCGCTTAAATCTATTATTTTCTCACGGTTAATTTAATATTTCACTTAAGGCCCAATCACTTGAAAGCCTTCTACACCCTTCTCGACTCTGTATCTCGTAACACCCAAACTTTTTAATCCACTCATTTCACTCAATAAATCTTATACACGTTATACCTCAGCTGGGGTTCGTCTAGAAATCGTTTCGGTAATACAAGGTGTCCAATTATGGTCTGATTTGAGATTTTGTAAATTCTGAGAAACTTCCACCTATCCAATGTCAATAACCAACTTAAAACAGTTCTAAAATTCACAATAACTATAGGGATTAATGGCTAGATGGTCGGAACCACCATCATCGCCACCTAAAGTGGCCGTTCCTAACCCAAAAATCATAAATTATCCAAAATTTATTTAAATTTCCAATTCTAATTGACTAATAGACATCCAAAGGAGTAGGAATTGTCCAATTAACCAAGAATTACTCTCAAATCAGAAAACTCAAATGGAAACCCGAAATGGCTATAAACCCCAAAATTTCAATTCACAAAAATATTCAAAATTGATCGACTAAACCAAGGGAGAATGAAAGCTCATACCTAGAGGAGTAAAACCCCTCAAGAATCACGGCCAACGGTGGCCGAAAACGGTCGAAATCGACGAAGAGGGCCGGCGGTGGCTGCTGGCTTCTCCGGCCGACTCCTACGCACAAGGGCGGTGGCTGGCGAGGGGAAGCACGGGGGCTGGCAGCTGGGCTTTGTGTAGGTGGCCTCGACGCCGCCTAGAAGGTAGCCGGACCACTGCCTCCAGTGGTGAGGCCGCGCTCACAGAGGAGGTCGTGAGAGAGAGGGAGAGAGACTGGGGGAGAAGAGAGAGGATAGGGGCTGGGCGGTGGCGTTGCAGCCTCCTGGCCGGTTGGTGCGGGAGGGAGGCCGGAGACAGGGAGCTCGGGGGAAGGCAGGGGAGAGAGAAAGTGTCGTGGGGGAGAGAGAGAGAGAAATTAAATTTTGGTTTGTTTTTTTTTTTACCTTATTTGTTAATTTACAAAATTGCCCTTCGCTTTAAACGCCCATATCTCTCAAACTGTAACTTGAATCGATGCCTGTTACGTGTCTATGAAATCGTGGACTCGAGACCTACCTAACAAGTCCAAAGTCAAAATTAAAAACCCAATAGAATGAAAAGTCAACTTTTGGATCAAAGAAATTTTAAAAGGAAGTTAAAATTTAATCACAACCTCTTTATTTTCCAAATAATTTTCCAAAATGATCAAATTAAATTCTCAAAATATTTAGAATAAATGTGAAACCCCTTTTTTTCAAAGTTTTTATTATAAATATTTTAAGAATTTATTTTAAGGATTTTGAGAATTTATTTGGAATTTAAAAAGGGTTTTAATTTTTGTTTTAAATTGGGCTTGACCCAAAAGTTGACTTTTAAAATTAGTGGGTTTTCGATTTTGACTTTGGGCCCTAGGTTCAGGGCGTTACAGATTAGTATCAGAGCTAGACCTGGCTGGATGTGTGTGGATTGCAAGACCCAGGGACCAAGACCCTGAGTGGCCGGCTGCGCGAGGCAGTGGCGAGCTAACAGGTGAGGAGAAGTAAGTGATCCCACACTGCCCGGGTGAGGAATGGTGATGTTACTGAAGGTTTGAGAAACCAGTTTGAGAAAATCAGTTGAGAAACTTCATCAGTTTGAGAAAATCAGTTGAGGAATGGTGATGTTACAAAGTCGATTGATATTTCTTTTATCGGGCCACTTGTCTTCCTCCCCTTTTCTTCCTGCCATGGCTACTACCTAGCAATCAACAAATCAACAAATCCACCCAGATTCCAACCCAATCGCACTCTCAACACTTTGCACGCCCATCCATTTCAGCGGCCCACACTCTTTGTGCCGATCGACAGCACTGTAAAAGAAACCCCTTTCGACAATTTGTGGTCAGCCATGATGATGGAATCTTCACTTTCACATCTTTATAGTCTGCCCACCAAGTGTTTGTGACTTGGTTTCACTCAGAATTTATACAAGGTTCACGCAAGAAAAAGAGTAATCCGATTACTTTCAATAATGTTTACGCACTGTATTGATTCTCCAATTGTTGCTCCAATCAAAATGTTAATTTTGAGCCCAAACATTTGCCTCCCAAGCTTTTTGATCTTGAGAATCAAAATCACAAAGTTTGAATTATTTTGAACTTATTTGTACCTTCCTTCAATTTCTTGTGGGTACATGTGGCGAATTGTGATTGGAGAAGAGAACAATTGTGGAATCACCACCTCTACAAAGGTAGTTCTAAACCCTCAATTCCCTCATCTTCTTCATTTCTTATAAACTCCATAGCCAAAAAGCTCTCAAAAGAAAGTTTCTAACTTTTTCATAAGAAACCACATTGTAGGCTCCATTTCGTGTGATCTAGCTTGGTTTCTTGGTGATTTCTTCCAGAATTGTTGGTAAGTTTCTATTTTCCATCTTGTTTCCTTTGATTAAGTGAGTTTTTGTGGTCATTTAGAAATTTTGTTTTCAAATTTTGAAACTTTCCCGCGTGTTCTTCATATTTTCTTGGTAATTTTCTTTGTTGCCAAACATCATGGCATCACCAAGCTCCTCATCCGATCCGGATCCATATGCCAAGAAACTTCATCTAGCTCCGATCAGTATTTTCTCGAGCCATATTTTCCAAATTTCATTCCGGTCGAAATTAATGATCTCTTGAAAAGCTATCGGGATGATGACCGAATATTGCTTAAAAACAAACTTAAGTGGAAAGGTTGGGAAAAAGGAAAGCCATTCAAGAGTTGGTTACAAGACCGCCCTCGGATCTCATCCTGAAACTCGGAGAGGTCCTGTGGGATCCAAAAATCAAGGAAAATCCTACCGAAAATTCAGCAGAACCTCCCCTGAAAATTTGACTATCCCGAACCTGTCAAACATGAAATACACTTCTACATTACTTCAGCCACCCCAACCACAATTAAATAAGGTCTTAGACCCACAACAAATAATACAAATCTAATCAGAGCAAATCTAAATAAACTTTATGATCATATCTCATTTTATAATTTCAAGGAATACCTTGATCATAATATACCAATAAGCTGGAGAAAAGAAACTCGAATGCCTCGATGTGGTATGGTCCGACCTTGATGATCACTACTACCTGAGGGGAAACGTTATAAACAAAATAAAGAAAATGTGAGTGTTGAGTGCTCATTTTACACTACTTTATGATACTAACTCTCTAACCCAGAGTGCAAGAACTCGATATTTTGTGTGTTGTTAGTTTGTTTTTGTTCTTATAGGATAAAATGAGCAAAGAAGAGAAAAGGAGCCAAAAGAACCATTTTTAGACGTTTCCTAGTCAAACTAGGAAAACGAGTGAAATCCTGGTCAAACCAGGAAAAGTGCAGAAATCCTAGTCAAATGAGGATTCCTAGTCACACTAGGAAACATCAAGTCCAGAACCATCATTGCGGAGCCAGAAATGAGAAATCCTGATTGAAACAGGAAATTCTGGTTGAACTAGGAAACCTAACCCTACTAGGGAAAAGAGTCCTAATGACACTAGAAGACTCCAGGGGCAATATGGTCAATACGGGAAGTCGGAATGGATAAAGAATCCCTCATTTACAAGAAATCCTAGTTGCACTAGGAAATGTTGGTCAAAGTCAACTCTACAAAGTCAAGGTTCCTGAAGCTTCTAGAAGGTGGTGGACATCCATGGAAATAAATGGAGGGAAGAAATGAATTCAAATTCAAATGGAGATGAGGGGCAAAATGGGAAGTCAAAGTTAATGGTCAAGGGTCAACTATGACAAAGTCAACAAGTCAAATGGGCCATGGGCCTATGCAATGCCGAAATCTGAAGGGGCCATGCATGCATGCATGCGTCAGCCCAAGATGAACCCAATGCGC
>QANW01008985.1:181205-208847 GCA_003254865.1 Dryas drummondii | reverse complement strand
CCCAAGGAATCCTAGCTGAAAAAGAAGTCAAAACCCTGGAAAATAGAGCACCAATTTCGACAGCAATTCTGTAATTCTCCAGAACGAATCAGGTAGTATGCCATATATGGTTGGAAAGATACGGATGTTAGCTTCACAGGGAATTTTACGGATTTCAATTCCAAGTTTTCTAGCTCAAGATATGGCCGTTTTAGTGGAGGTAGCGCAGCAGTTCCGCGAGCTGAAAAGGGAGTTACGCCCAAAAAGAGCCCAAATCAGCCCAAGGCCCATGCTTGGCCGAAAATTATAAGTCTTGGTGTGCAAGGAATGCACTTATCCCACATTGAAGAGAAAGAGAAATCTCAGCCCCACTCTCCTCTATAAAATACATCTTTATAACTCAAGGAGAGGGCTCTCTCCTCTTGAATTTTCAGAAACCCTAGCTAGCCTCCCTCTTCCTTGCCGCACACCCCTTGTCCTTTCTCTCTCTTCCTTTTATTTTTCTGAAGCAAACCCTAGCAGCCACCATAACATCTCTTTCTCTTCTCTTGCCGCATCTCTTTTCTTTATTTTTCTGCTGCAGCCACTTTTCTTTGTTTTTCTTTTATTTTGTGCTGAACTGAAGGAGGAGGAACAAGTCTTGCTGCAGCCACCACCACCTAGTCACGCCTCCACCTTGCTGCCACCTTGCCGAGTACCTCAGCCACCTTGCCGTGGAGCCCAAGGCCGAGCAGCACTGTAACGCCCCGATCCTAGGGCCCAAAAATACACTGAAAACCTTGTCCTTTAAACCTCTTTTCAAAGAATGAGCCATGCACTTAATATAATAAATAAATATGTTAAATAAATCAGAGTGTGAGCCCAAAACATTTATGTAAAATTCACCGTATAAAATCAGTTAAGTCAAATTAAAATAGGTCCCACTGCCTCGTCTTCTCCTCACTGCCTCCTCAGCCTGCTTAACCTGCAAAACACCAATAACCACGCTGCACCATATCCATGGTACACCGGGTCATTCAAACAAACAACCCGGTAAGCTCACTAGAGCTCGTATGAGTGAAATGACTTAAACCATAATCCTCAATATAATCCTTCAATTTCCATGCTAAAAATAATCCACAATAAAACCCATAAATATTCAATCACACAATAATTTCATCACAAATCATCCAAGCATCAAAATAAATCATAAATCCTCGTATTCAAATCAAATCCCATCAATAAATAATAATCATCATTCTAGCAAATCAATTGCCTAAACGTCAACTATTAACCTCAATTTCGAATCATTCACCTCAAATCATTCCCGTCTTAAATCTAATAACCTCAAAGCATAATCATCCTCATTTCCATTCTCCAAGATTCAAGCCTAGACTTACCAAGTCCTAGTCAAATCAAGTCTTAGCAAACAAATGCACACAAGAAATCAAATAACAGTTAAACTAGCTAATTTCACTCACAGTCTAACCACGCAAAAAGACCGAAATGCCCTTCTTGGCTTCTTTGCTCGGATCTCAAATCCGGCAGCATGACGGCATCGGGAATGCGATTTCCCGGGCCCGTGTACCTGTTAAGACCAGACAACCAAATAAATACCAATCAGGAACACAAATAGTCGCTGAACGACCGAAACGGGCGGTAACCACCACACACGGTGGCTGCCCAACCCCAAACAACACACAACCATCATCAAATTCTCACCACCGGACCAGGAAAGGCTTCTGGAGGTTCCGAAGAGGCATACCGACGAAGAAGACCACCCAAATCGTCGCCACACAAGGCGGAGCTACAGTGCACGTGGCTGCAAAACGATGATTTTGAAATGGATTCGCAAATTGGCTAAATCCTCCAACACAGAACTAAAAAGCATGAAGAGAGGAGCCAAATCGATACCTGGGTCGAAGCCAAATGTCGCCGGAAACGCTCGAAAATCGCCGGAGAAGCCGTCGGCCTAGGAACTTTGATTCGCCGCCGTGGGAGGTCGCCGGAGCTAAGGAAGAGTACAGGGAGGCTCGCCGCGATGAGGGGAAGACAACCCAGGTGGTCCGGAGTCGCGTTGTGGCCGGAAAATGCAGATCGCCGGCTAAGCTCCAAGGATCGGCCTCAGCTGGTTCGCGGATCTAGGGAGGTTTCTGGGCTACGCCACCACCAGGGGAAGGAAGAGGGAAGGACGGCGAGGATATCTGGGCTGGTCCTGTCGCCAGCCACGGCCGGACGCGCTGCCACGCGCCGGTGGCAGATCGGAAAAGGTGAGAGGTGCGAGAGACAGGGGCGCGGGGAGAGAGAGAGAGAGAGAGAGAGAGAGAGAGAGAGAGAGAGAGAGAGAGAGAGAGAGAGTGTGTGTGTGTGTGTGTGTGTGTGTGTTATAAAAATCTGAAATTTTGGGTTTTTAAACCACTTTCGTAAAAATTACAAATTTGCCCTTCACTTCAAAAGCTCGTAACTTTCAAACCATAACTCCAATCGATGCATGCTGCGTGTCTACGAACTCGTGGGATCGAGACCTTTCCAACGTGCCCAAAGTCCAAGGCGAAAGCCCACTAGTTTTAAAAGTCAACTTTTTGTCGTGAAATGACTTAAACCATAATCCTCAATATAATCCTTCAATTTCCATGCTAAAAATAATCCACAATAAAACCCATAAATATTCAATCACACAATAATTTCATCACAAATCATCCAAGCATCAAAATAAATCATAAATCCTCGTATTCAAATCAAATCCCATCAATAAATAATAATCATCATTCTAGCAAATCAATTGCCTAAACGTCAACTATTAACCTCAATTTCGAATCATTCACCTCAAATCATTCCCGTCTTAAATCTAATAACCTCAAATCATAATCATCCTCATTTTCATTCTCCAAGATTCAAGCCTAGACTTACCAAGTCCTATTCAAATCAAGTCTTAGCAAACAAATGCACACAAGAAATCAAATCAAGTCAAAGAAGGTCTTAGTTTATGCACAGTAAGGGCAGTAATTGCTAAAAGTAACTAGCCAAACCTTTTAGTAGACGAACTTTGTTGACATGTTTATATATTGATTGTTAATATCCGTAGTAGAGTGAATGGTATGCTAGTGGTGGATTCTGACCCCTAGTATTTCTTTATTATTGTTTTATCCAAATTCATTCAGTTGTTATTTTAAAGTTTTGTCATTTATCTGTTAGTTTGTCTAGTCTCAAAAACCAATCAAAACCCCCCATTTGCGTGTGTGAGTTAGAGTTGATTTAATCGAATTTAATTAAGTTAGTGATCATAACACTAGTACAATTCCCTGTGGGATCGACCTCGTATTCGTAAGCTTTGCTACTCCGCGATTCGTGCACTTGCGAGTTAACCTAGAGCTCATAAAAGGTTATTTAATTTGCTCTAGGAAAACATACAACAATCCCCGCTTCTAAACCATCACTTGTCTGTCACTCGAAACATACTGACATTTCCTCAATAATTAATTTGATCATTTTGTATATAATAACTGCCTAATCATCAATCATTAACCTCGACTATAAACAATCCTTCTCTAATTTGGTAACTCTCCTCTAAGCAACTCTATAATTCTCAATTAATTCCTTCGCCTCAAATCCTCGTCAATTCATTCTCCTAATTCAAATCCTACACCTAATCTTCTCTAACGTAAAGCAACAAATCTATAAAACAGACAATTAAACCACGGTACTCAACAATATAAGCAGATAAGTTTCACTTACAATTTAACTACGTAAAAGACCCAAATACCCTTCACGGTGCCATTGCTCGGATACCAAATCCGGCAGCATAACGGTATCGGGAATGAGATTTCCTTAGCCCGTGTACCTGTTAAGACCAGACAACCAACTTTTAAATATTCAGGGTTCACAATTTGGCCATTCAACGACCGAAATGGACGGTAACCACCACGCACGGTGGCTGCCCAGCCCCAACTACACACAACACTCACCAACACGTAAACAGACCCTGGGGTTGGTCTCTAGAAGTCCTGGGGAGGCTGATTAACAAGAAAAAACCACCCATCTCGCCTCCACAAGTGGCAGAGCCGATGGTGGCAGCGGCGGCACATCCAAAGAAAATGATTTTTCAACTGAAAATCAACCCAAATTCAACCTAGGCGCTTCAATTGGATGAAAAACAACTCAGAAAACATTCAAATAGGCTCAATTCAAAGTCAACCCGAAATAGTGTCAAACCCCATAAATTCAATTTCCCAATTTCACAAAATTGACCGATCCAACCAAGGGGAAAACAAAGCCCTTGCCTCGAGCGTCGTTTTTGACAACTGGACCGACGGCCAAAAGTCGCCGGAAGTGGCCGGAATCGACGGTGGAAGCAGACGCCCTTGAGTTGTCGATTCGCCGCCATGGGAGGTTGCCGGAGCAAAGGAGTGGCACAGCTGAACTCGCCGGAGCCTGGGGAAGGAGACCCAAGTGGTCTGACGTCGTAACTCCGTCGAAAAACGCGGATCGCCGACGAGGACGTTTTCTATCTCTCACCGATTCTCTGTCTACGGTGGTCGGCCGGCGATGAGGAAGGCCACTGGAGGTCGGCGACGGCGAGAGGAACTCGCCAGTACCCGCCGTTGGTCAAGGGGTGGCCGAACGGTGAAACTGCCGAGGGGAGAGGGCAGGCGGAGAGAGAGAGAAGAGAGAGAAGGGAGACACGGGGGAGAGGAGAGAGAGAGTGTCCCAGAAATTTCTAGATTTTGGGTATTTAAAACCCACTCATACAAAATTACGAAATTGCCGTCCCCTTCAAATGCTCGTAACTTTCAAACTGTAACTCTAAATGATGCGTGCTACGTGTTTACGAACTCGTGGGATCGAGACCTATCCAACGTGCCCAAAGTCCAAGGCGAAAGCCCTCTAGTTTTAAAAGTCAACTTTTGGGTCGAGCCCAATTTAAAACAAAAATTAAAAATTAAACCAAATCCTTTTTAATTTCCAAATAAATACCCAAAATCCTTAAAACAAATTCGCAAAATATTTAAAATAACTATCTGAAAAATACGGGGTCTCACACTACTTGTCATTCCATGAAAGCTATGTAACAATTGCAATGTATCCGGCATGCATGATCTTAAATGCATTTGCACAAGGTGGAAGCACAATGCAACTAGGATGAGTGGCCAAAAGAGGTAGTGTAAAATCTCTCAAGGGTCTTTCTTCCTCTAGTGGTGGTGGAGCTGGATTGCTATCCCTCATCCTTGCTTCCTTTGGAGGTGATTTTTCCCTTATCTTCCTTGAACCTCTTTCTCTTGATCTACCCCTTGTAAACTCTATTAATTCCTTCCCACTTCTCAAAATAATGTGTGAACTTGAAGTGGTTGGGTTTTCACTCAATACACCTATCAAGAGAGCAAGAACACTATAAGTCACAAGGATAAGAGAAAGAAACTCAAGATAGCATCCAATGTTAATAAAAGAAAATGATAACTAACAAATGTACACAAAGTAATACACAAAAAGTGAAGCAATTAAACTAAAACGCAACAGAAAACTACTTTATGACCTCTGCTCAGTTTTTAGCTTATAACTTTTAAACCGCTGATCCAATTTTGACGTTCTTTATATGGTTGGATTCAGGACGAAAAAATAAAGAACCCATCGTGCACCAAATTCGCAGAACAGCAACCAAACAAAGCAGTTTAATCCATAAAGAAATACTACGTTTTCTAACAAAGTAAAAACAAATTTAAAACTAAAATTTGAAGTTTTTTTTTTCTTTTTTTTTATACTAAATAAAATTAACCCTAAATGCAACCCAAGCTTAGGATCAAAGTCCTAGGACTTCAATCCCCGGCAACGGCGCCAAAAACTTGTTGTTATCCTACCTCAAGTGCAAGGTTGTCAAGTTTTAGTATGGAAATGGAAGTAGGGGGTTGTCGTACCCAAGAGATTGGATTGAGATTTCAACCACAAGCTAGATTGATTTTAGGGTTATAAAACTAACAAACAACCTACTATGTACTATGCAAAGCCAAGACTAAACATAATGGTATGTGCAAATATGTATCGTTGAGTTGTTGTTTTGGTTGATTAATGATAAGTAAAACTAGAATTTGAAACTAACAAATGAAAATGCAAGCAAATTCAAGTACAAATTAAATTCAATGATGATGAAGGATTTGGGGTTATTAGGTATTCACACTAACCCTCTCATGTAACAAACAATGCAATTAGTGATTATGCTAAATTAGATATATTAGATTCCGTCCTAACCCCCGATCAAGGTAAATTAGGGCACATTCTCTTTCATGTTATCAACTATCCCAACCAAGGTGATAGGTAACTACCTAAGATTAATGTCATAGCAAACCCTAGTTGCATAAAGTTCTAAGGATGAGGAATCCAAGCAATTAAAAAAATCCAACCAAGGTGCTTTTAAATTACCATGCTTTTATGCAACAAGCTTTAGAAACTAACGGTTACCAATCTCTAATTTCTACATGACAACATTTCTCATATGCACAAGTGGTAAATTCACACATACAAGTATGATCTTTAAACTAGTATAAGAGCATATATATCCAAAAGGACATTTATATCACAAATCACAAAGTCATTACATGGTTGGGCTAAGGCTACATCCCTAGCCCCAAATCAAGAAACTACTCACTAGCCATAAAAGTTACAAACAATATCACAAATTGAAACATAAATGGAAACAAGAAGGAAAAGAGAAAACTCTAGATGTTGAAGCCAAGCTCCCAAGGGGTGTCATTCCTCCAAGGATGCTCAAAATAGCTTTATGTCCCAAGTGCCTCCAAGCTGCTCTTGCAATAATGGTGGTAAATATGGTAGATGGGTATTGTGATGGTGTTTGGCTTTTTGGAGAGGAAGAGTTGATGGAGGGAAGATTGTAACGACCCGACCCAAATTTTCACTAGAAATTTAAATTTTTATTTAACTATGTTTTTAAGAGATTTTTTTAAAGGATGTTGAATTTTATTTTAAAGATTTTGAGATTTATTTAGAAAATAAAAAGGGTTTTGATTTAAATTTTGATTTATTTTTGTTTTAATTTGGGGCTTGACCAAAGTTGACTTTTAAAATAAATGGGCTCTCGATTTTGACTTTGGGTCCGTTAGATAGGTTTCGATCCCACGATTTCATAGACACGTAGCACGCGTCAATTCGAGTTACGAGTTGAAAGATACGGACGTGTGAAGTGAGGGGCAATTTTGTAAATTTATAAAAGTGAGTATTTAAACACCCAAAATCAGAAAATTTTTCTGATTTCTTTCCATCTCTCTAGAATGTTCCACAATATTCTCTCTCTCTCTTTATTTCTCTCTCCCCGCACACTCTCTCTCTCGGTCTTCTTCTCCCGCACCCTTCCCTGCGCCATCACCCAGCCATCACCACCCACCATCGGCCACCCCTTGCCAACCTCTGGCTCCGGCGAGACCCCCCCCAGTGCCGACCATCTCCCCCGAGTCTACTCTTTCTCTCTCTCCCCGTGTTTTCTCTCTCTTTCCTTTCTCTGTGCGCACCCGACCCCCGCACCCAGTCACCATTTTCGCTCACGCCGCCGGCCATTCCGACCACCTGAGACCTTCGACGAGCATTCCCGACACCGACCACCTCCCCCGGCCACTCCTCCAGCTAGCCCAGTCCGCACGCACAGGAAACCAGAAAACCCAGCAATTTGGCTCCCCCTCTGTCTCGCCAAATTTTCGGTGGAAAATCTGACGCCAATTACCTCCATACCAGGTGGATTTTCCTCCATTTTCTATGGGCTTTAATTCCCCTATACCTATCTTGATCAATTTGAGCATTTGGAAATTGGATTGTTTTGGAGGATTGAAGGGCCATTTCGGGTTCCTCAGTAGATTTCAAATTAATGGCTTTTCTCTCTGTTTTCTGAGATGATTTACATCCCTAAAATACCCATTGGTCATCTAGAACCCGGAATTTAGACTAAATTAGAGAAATTTAAGTTTTGGGAAGTTGGATTTGTAAGGTTGGAAACCAATTTGGATTAGTTGGGGTTTGGCTGAGTCTCAGAGTATTTTTGGTGTGATTTTGGACAATCTCATGTTTAGGAAAACCGAAATTTGATGTTAGATATGAATGTATATGAAGATTGAGAAATTTTTGTATATTTAGTTAATTTTTGGGCTTGAAATAGTCACCTTGGGCAGCAACCTTGGCGATTTTGAAACCCTTACTGATATTCCATAATTTTAGAATATTTATGATGACTGGTTGAGTGGGTTATCGATATTAGATATTGCGATTGTGGTTAGGTTGAGCCGAGAAACGTTAGGGGCGATTGTGGAAGTGTTGTTGGTCAACTTGTGTAGACCGTGAATGTAACGACCCGACCCAAAGTTGACTTTTAAAAATAATGGACTTTTGTCTTTGACTTTGGGCACGTTGAAAAGGTCTCGAGTCCACGAGTTCGTAGACACGCGGCACGCGTCAATCGGAGTTACGGTTTGAAAGATATGGGCGTTTGAAGCGAGGGGCAATTTCGTAAAATGGACAAATTGGGTTTAAAAAAAAAATTTAATTTTTCTAGAAGTTTCTCCCTCTTTCTAGAAGATTCTCTCTCTCATTATTTACATCTCTCTCCCCGTACTCTCTCTCTCCTTTCTCCCCGTGCCAGTCTCTCTCGCCCCTCACCCTCGCCGCGCCTGTCACCGGGGCGTGACGGCGCGTCCGACGGCGGCTGGGCTCGGGTTTTGGCCTGCCGCCATCGCCTCCCTCCCCTCTCTCTCCCTATGGACTCCATTCCACCGGCCGATCACCCACGACGGAGAAACGACACAAAACAGGGCCGAGCCACCCCGCCGGCGACCTGTGTTTTTCGACGGAGTTGCGGCGCCGGACCACCTGGGTTCTCTTCCCCAGGCCACGGCGAGTCTGCCCATGACCTTCCCTCACGACGGTGACGTTCCACGACGACGATCCAACGCCACAAGGGTTGCGGCTGCACCACCGCGATTCCACTGTTCCGGCAGAAATTGGATGGCCGGACCTACTGGGCTTTGTTGCCCTTGTCGTGGTGAGTTCAACCATGGTCTCCATTCATTCATACGAGGCTCCACGACGGAGCAATGAGCTCGGGAAGCCAAGCCAGCCGCCGGCTTCCGCCGCCGATTCCGGCGTTTCCGGCGAAAATTGGCTATCGATCCAGTTGACAAAATCGATCCTCTAGGTACGGGTAATCTTTCCCCTAAGGTGTTGATGTTCAATTTTGAGATTTGAGAAATTCGATTTCAGGGTTTATGTTATTTTCGAATATCTTGAAATTGGACTCAAATTCGTGTTGTTTTTGTGCAATTAGAGGTTCAATCATATGATTAGGATTGTTTGGAGTTGAATTTGGGTATTTTTAAGTTTGTGCCGCCGCTGCCACTGTCGGCTCCGCCACTTGTGGCGGCGGGTCGGGTGATTTTTCCTTGTCAATCAGCCTCCCCAGGACATCTAAAGGCCAATTCTAGGGTTTGTTTGCATATTGGTGAGTGTTTGTGTGTTGTTAGGGCTGGGCAGCCACCGTGCGTGGTGGTTACCGTCCATTTCGGTCTTTGAACAGAAGTTGTGAACTCTGAATATTTAAATGTTGGTTGTCTGGTCTTAACAGGTACATGGGCTCGGGAAATCTCATTCACGATGCCGTTATGCTGCCGGATTTGGTATCCGAGCAATGGCACCGTGAAGGATATTTCTGTCTTTTACGTAGATAAATTGTGAGTGAAACGTATCGGTCTTTTAATGTAGAGTACTGTTAATAAATCGTCGGTTTCGTGTGAGTTGATGCTTTATGTTAAAGGAAGCCCAGTATAGGGGTTCAGACCATGAGAAGGAATTGACGAAAATTGAGACTAAAGGATTAAGTGAGGATTTAGCAATTATCATACAATAGACTGTGAGTAGGAATGACAAACAAGTGAGGAAGGGTCGTGAGTAGGAATCGATTTCAGAAAGGTTTCAGTATAGTTCAGGGTAGACTGTGAGTGGAACTTATCTAGTTATATTGTTGATTTTCATGGATGAATTGTCTGTTTTGTGTGATTTGCTGCTTTATGATAGAGGAGACTAAGTATAGGATTTAGATTATGAGAAGGAATTGATGAGGATTTGAGGCTAAGGAATTAATTGGGAATTATAGAATTGCTTTGAGGATAATCGATGAATTAGAGAAAGGAATGTTCATTGTCGAGGTTAGTGAATGATGATTAGGCAGTTATTATACAAAACGATCAAATTAATTATTGAGGAAATGCTAGTATGATTTGAGTGACAGACAAGTGATAGGTCGTGAGTAGGAGTCAACTTCGGAAAAGATTCGGTGCATTTCAGACAAATAGTAAGGGTTGATGATGATGCTTATGTAGATGTGAGTCTGAAAAGAAATACAAGAGGCGTTATATTGTGAAACAAGGATAGTTATGAGATGGTTTGGGAATGTTGTGATAGAGGTTGCGTGAGAAATCCTGCCTGCCCGTGCATTGATACGCTCTGTACGGGAAGTGGCGAGCCTAGTTACCTACCTGCTCGTGCATTGATACGCTCTGCACGAGAAGTGGCGAGCATCCTGCCTGCTCGTGCATTGATACGCTCTGCACGAGAAGTGGCGAGCATTCCTGCCTGCTCGTGCATCGATACGCTCTGCACGAGAAGTGGCGAGCACACCTGCCTGCCTGTGCATCGATTCGCTCTGCACGGGAAGTGGCGAGCTTATCTGCCTGCTCGTGCCTATGCACGAGATGTGGCGAGTTTAGTTACCGCAGTATTATAACCGACAGTTCTCCGGGTATTAGTGTGGTGTGAAGTTTTAGAGGTGGAGTATTTTGAGAGTATTAGTTGTTCTTCAGAGGTTGATTTATAGTTTTGAGATAATTTTCGGAAATGGATTTGTGAAAAGGTTTTAAAGCTGGGGGATTCCAAAGAGTGAAATTAGATAGTCTATTTTGTTGCTTTGTGTGCTTGTGTGCATTCGTTTGCTAGGATTTGGTTTGGCTAGGACTTGGTAAAGTGAAAGCTTAAATCTTGAGGATGGACATTGATGAACGAATTATGCATTGAGGTTATGAGTTAGAAAGTGAACGATTCGAGATTGTGGTTAATAGTTGACGTTTAGGCATTTGAATGGCATAATGATTATTATTATTAATGGTGGAACTTTGATGAGAATATGAGGAATTATTGTTTATCTTGATGTTTGGATAATTGTTGATGAAATTGTGATGTGATTTGAGTAGGTATGAATATTTTTGTGGATTGTTTTTGAGTTTGGGGAGTGAGAAAATTATTGAGGACAATTATTATGTCACTTCACTCATACGAGCTCTAGTGAGTTTACCGGGTTTGTCGTATGACCTAGTACACCATGGATGTGGTGTAAGATTTGTGTTTTGCAGGTTAAGCAGGCTGAGAAAGTAGTGGGGAGAAGACGATGCAGTGGGACCCAGAGAGATTTATTTAATTGTTTTTACTCAGTAGTTTGTTTAAAATGTTTTTGACAGAATTATATTTACTTATGTTGTTGTGCATGGCTCAAAAGTAAGAGAAAACAGATTTAACAGTTTGATGTTCAGTATTTTCATGGGCCCGAGGTTCGGGGTGTTTCAGTGAATCATCGCATAGGAACGAAAGTCGAGTGGGACGTTTGGATTCATACATACTCTTTAATTATCGTAGAACCGAGACTGATTTATGGTTTTGTTGTGTATTTTATAGGCGAGACGACCGTGGCTCGTGACGATCCGGCGGAGGATCGAGGCTAGGGCTATCTCTGTGAGTGGACTAACTTTTAATTTTTCTGAAATGTTTTATATGTTGATGATTAAATTCTATTACTTGGCTATTTTGAGTTTGAATTTAAGCTAAAGGATTTTTGAGTTAAAATTTGGCTTTTAAATTCTTCTTTCCTAAGTTTAAATTGATATTTATGGTTTTTGCATTTCAAAGTTTCATGAATTTATGAATTTAGATATTGTGAGTTGAACAAATGCATGAAACTTACATTTGGGTTTTTTGAGTTTTAGATATTGTGAATTTAGATATTGTGAGTTGAACATTCCTTTGGGTTTTTTGAATTCACAATATCTAAACTTACATTCCTTCAGGGGTCACCAAAAAACCCAAGGCCCGAATGCCACCCGAAGCCCGCCTGGCCCATTGGGCCCGAAGCCCGATTTGGCCCGAAATTTGGGCCGGCCCGGCCTGAATAGTCATTGGACTAGGCTTGGGCCATCCCTTTGAAGCCCATGTGATGAGTGTTCATTTTACGCTATTTTATGATACTAACTCCTTAACCTAGAGTGTTAGAACTCGATTCTTTTGTGTCCTTTGTCTTGTTTTTGTGTTTTTAGGTCAAATGAAGCATAAATAGGAAATAGGAGCAAATGGAGCCGTTTTGGGACATTTCCTGGTCAAACTAGGAAACAAACAGAAATCCTAGTCAAATGAGGATTCCTAGTCGTAGGAGGAACCATCAAGCCTAGAACCATCATTGTCAAGCCAGAAATGAGAAATCCTAATTGGAGCAGGAATTCCTGGTTGAACTAGGAAACCTAACCCTACTAGCGAAAGGAGTCATAATGAGACTAGGAGTCACTAGGGGCAATATGGTCATTATGAGAAGTTGAAATGGAAAAGGAATCCTACATCTACAAGGAATCCTAGTGGGACTAGGAAAGGTTGGTCAAAGTCAACTTTATCAAGTCAAGGTTCCAGAAGCTTTTAGAAGGTATTGGACATCCATGGAATCAAATGAGGTGAAGAAATGAAATCGAATCCAAGAGGGAGAGAAGGGCAAAATTGAAAGTCAAAGTCAATGGTCAAGGGTCAATTGTGCCATGTCATGAAGTCAATTGGGCTTTGGGCCTAGGTGAAGTTGAAATGAGAAGAATGATGAGGTGGCAGCCCATCACGCCACTTGCATGCAGCTATGCAACCCATCACGCCACTTGCAAGCCCATTCCAAGTCGCCATGTGCCAACCCTAGAGCCCAAGTCATGCAGCCCACATACGCAAGCCCAAGGAAACCCTAGCCCATCACGCCTACAAGGAGGAAGCCCAATCACTAAGCCCATGTGCCTATTCCTTGCCCTAGAAGACTTTTCTTATTCTGAAATCCTAATTTGGAAGGAAGATATTTGGAAGATTCAGTCAAAGATAACAAGGAGTCTTTATCTTGCAAGGAAGTCAAAACCCTGAAATCTGAACATCAAATTTCGACAGCAACTCTGTAATTCTTCAGAACAAATCAGGTAGCATGCCATATATGGTTGGAAAGATACGGATTTTGATTCCGAGTTTTTTAGCTCAGGATATGTCTATTTTAGTGGAGGTAGCGCAGCGTTCCGCGAGCTAAAAAGAAAGTTACGCCCAAAAAGAGCCCAAATCAGCCCAAGGCCCACTTTTGGCCGAAAATTAGAAGTCTTAAGTAGTAAGGAATACATTTATCCCACATTGGAAAATTAGAAAAACCTCTCCTCACCCTACCTCTATAAATATATCTCATTCTCTCACAATTCAGGAAGAATTCATTAGGTCACAAAATTCAGAAAAGAGAGGGAGCAACCGAATAGAGAGAGAGAGAGTGAGAGGGTGGCGCCACTTGAGGGAGAATGAGAGACCATGTGCCATAGCCCTAGCTCTCCATGTCGTGAGCCTCCTTGCTGCTATGTCTCTCCTCTTCTTCTATCTTGTGCCGCTGCCACCCTCTTAATTATGTTGTTCTTTGTTTTTCTTTTGATTTTCTTCTTTTTCTTTAGTTATTTAGTTTGTTCTTGCTTTCATTATGGATTCAATGATTATAATGGAAGTTAGATCTTTTATTTTCTTTTATATGTTTTGAGTTTTTATTGTTTTGCTAAGTTGGATGATGAAACTTTAATTGTGAGTTATGCAATGGTGACACTTGTGATTTAATTTGATGCATGTAGTAAATCCTTGATCTCTAGTAGAATTGATTCTATTTGTTTGCACTCTTTGACTAGCTATCTTAGGGTAATTGCATGTAGATTATGTTGTGAAATTAAATACGCTCAAAAGGTTGATAATTTCAATTTGCAGCAAGTGAGTATCCTAAAAACGTACTCATGAGAAAAGGGATATATCATTGGATGTTCATAGGTTACATTAAGGTGGGCCTATGCTCCATGTGTTTACTATTTTCACAAAACCTAATGACTCTTGTATGGTTAACATGCGCCTAGGGAATGCCTAACAAAGCTCTTAGGACACATGCAAGTTAACTGACTAGGGGAGGCCTAAGAAGCTCTTAATTTATGCATAAGAAGAACAATATTTAGTAGTGTCCCCAAAAGGGCCTTCGGCTGGTAAACTTTATTACATCTATGCATTATCTTGAATTGCTTGGTTGTATTTCCATCAATTGGTGTGGATTCTGAATTCTTAGCATTACAATTGTGTGTATGTGTATGTGGTGTGCGTGAGTTTCACAACCTACAAACCCCCTGCCCCGTGTGTGTGTTTGGTGATTCTAATTGGTAAGTTGAATTCGTTTGATGTATATTTACCTATTCCTCGTGGGATCGACCTTGTACTTATACACTATGCTTACATGAGCGATTTGTATACTTGCGAGCTACAACTTGGTATTCGTTTCTAAATTCCAAGTAAAACAAGTTGTACAAAAAGTAGCAACACCATGGGCCGCCCGAAGCCCGGCCCGTTTAGGCCCAGCCCAAAGCCCATTTACACACAATATATCTTCAATAAAAAAATATAGGATTTTTGTTATGTTGTGAATCGAACATGAGACCTCATGGAACAAACTTCAACTCTCAACCAACTGAGCTAACTAGTTTATTTGTCTAATTAGTGAATTAGAACATATTTAATAGGTTTTTCGTTTATATACTCTAATAAATTATTAATATGCTTATTAAGTTATTATATAATACTATAATCACATAATGTTAGTAAATAGTAATAGTGTAAACTGTGTAATACCATAAATAATAAACTTTTAAAATTATATACAACATTACAAATTTACAACTATAGTTATTAAAGTTATTATAATAAACTTTTATAATACAACTATAATTAAAGTTATTAAATCAAGATCGTTCATTAATTCAACAATTTGAACCGTTCATTTTATATGTTGATAGTCAAAAATCATCTTTACAAAAAATTGGCCAAATAGGAATTCATCTACCTGTTCGAATGTTCGATTATCATTAGAAAAAACCTCGATCATTCATTAATTCGACCACCGTTACGTCACTTTTACATCTCCGATTGAGCTAATTTTTCTCTTTAAGTGGGGAATTAAAGTTTGAACGGTTCGGATCGTTAAAAATACGATCGATATGTGAACTTCTACATATAAATACACTTTAAGAGTATAATTCTAATAACTTTTCCATTGAAATCTTGTCGTTTCCATAATTATGAAGACCATAACGTGATTTCAACAATCTGACATGTTCATTTTCTATGTTCATAGTCAAAGATCATTCTTACAAAAAATCGGCCAAATCGAAATTCATCTACCCATTCGATCATCATTAGAAAAACCATGATCGTTCATTAATTCGACCACAGTTATGTCACTTTTATATCTCTAATTGAGCTAATTTTTTGCACAAATTATCTTTGAGTAAGGAACTAAAATTTGAACGGTTCGGATCGTTGAAATCACAATTGCATCGTTTGTTTATAAAAATATGTAATAAAACATATGTACATTTATGTTTTATTATACTTGTAATGTTGTATATAATTTTAAAAGTTTATTATTTATGGTATTACACTATTACTAACTGTAATGCCCCGAACCTCGTGCCCAAAAAACATTCTGTAAACCTTGCCATTTAAACCTTTTTTCAAAGAATGAGCCGTGCACTTAAATATAAATAAATAAATTTCTTGCAAATAAAACATTTATGTAAAACCTCTGTATAAAAAACATTAAATAAAACTATGGTGGGTCCCACTGCCTCGTCTTCTCCTCACTGCTTCCTCAGTCTGCTTAACCTGCAAAACAACCACAACCACAAGTTTAACCGCGTGAAAGGACCAAAATGCCTTTCTTGACGCCTTTGCTTGGATATCAAATCCGATAGCATAATGGCATCGGGAATGAGATTTCCCATGCCCGTGCACCTTGAAACAGACTTCTGGAGTTTTCGAAGAGGCACAACGACCGGGAAAACCAACCAAAACCCCACTGCACAAGGCGGAGCTATAGTGGCCGTGGCTGGGTCGACGGCTAATTCTCGCCATAAGTGGCCGAAATCCACCACCGGCCTTCACAACGTCGATTCGCCACCAGGGGGTGTCGTCGAAGCCAGGGAAGCCCATGGGGAGACTCGCCGTGACGAGAGGAAGACGACCCAGGTGGAGAGAGGTCGTGACGACACTAGAAAATCGAGATCGCCGGCAAGGAGACTCGTCCCTGTTTCGCGTCGTTTCTCCGTCGAGGGTGGTCGCCAGAGCAGGGGAGTGGCATGGCTAAACTTTCCGGGGCTTGGGGAAGAAAACCCAAGTGGTCGCTGCCCTCAAATCTGCCGGAAAAGATGAATCGTCGCCGGAGGCCCGATCGGCCTTGAGCTGGGTTCGGGTTTTGGGGCTTTTCTGGGTTGAACGGAGACCAGGTGGGCAAGAGGGAGGGACGGCGAGGTGGTGGTGCGGTCGACGTGGTGGCAGTGGCAGTTGTCTGTGCAGGGGTGGTCGCGGGGGAGAGAAGACAAAGGGAAAGGGCGCGGGGAGAGAGAGAAATAAAGGGAGAAAGAGAGAATGTTGTAGAAAATTCTAGAGAGAGAGAGAGAGAGAAATCCCTAAAAAAAATTTGATTTTAAATTTTTAAAACCCAATTTGTCAATTTCACAAAATTGCCCTTCACTTCAAACGCCCATATCTCTCAAACTATACTCGAATCGACGCGTGCTACTTGTCTATGAAATCGTGGACTCGAAACCTATCTAACGGACTCAAAGTCAAAATCGAAAGCCCATTTTTTTAAAAGTCAACTTTGGGTCAAGCCCCAAATTAAAACAAAAATAAATAAAAATTTAAATCAAAACCTTTTTATTTTCTGAATAAATCTCAAAATCCTTAAAATAAATATTCAAAATATTTAAAATAATTATTTGGAAAATACGGGGTGTCACACTAACATAATAGTATTATATAATAACTTAATAAGCATATTAATAATTTATTGAAGTAAACAAATGAAAGAGCTATTAAATATGTTATGATTCATAAACTTGACAAATAAACTAGTAAGTTCAGTTGGTTGAGAGTTGAAGCTTGTTATGTGAGGTCTCCGTTCAAATCACAACATAGCCAAAATCCTATATTTTTTTTATTGAAAATATATATGTGTCTAAAATGGCTTTGGGCCCATTCGGGCCTAGCCTGGCTCGGGCCTCCAAGCCCGTAGGGCTTTGGGCTTGTGTATTAAAGCCCAAGCCAAGCTCGGCTCGGCTCGAAAACCATATTGGGCTCCTATAATTCAACCTCGAACCCAGCTCGAACCCAAAAAATTTGGGCCGGGTCGGCCCATTGCCAACCCCTATGTTTATTCCTTTGATAATATGAAGAGCTATGGGAGCTTTATGAGGGCGCATGCCGAGTCGACCGACACGATCTCCACGGAGGAGTA
Source organism: Dryas drummondii (assembly GCA_003254865.1). Classification (NCBI taxonomy): domain Eukaryota; kingdom Viridiplantae; phylum Streptophyta; class Magnoliopsida; order Rosales; family Rosaceae; genus Dryas; species Dryas drummondii. The sequence continues at coordinate 191,269 of QANW01008985.1, read as the reverse complement.
TGTTTTTTGTCCAGCCGCTTGCATAGTGACTAAGGAGTTTAAACCATTTGCCGAGATGTTAGTTGGGAGGGAGTCGATAGCACTTGGCCCGTCAGTATTATCATATCTTTATCGTGGTCTTCATAAGATCATCCATGGAGAGATCACCATAGATTTTCACTCTTTGGGTCTACTATAAGTGTTCATTTTGCATCATTTTATGATACTAACTCCCTAACCTAGAGTGCAAGAACTCGATGTTTTCGTGTCTTTTGGTTTGTTTTAGTGTTTTGTAGGTAAAATGAAGCAATGATGAAGACAAAAGCTAAAAGAGCCATTTTAGGACATTTCCTAGTCACACTAGGAAAAGAGGAGAAATCCTAGTCAAACCAGGAAAAGTTGAATCTCAATCAAACTAAGATTCCTAGTCTCACATGGAAAGATCAAGCTTGAATAAGAAGAAATCATGAAGATCCGAGGCCAAAAATGAGAAATCCTAATTGGACTAGGAAATCTAATTTGAATAAGAAATGGTGTCCTAACCATATTAGGAGACATCAAGGGCATTTTGGTAAAAGTGGAAATCCAAGTTTGAAGAGGAATCCTAATTCCATGAGTAGTCCTAGTGAGATTAGGAGAAGTGGGGCCAAGTGTTGTTGTTTTCCTACAGCAATTATATTACACATTTTTAGCAACTCTAGGTTAACTCGCAAGTGCACGAATCGCAGAGTAGCAAAGCTTGCAAATACGAGGTCGATCCCTCAAGAAATTGTATCAATGTCACAATTACTAATTCAATTAAATTCAATTAAATCTACACTAACTCACACACGCAATAGGGGGGGTTTGGATTGATTTAGAGAACTAAAACAAAACAATTATATGAAAAGCAACTAAAATAGCAACAGACTTGATTTGAATGAAAACAATAATAAAGAAGTACTAGGGATCAGAATCCACCACAAGCATACCATTCACTTTACTATGGATATATGAACAATCACAAAACATACATGTCAATAAAGTTTGTCTACCAAGAGGCTTTGGTTATTCCCCTTCTAGCAATCATTCTTCTTTTGCATAACTAAGAGCCTATTAAGCTTCCAAAGTTAGTTATCTACACATGTGTCCTAAGAGCTTTGTTAGGCATTCCCTAGGCGCATGTTAACCATGTGAGATTTATTAAGATTTGTAAGAACGACAAACACATAGAGCATAGATCCAAATTAATGTTCCCTACGTCATCTATGACCTCTTTTCTCATGAATATTTTCTTAGGATGTTCACTAGTTACCAACTGAAATTATCATCCTTTTGAGCTTATTTAATTTCATAACAAATTCTAGATGCATGCAACCTAAGGTGATCAATCAAAGATGCAAAACAAATAGATTCAAATATAACAGAGAATCAAGATTTATCAACATGTAATATAAATAAAAATTCAACAATCCATATCAAAAGTGAATAGCATAACTAGGGCTTCATCCTCGCCCTAGCTAGATGTTTAGCTACACATAATTAAATTCACAATAAAATAAAACATCATTAAAACTAGGCAAATAAAAAGGAAGAGAAGAGAAGAGGTGGCAGCTTGGCTGCCCTTGGGCTCCACGGCAAGGCTGCAACAAGGTGGCAAGATGGCTGCTAGGTGGCTGCAACGGAACAAAGGAGCAGCAGCGTGGCAGCAGTGGCGTGATGACTCAAAGTGGCAGCGACAAGGTGGCACAAGGTGGTGGCGTGGCTGCAAGGTCCTCCTTCCCAAAGGCTTCAGCACAAAATAAAAGAGAAGAGAAAGAGGTGGCTGCAGCAAGAAAAGAAAAGAGAAAGAGAGAGAGCTAGGGTAGGCGGCAAGAAAAGAGACAGAGAGGCTAGGGTTTCAGAACTTGCAAAAAGGAACTCTCTCTTTGTGTTATAAAGATGTATTTATAGAGTGAGGGGGGATGAAGCTTTCCTCTCCTTTTCAATGTGGGATTGACACTTTCCTTGCACATTAAGACTTGTAATTTTCGGCCAAGCATGGGCCTTGGGCTGATTTGGGCTCTTTTTGGGCGTAACTTATTTTCAGCTCGCGGAACTGCTGCGCTACCTTTAGTAAAATGGCCATATCTTGAGCTAGAAAACTCGGAATCAAAATCCGTAAAATTCTCTGCGAAGCTAACATCCGTAGCTTTCCAACCATATATGGCATGACATTTGATTCGCTCTGTAGAAATACAGAATCACTGTCGAAATTTAGTGTTCATTTTTCAGGGTTTTGACTTCTTGTTCAATTAGGATTCCTTGTGATCTTTGACTGAATCTTATGAGATTTCCCTTGAGCATGAAGGATTCCTTCCTTGGGCCTTGGATCAGCTGAGTGAGTGCGGCATAGGCTTGGGCTCTTGGACCTTGGAATGGCACAACTTGGGCTTCCTCCAATTGGGCTTGCAATAGGCGCATGACCTTGGTCCTTTGGGCTAGGGTTATGTGCATGGCCCATAGTGCATGGGCTGCATATGTGGTTCATGTCATGTGATGATGTGGCACGGTTGACCATTGACTTTGACATTTGACCTTTGACTTTGACCAAAAGTCAACCTTGACCAAAAAGATTCCCCAAAAGATTTTGTCTGAGATTCTCCAAAGATTCCTTCCAGATTCCAAATCATTCTAGAAAATTTCCTCAAGATTCTTTTTCCCATTTTTTCCACTTTTACCATAATGCCCTTGATGTCTCCTAACATGGTTAGGACTCTTTTTCCAACAAGGATTAAGTTTCCTAGTTCATTCAGGATTTCCTGCTCCAACTAGGACTTCTCATTTATGACTTCTGGCAATGGTGATTTCTTCTTCCCCAAGAATGACACTTCCTGATGTGATCAGGAATCCTTATTGAACTAGGATTGCACCTTTCCTGGTGTGACCAGGATTTCTTCTCATTTCCTAGTTTGACTAGGAAAACCTCCAAATTGGTCTTTTAAGCTCATTTCCTCTCATTTGCTCATTTAATCCTACAAGCACAAAAACAAACTAAAAGTACATAAAGTATCAAGTTCTTGCATTCTAGGTTAGGAAGTTAGTATCATAAAGTGATGCAAATTGCACACTCATCATCAAGTCAAAGTCAACAAGTCAAAGGTTCTAGAAGATTGTAGAAGGCTTGAGGTGCAAGAAGGGATGATTGGGCCCTAATTCTATGCCATGCGGCAAGCCCAAGAGGATAAAGCGACATCTCTATTTCTTGGCCTAGAAGACTTTCCTTTAAGTTGAAATTCTGATTTGGATAGGAGATATTGCAAGATTTGGTCAAAGATCACAAAGAATCCAAGATTTCGACAGCATGCCTAGACCTCTACAGATCAAATTTGATGGCATGCTATCTATAGTTGGAAAGCTAGGGATGTTAGCTTTGCGGGGAATTTTACGGATCTCAATTCCGACATATCTAGCATAAGTTATAGCCATTTTAGTGGAGGTAGTGCAACAGTTCTGCGAGTAAAAAAAAAAAGTTACGCCCAAAAAGACCCCAAATCAACCCAAGGCCCATTTTTGGCCGAAAATTAGAAGCCTGAAGTGTTGAGTGCTCATTTTACAATATTTTATGATACTAACTCACTAACCTAGAGTGCAAGAACTCGGTATTTTGTGTTTTGTAGTTTGTTTTTGTTCTTATAGGATTAAATGAGGAAAGAAGAGAAAAGGAGCCGAAAGAGCCATTTTTAGACATTTCCTAGTCAAACTAGGAAAGGTGGAGAAATCCTGGTCACACCAGGAAATGCTGAATCTCAGTCAAACTAGGATTCCTAGTCTCACAAGGAAAGATCAAGCTTGAATAAGAAGAAATTATGAAGATTCGAAACCAGAAATGAGAAATCCTAGTTGGAGCAGGAAATCCTATTTGAACTAGGAAACCTAATCCGTAGGAGGGGCAAAATGGTAATTGTGAAATCCGAGTGAAGATAGAAATCCTAAGTCAATAAGGATTCCTAGGTGGACAAGGAGAAGTGGTCAAAAGTCAAAGTCAATAAGTCAAAGGTTCTAGAAGTTTCTGGAAGATATTGGGCCAAAGCACAAATGGATAAGAGTGATTTTCTGCCAAGCCATTGGGCTTGGGTGTAACGACCCGACCCAAATTTCATTGGAAGTTAAAATTTTTATGTAACTTTGGTTTAAAGAGGGTTTCAAGGAAGTTTAGTTTTCGCAACCTTGGAAATTTTTTTGAAATTTACTTTGGGAGTTTTTGAGAGTTTATTTGACGTTTTCACTGAAATTGATTTAACGTTATTTAAAAGTTAAATTTGGATTTAAAAATGTTTTGTTTTAAAATTTGTAAGACTCTGTATTTTTCTGAGTTTTATTTCGAAAAGTATTTTAAAGATTTGGAGAATTTATTGTGAATATTTTGGGAATTTATTGAGAAATAAAATGTTTTGGATTTATTTTAGATTTTCGTTTTAAATTAGACTTGATTCCAAAGTTGACTTTTAAAATAAAGGGATTTTCGATTTTGACTTCGGGTTCGTTGAATAGGTTTCGAGCTCATGAGTTCATAGACACGTAGCACGCATCATTTTGAGTTACGGTTTGAAAGTTACGGACATGTGAAGTGAGGGGCAATTTTGTAAATTTATAAAAGTGAGTTTTTAAATACCCAAAAATCAGAAAAAAAATTTTCGGATTTCTCTCTCTCTCTCTAGAACTTTCTACCACATTCTCTCTCTCTCTCTCTCTCTCTCTCTCTCTCCCTGTCTTCTCCTCCCCCGCAACCCGCCCCTGCACATCAACCAACATCCACCGCTCTCGCCGCCGACCACCCCTCGCCGACCCATTCTCACCAGCGTGACCCCACAGGGCCACCCACCACCCCCCCAGTCACCCCTTACAACCCAGCCCACTTACGCGAGCGAACAGGGCCAGAGGAGGCCCATCTGCCATCGCCAATAGTCGCCGGCCATTCCGGCCACCTGAGACCTCGAGCGAGCCTTCCCGACGCCGACCACCTCTCCCGGCCATTCCTCCAGCCAGCCCAGCTCCCACACGCGCGAAATCAGGGCCAAAGAAAGCCCAACCCGCCGCCTCTCCCTCGCCGAATTCCGGCCAAATCTCAGCCCCTTTCATCCCTATTTTGGTGAGATTTCTTCCTCTTCCTTTGGGCTTTCATTTTCCTAACTGATGTTGATTAATTTCGAGTATATAGGAATTTGAAATTTTTGGGTTTTGAAGCCATTTCGGGTTGTTCTTTAATTTTCGGACTAGAGGGCTATTTTTGTTGTTTTGAATAATAAATTCTATTCCTAGGAACCCCAATTGTGGTTTAAGATTGAAGGATTGAGTGGGTTTGAGGAATTAGGCATTTCTTGGTTGAATTTGGAGTTGGGGCACCCACCTTGGGTAGCACCCACAGTAATTCTGAACCCCCACTGCCATTCGTGAACTAAGGACTATTTTGGGCATTTGTGGAGTGGGTTGTTGAGCATGGCTACGTGAGTGTGATTGGAGAAGCCGAAGTTGTTTGTAAGTTTAATTTTGAACATCGTAAACCGTCGAGTTAGAACGAGTGTCGGGCGTGATGTTAAGTTGAGCACACATCTACCTTTAAGTGTCTTGAGTCGAAACTAATTTTATTTCGTTAATTGTCTATTTTATAGGCGAAACGATTCGGCAGAGGATCGGAGCTAGGATTCTCACTGTGAGTGGACTTTTATTTTTGAAAATGTTTATGGAAGTTTATAATTTAATTTATATTTGTTTTCTAGTTATTGTTTGAGAAATAAGGATCTTTGAATTGATGGTTTAATCCTTAGTGAGTTATGAAAATCATATCATTTCAATTATTTTATAATGTCGATTTGAATCGGGATTTGATGTTTGGCTTTTAAAACAATATACAAGTGGTCGTTTTAGCATAATTTTTATATATTGATTTTTCTTGAACGAGGGGTTCTCGACATTTATTACCACTCTTTTTATTATGTTTATAACTTATTTTATTTTGGACCTATTGTGAGAAAGGTGGAATTGAGATTTATATCGATTTATTATTTCGTTTTCAAAAGTTTTGAAAAAGGTTTTGGGGAAGTTGACATTCTAAGTAAAAGCTATGTGGTTTGTCAAATTGTTGTTGGTTTTCAAACCACCTTTGCAGTACCCTCCAGGTTATCAGATAAATAGGTCTTTGGGACCCATCACGGCACACATATAGGCTTTGGGCCGTGTGTCAGGATGCTTCGCCCTTTGGGGGCCGCTCTGCGTGCACGTATGACAGAATTGCCTGCACGTGTTGGATTTTACTCCACGCGTGTGTATGGCCAGGAGATTGCCTGCACGTGCTGATTTTATTCGCACGTGTGTATGACCATGATATTGCCTGCACGTGTTGGATTTTACTCTACACGTGTGTATGGCCAGGATATTGCCTGCATGTGCGATGCAGGAATTCCGCATAGATGTATGGCTAGGTTATTCAAGGTATATAGCATGGTGGAAAATGAAATTGTTATTTTCAAGAGTTTAAGTATGGATTTTAAGTGAGAAATACCTTTCGAGTTTTATAATGACTTCGATTTTTTATTATTTTTTATGACTTTGTTAATTCAGATGGTTGGCTATTTAGAAATGGGTTTGATTTATCTTTTCCTTGAGTTCCCAATGGTTTTATAATACTCTTAAGCTTGAAAATGGTTTTAAACTGGGGGATTTCAAAGAGCGACGTGAGGTCTTAAAGTTAAACGTGTCTTATAAAGGGATTTTCTGAAAAGTTATTTAATCTTTGATTTCATTTCCATTCGACTGTCCACTCACTGAGTTATCTCACAGTTTCTTTGTTTTGTCTTAAATTGTCCCCCCAGGTAGTAGCTTTGTTGGAGGTCGAGCCAATAACGTCGAGGCATTTACGTCCATATTCCATTCGGACCCAGTAGGCGCCATTTTATTTTCGGTGTAAAAATTCTTTGTAATAGATTAGTGGCTATGATAACCACTTTTAAATTTTAAGTTGGTCTTCTTTGAATTTGTTGGGTCCGAGACCCTTTTTGGTTTTGGTAGAGGTGGTTGCTGTTTAGAAGTGCTTTTAAACAGGTTTTAAAATTTCTGGGTTAGTTCATTTTCAGGTGAGGTTCTGCCGAATTTTCGGTAGGATTTTCCTTAATTTTGGATTCCCGCAGGACCTCTCCGGGTTTCAGGGTGGAATCCGGGGGCGATCCTGTCATTGGGCCAGGCGCAAAACCCTAAGGAGGGTGCGACATGGGCTTAAGTTGAAGCTAAGTGGCTGGCGCATGGGCTGAAGGTTGAGTGCCTAGTGATTTGCGCAAAGGGCTGATTGTTATGCATATTGGGCTTAAGTTAGTGTGTCCTTGGTCCATTAGGTTAAGTTCCAGCAATTCCACATTGAAGAGGAATAGAAATTGCAGTCCCACTTTTCTCTATAAATATATCCTTATAACTCAAAGAGAGGGTTCTCTCCTGAAATTTCAGAAAAGCCTCTCTTTTTCCTTGCCGCACACTCTTTCTCTTCTTCTTCTTTTCTTTTCTCTTGCCGCAGCCCCCATCTCTCTCTCTAATTTTTCTGCCGCAGCTCCTATCTCCCTTTGCATCTCTTTCTTTTTAATTTTGGGTTGAACCGAAGGAGGAGGAGGAAGCCTTGCCGCAGCCACGCCATCTCCACCTTGCTACCACCTTGCCGAGCACCCCAGCTGCCTTGCCGTGGAGCCCAAGGCCGAGCAGCAGCCCATCACGTCACCACCTTGCAGCCACGCCACCTTCTTGCTGCCACTATCTCGCCGCCTTGCTGCTGCCGTGGCTTGATCTCTCTTCCCTTCCTTTTCATTTTCGTAGTTTAATTATGCTTTATTTATTTATGGATTTAATTATGTGTAACTAAATATTGGGCTAGGGCTAGGATGAAGCCCTAGCAATACTAATTACTTTTACTATGGATTATTAATATTTTAATTGTTTACATGTGGACAAATCTTGGATCTCTGTTTAAATTGACTCTATTTGCTTCGCATCTTTGACTGATCACCTTAGGTTGCATGCATCTAGATTTATGTTGTGAAACTAAAAAAGCTCAAAAGGATGATAGTTTCAGTAGGCGACAAGTGAGTATCCTAAGATAATATTCATGAGAAAAGAGGTCATAGATGACATAGGGTACATTAATTTGGATCTATGCTCTATGTGTTTGTCACTCTCACAAATTGTAATGACTCTTGCATGGACAAGCCTTAAGTACGCTTAGGGAACATGTAAGTTAACTGGCTAAGGGAGGCCTAAGAAGCTCTTAGTTATGCACAGTAAGGAGAGTAATTGCTAAAAGTAACTAAGGAAAGTAATTGCTAAAAGTAACTAATCAAACCTTTTAGTAGACGAACTTTGTTGACATGTTTGCATATTGATTGTTAGTATCCATAGTAGGGTGAATGGTATGCTAGTGGTGGATTCTGACCCCTAGTGTTTCGTTATCATTGTTTTTAGGCATAAATTCAATTTAGACACATAACTATATATGCTATTTCAACGGGGTCCACGAACTTTCAAATATTTCAAATATAGACCTGATTTATTATGTAAATTGAAAAATGAAATTTCGTCCATCAATTTATTGAGAGATCAATTAAATGTCAGATTGTCTTTTACTAACGGAGATTAATTGGCGACATGGCACCAACTCAGCATACATTTCCCGCCAAATGAGCAACACATGTCCACTTGACACGAGTTCACACATCCATCACTTCTTTCCCGCTCGTCGAACGCTCTCCTGACCATTTAGTCTCCCAGAAACATCACGTTTTCCCCCAAATTCGAATATAAATCCCTCACTTGTGTTCAACGAGCGAGAAAGAGATGATGAGTTTGTGGACCCGTGTCAGGGGTTAGGTGGACCCGTGTCGCTCATTTGGCGGGAAATGAGCGACACGGGCCCACAAACTCTCTCTCTCTCTCTCTCTCTATTATTATTATTAAATTGTGGGCTTGTGTCGCTCATTTGGCGGGAAATGTTTGCTGAGATAGCGCCACATCGCTAAGTAATCCCGGTCAGCAAAAGCCAAGCTGTCATTTAACTGATCTCTCAACGAATCAATGGACAGAAATTTATTTTTCAATTTAGATAATAGATCAGGTGTATATTGGAAATATTTTAAAGTTCATAGACCCCGTTGAAATAGCTTATATAGTTATGTATCTAAATTGAATTTATGCCTTGTTTTTATCTAAATTCATTCAGTTTGTTATTTTAAAGTTTGGTTGCTTATTTGATTAGTTTAGCCTCAGTCTCAAAACCCAATCAAAACCCCCCATTTACGTGTGCGAGTTAGAGTTGATTTAATTGAATTTAATTGAGTTAGTAATCGTGACATTGATACAATTTCTTGAGGGATCGACCTCGTATTTGCAAGTGACAGGACCGCCCCCGGATTTCCACCCTGAAACCCGGAGAGGTCCTGCGGGAATCCAAATTCAAGGAAAATCCTACCGAAAATTCGGCAGAACCTCCCCTGAAAATGGACTAACCCAGAAATTTCAAAACCTTGATCCCAATATACCACTAAGCTGGAGATGAGAAACTTGAATGCCTCGACGTGGTACGGTCTGACCTCAGCTATTGCTATTACATGGGGAAATGTAAAAATAACAAAATATGAGAAACAAACTCTCAGTGAGTGGACAAAATAAACTTCAAAACCTTTCATAATTTCATTTTCGAACATCATCTCAAAATCAGTAAATCTTTCTTGATTCTGAAACTGAAACCAACGACTTCAAACATTGAAATCTCTTATGAACATAGAGAATGATGGGAAATAATAGAAATGCTATAACTTATAAAATCTCTAGCTAAAACCTTTTTCAAGTCTCGAACTGATAGAAAACAACTAAATATATTTTTATCTAATAAAGTTTTTAGAATTATCGCTGGCCATATAAGTACCCATTCGACGGGCTCCACCTGGTATCGTTACAAAACCGTCGCACCAAGTGGATCGTCTACATAACCTTCCACCCGCACCGTCGTAACGCCGTCATGCGAGTGGATTTACGATGTCCCTTGTACCGTCGCAACGCCGTCATACAAGTGGACTTACGATGGCCCTTGTACC
>QANW01008985.1:162105-180758 GCA_003254865.1 Dryas drummondii | reverse complement strand
CAAATCCGGCAGCATAACGGCATCGGGAATACGATTTCCCAAGCCCGTGTACCTATTAAGACCAGACAACCAACAATCCGATATACAGGGTTCACAACTTGGCCGTTCAACAACCGAAATGGGCGGTAACCACCACGCACGGTGGCTTCCCGACCTCTAACAACACACAAATACTCACCAAAGCGCAAACAGACCCTAGAATTGGCCTCTGGATGTCCTGGGGAGGCTGATTGACAAGGAAGACTGCTCGACCCGCCACCACCAGTGGCGGAGCTGGCAGTGGCAGCAGCAAAACATCACCTCGACAGAAAATTTCAATCCAAAACAAGCCCAAATTCAGTCCAACAATTTACAAGCAACAAATAAAAGGATTTAGGACAGAAATTTAGTAACAACAACTCAACCCGGCCACCACACGCGGAGGAACTCGCGGTGGCTGTGAGCTTCAGACAGGGTTTTTCAATTCTAGAGATAATCGAGTCAAACAAAGTACAATTACATGTAGAGGAGAGAGAGAGGATCAGTTTGGGTACCTCACTCGACGAAAACGCCGCCGGAAACACCAGAAGCTGGCCGGAGAAGACAGCTGGCCCTGTGCCTTCGTTTTGCGTGCTGCCGTGGTCCGATGAACGATCGGGAACCACCCATGGACTCGCCGCGACAAGGGGGAGATGGCCCAAGTGGTCCGGCGTCGCGTCTTGGCCGGAGACGGCGGATCGTCGTCGCTTGGGTTCAATCGGGTTTGGCCTGGATTCGGATTTTGGCTGGGTTTCTGGGTGATCCGAGACCAAGGGAAGAGAGAGGAAGGGACGGCGAGCTCGGGGAGCTTTCGTCCGCCTCCAACCACCGCCGGACGCGCGCCCACGCGCCGGTGACAGGACGGCGGTGCTGAACAGGCGAGAGAAGAGAGAGAGAGAGAGTGTGTCCGGGTGAGAGGAGAGAATGTCGGGGGGGGTGTGTGTCCGTGAAGAGAGAGAGATAAGAATTTAAATAAAAATTTAGATCTTTCTAGAAATCCCTAGAACGCTAAAGACTAAAATGCCCCCCAAACTTTGTTCGTCTGTAAAATCCAAACTGTAACTCCGTTTTGCGTGTACTTCGCGCCTACAAACTCGTGGGATCGGGATCTATCCAAAGGGCCAAAATTCAAAATCAAGAGCCTACTAATTCCAAAAGTCAACTTGGAGTCAAGTCTAATTTAAAACGTTAAAAAAAATTCTAAACATTTTATTTCTCAATAAACTCCCAAAGTAAATACAAAAATTTTCTAAGGTTGCAAAGATTGAACCTCCTTGAAATCCTCTTAAAACCAAAGTTAAATAAATTTTTTTTTAACTTCCAGTGAAATTTGGGTCGGGTTGTTACAGCAAGCTTTGCTACTCTGTGATTCGTGCACTTGCGAGTTAACCTAGAGTTGTTACAAAGTTTTAATATAATTGCTCTAGGAAAACATACAACATAAAGGAGCAAGGAATGCACTTATCCCACATTGGAAAATCAGCAAAACCTCTCCACCTCCTTACTACTATATAAGACCCTCACGTTCTCACATATCTGGCATCTTCTACACCTTACACCTTTTTATTTTCTGAAAGTTATAGAGAGAGAGAGAGAGAGAGAGAGAGAGAGAGAGAAGTTGGCGCAAGGAGGAGGAGGGGGCAGCAAGCCTTCTTGCTGCCCTAGCCGCATCTTCCTTGGGTTTTTCTTTATTTTCTTTCCCTGTCTTTTTCTTTTGACTTTCTTCTTTTTCTTTAGTTAATTAGTCTGTTCTTGCTTTCATTATGGATTCAATGATTATAATGGAAGTTAGATATTTTATTTTCTTTTATATGTTTTGAGTTTTTATTGTTTTGCTAAGTTGGATGATGAAACTTTAATTGTGAGTTCTGCAATGGTGACACTTGTGATTTAATTTGATGTATGTGGTAAATCTTTGATCTCTAGTAAAATTGATTATATTTGTTTGCACCCTTTGACTAGCTACCTTAGGGTAATTGCATTTAGATTATGTTGTGAAATTAAATAAGCTTGAAAGGATGATAATTTCAATTGGCAACAAGTGAGTATCCTAAGAATGTACTCATGAGAAAAAGGATCATTGGATGTTCATACGTTACATTAAGGTGGGTCTATGCTCCATGTGTTTACCGTTTTCACAAAACTTAACGACTCTTACATGGATAACAGTTGCCTTAAGTACGCTTAGGGAACATGCAAGTTAACTGACTAAGGTAGGCCTAAGAAGCTTTTAGTTTATGCATAAGGAGAACAATAGTTAGGAGTGTCCCCGAAAAGGCCTTCGGCTGGTAAGCTATATTACATTTATGCATTATCTTGAATTGCTTGGTTGTACTTCCATCAATTGGTGGTAGATTCTGAATTCTTAGCATTGTAATTATTTGTGTGTGTGTGCGTGTGTGTATGTGGAGTGCGTGAGTTTCATAACCTACAAACCCCCTTCTGTGTGTGTGTGTTAGTGAATTCTATTTGATAAGTTGAATTGGTTTGATGTGTATTTACCTATTCCTCGTTGGATTGACCTCGTACTTATACGCTATGCTTACATGAGCAATTTGTTTACTTGTGAGCTACAACTTGGTATTCATTTCTAAATTCCAAGTGAAACAAGTTGTATAAAAAGGAGTAGATCCAATTTAGTCCAAATTGCCCCAAAATATGCCCGGTTGGCAAGAAAGACATGGGGAATCACTTTCTCATGTATGAAATATTATTCTAGACTTATTGAACCATATTTGGTGTTAAGAATGCACAAAAACGTAATTTTGGTGCATACATGGTCCAATTTCGTCCAAATTGCACCGAAACGTGCCCGATTGGCAAAAAAGACATGAGGAAACACTTTCTTATGTTGGAATTAGCGTTGTAGAACTATTGAACCACATTTGGTGTTAAGAATGCACGAAAACGTAATTTTGGTGCATACATTGTTCAATTTTGTCCAACTTGCACGAAAACGTGATCTGTTGGAAAGAAAGACATGCAGATGCACATTCTCAAGTAAGGATTAGCGTTATAGGCCTATTGAACCACATGAAGTCTTAAGAACCCACGAAAACATCATTTCGGTGCATACTTGGTCCATTTTCGTCCAAATTATACTAAAACGTTCTCGGTTGGCAAGAAAGACATAGGGAAGCACTTTCTCATGTTTGGATTATTGTTCGAGACCTATTGAACCATATTTGGTCTTAAGTACCCATGAAAATGTCATTTCGGTGCATACTTGGTCCAATTTTGTCCAACTTGCACCAAAACATGTTCGGTTGGAAAGAAATACATGCAGATGCACTTTCTCATGTAAGGATTAGCGTTCTAGGCCTATTGAACCACATGAAGTCTTAAGAACCCACGAAAACGTCATTTTCGGTGCATACTGAGTTCATTTTCTCCGGTGGCCGGGGAAAGTCCCTTCCCATTTTCAATTCTGAGTCCGATGGTGGCCTCCGTTTTGCGATCCGAGACCCCTAACTTAGTATTTTCACTACACACACTAGAATTAGAGTGAGCGATTTTTATTCCCTAATTAATTGTGATTTTCTTGTACGGGATTGGGTTCGTAGAACGACCCGAAGACACGAGGCTATTTCGAGCGGCGGATTAAGCTTGTTTTCGAGGTAGGGGGAATCTGGGGAACCTTAAACTGCAAAATTTGATTTTATTGAATGTTTGTTGAAAAATGCAATATGTGATTTATATGAATTATTTGAATTACATGAACATGATATGAATTAGTTAATTATTGTATAATTATTTGAACGTGAAGCATTATTCATTAAGAAATGAAGATTTTGGTGGTAAGAAGGGGTTGAGAGTTAAATTTAAATTCATAGAGTGCGCGGAGGAGTGAAGCCCCTTCAGCAGAGACTGATAAAACGATCTAACCTCCCCAAAGCACATTGGGACCTTCGGCAGAGACCGAAGCTAAAATGAATTGCTATTTATATTTTTTTAAAGGGATTATTAAGAAAGTGCAGTATAACATTCATGCATTTATAATATTATTAAATATATATTATCTGCTCCATGTTGTATGATTCATTGAGATTCAATTTAATTAATTTTGCATGTTAAGGTGAAATGTCCCTACTAAGCCATTGGTTAGAGCTCACTCCCTTATAGACTTTGCAGGTTCAAATACTGAAGAGCACAACCCTTAGAAGAAGTAAGAAGAAGAAGTTTGTGTAAATAAGTATGAACAGACTTTGAAGTTTAGTTTCGTTTTATTTTGGAAGTTTTGTTAAACTTAAGTTACTTAGACAGATTGTGTATTGTAAACAAAGCTTAAATTCAGTATGGTATGTTAATAGTATACAGTTTCTTCTTTTATTTTATTATTCTAACTCATATTCTAGTTATAGAAGTAAATTCTATAATTAGAGTGTGATTCACACCTTAATCCGTAATTAGTTCTTCACCACGGATTGGGGCGTGGCAAAGTATGCACCGAAATGACTTTTTCGTGTGTTCTTAACACCAAATGTGGTTCAATAGATATACAACGCTAATCCTAATATGAGAAAGTGCTTCCTCATGTCTTTCTTGCCAACAGGAACGTTTTGGTGTAATTTGGACCAAGTATACAACAAAATGACGTTTTCTTATTTTCTTAACACCAAATGTTCTTCAATAGGTCTAGAACGCTAATCCTAATTTGAGAAAGTGCTTCTCCATGTCTTTCTTGCCAATAAGGAACATTTTGGTGCAATTTGGACTAAGTATATATGCACCGAAATGACTTTTTCTTGCGTTCATAATACCAAATGTGGTTCATTAGGTCTAGAATGCCAATCCTTATATGAGAAAGTGCTTCCACATGTCTTTCTTGCCAACCGGGAACGTTTTAGTGCAATGTTGACCAAGTATGCATCGAAATGACTTTTTCTTGCGTTCTTAATACGAAATGTGGTACATTAAGTCTAAAACGCTAATCCTAACATTAGAAACTACTTCCGCATGTCTTTCTTACCAACTGGGAATGTTTTGGTGCAATTTTGACCAAGTATGCACCGGTGCAATTTTGACCAAGTATGCACCGAAATGACATTTTTGTGCGTTCTTAACACCAAATGTTGTTCAATAGGTGTAGAACGCTAATCCTAATATGAGAAACTGCTTCTCCATGTCTTTCTTGCCAATAAGGAACGTTTTGGTGCAATTTGAACCAAGTATGTACCGAAATAACATTTTCTTGCGTTCTTAACACTAAATGTGATTCAATAGGTCTAGAACGCTAATCTTAATATGAGAAAGTGCTTCTCCATATCTTTC
Organism: Dryas drummondii; assembly: GCA_003254865.1. Lineage (NCBI taxonomy): Eukaryota > Viridiplantae > Streptophyta > Magnoliopsida > Rosales > Rosaceae > Dryas > Dryas drummondii. Next base: position 175,469 of record QANW01008985.1, on the reverse strand, counting down.
TTGCCAACAGAGAACGTTTTGATGCAATTTGGACCAAGTATGCATTGAAATGACTTTTTCTTGCGTTCTTAACACCAAATGTGGTTCATTAGGTCTAGAACGCTAATCCTTACATTAGAAAGTGTTTCCTCATGTCTTTCTTGCCAACTGAGAATGTTTTGGTGCAATGTGGACCAAGTAGGCATCGAAATGACTTTGTCTTGCGTTCTTAACACCAAATGTGGTACATTAGGTTTAAAACGCTAATCCTAACATTAGAAAGTGCTTCCCCATGTCTTTCTTACCAACTGGGAACATTTTGGTACAATTTTGATCAAGTATGCACCAAAATGACATTTTCGTGCGTTCTGAACACCAAATGTGGTTCAATAGGTCTAGAACGCTAATCCTAATATGAGAAAATGATTCTTCATGTCTTTCTTGCCAACATGGAACGTTTTGGTGCAATTTGGACCAAGTATGCACCGAAATGACTCTTTCTTGCATTCTTATGACAGAACCGCCCCCTAATTCCACCCTGAAACCCGGAGAGGTCCTGTGGGATCCAAAATCAAGGAAAATCCTACCGAAAATTCGGCATAACCTCCCCTGAAAATGGACTAACCCAGAAATTTTAAAACCTATTAAAACACTTCTAAGATATCAACCACCTCTACCACAACCAAAAAGGGTCTCAGACCCAACAATATAAAATAACCTTATAATTTAAGTATGGTAATCAGAGCCACTACTCCTATTATAGAATTTTTTTACAATTAAAGAAAAGGGACTTCCAAAATGGAAGTGATGCCTACAAGATCCAGGAATAGAAAATGGATGCTAATGCCTCGACCTCCACCGAATCTACTACCTGGGGGAAAAAAAAATTTAAGACAAACAAGAAAAACTCTGAGATAAACTCAGTGAGTGGACAATTAAATAGAAAGGAAATCAAAGATTAAATAGCTTTTCAGAAAACCCTTTATAAACACATTTAACTCTAACACCTCATGTCGCTCTTTGAAATCCCCCAGTTTTAAAACGCTTTCAGAAAACACGTTCAAAGTTACTATCATATTTCAATAAACCACATCAAAGCAGAAACCCTTTATCGAATAAAATTCAAACATTAAAATTTTGAATAGTTAATAAATTTAAAATAAACGATTTCAATACAACTGTATAATACATTTATTATAAAACACACCAAATCAGTTACCCGGAGAATCTGTCATACATGCGCAGAGCCGAGAATCTGTCATACGCATGCAGAGCCAGAAATTTCTGTCTTACGTGCACGCAGAGCCACCCCCAAAGGGTCAAGCATCACGACACACGACACACGGCCCAAAGCCTATGTGTGTGCTGCAATGGGTCCCAAAGACCTATCCAATCTGATAATCTGGAGGGTACTGCAAAGGTGGTTTGAAAACCATTTTTTTTTCCATAACCCAAATCATAAATATATAAAAACAAAACCCAAATCCTTTCGTATCCTTCTAAACTTTCTTTAACCAAATCAAACTCATTAATTCATGAAACTTTGAATATGCATTTGTTCAACTCACAATATCTCAATTCATAAATCCATAAAACTTTGAATATGCAAAAACCATAAATATCAATTTAAACTTAGGAAAGATGAATTTAAAAAAACAAATTTTAACTCAAAAATCCTTTAGCTTAAATTCAAACTCAATATAGCCAAGTAATAGAATTTAATCATCAACATATAAAACATTTCAAAAAAAATTAAAGGTTAGTCCACTCACAGAGATAGCCCTAGCTTCGATCCTCCGCCGGATCGTCCCGAGTCCTGGTCGTCTCGCCTATACAATAACCAATAAAATATGAAATTAGTCTCAACTCCAATACATTAGATTTGTGTGTGTGTGTTAATCCTAACGTCCCGCTAAACTCGCGCTCAACGTAATGGTTATAAATCATTTTCTCAAAACTATACACTCCCAACCCATTTCTAAACCGTCCGACCCCCAAACCATGACTCCTATGAGCTCATTTTAAACCAAAAATTTAAAAAGGAACCCTGTGTGGGGCCTACCCTACTTGGGAGTGGTCCGAAGGTTAAAACGATATCCGCAAGGTGTTCGATTCTCTAGCCAAAAGAATATTATCGTTGCTCAAGTCGCATCCACCTATCCAAAATTAATACTCAACTTAATTTGAGTCTCAAATTCATATTATCCAAAGAAATTGATGACTGGGTGGTCAGAACCACCGCCGTCGCCGCCCAAAGTGGCGGTTGTCTAGCCTAAATTTTTCAATTGTTCAATTCTTAAATTTTCTAATTATAATAATCAAATAACATTTCCTAGGGGTGTAAATTGTCCAAAATACCTCAAAACGCCACCCAAAAATTAAATTCCCTAGAGAACCTGAAATGGGCATCAAAACCTTAAAACTTCACTTCTAAAATTTCAAAAATTAACTAACAATTTCATAGGGGAAAAGAAATTCAAGCTAAGGGGAAGAAAACCCACCAAGAGATTTGATTATTGGAGCTTGAAATCTGCCGAAATCAATGGTGGAAACCGGCGGCAAAGTGGGCTTTCTTGAGTTGTTCTACGGGCGGAAGAGTATTAGCTGGCTGGAGGAGGAGCTTGAGGGGATGGTCGGCGCCTAGAACGTCGGTCGGTGGCCTTGGGCTGCCGAGAAGCTGGTCGGAAAAACGAGCACGGCCTGCTGGAATTGCACGCAGAGAAGGAGAGAGAAGAGTGTCGGGGAGAGAGAGAAATAAAGAGAGAGAGTGGGCTCGGGAGGGTGGTCGGTGCCTGGGGGATGTTCGCCGGAGTCAGAGGCTGGCAGGGGTGGCCGGTGATGGTGAGTGGTGGTGGCTGGGTGGTGACACAGGGGAGGGGTGTGGGAGAAGAAGGAAAACGGAGAGAGAGAGAGAGAGAGAGAGAGAGAGAGAGAGAGAGAGAGAGAGAGAGAGAGAGAGAGAGAGAGAGAATCCCAAAATGAGAGAGAGATGGGCTGACTTTAAATTGTGGTGTTTGAGTTTTGAAATTACCCAATTGCCCTTTCTAGAAAACTCTCCACCTTTCCTACTAAAATTCCCAATTTGAACACCATCTTTGCCTATGCGTTTGGAAACTCGAGTTCTAATTAACCGTCTCGAACTTAAAGGCTACAATTTGAATTAAAACACCACTCTAAATGCTAGAATTCCCTTCCAAAAATTTTAATAAGGCCCGCCCAAAAGATTAATTTTTTATTAAAGAAATAAGACTTGGGTTCGGGTCGTTACATCTTAACACCAAATGTAGTTCATTAGGTCTAGAACTCTAATCCTTACATGAGAAACTGTTTCCTCATGTCTTTCTTGCCAACTGGGAACGTTTTGGTGCAATGTGGACCAAGTATGCACCAAAATGACTTTTTTCTTACGTTCTTAAAACCAAATGTGGTACACTAATAGTAATATGAGAAAGTATTTCTTCATGTCTTTCTTGCCAACCAGGCACATTTCAATGCCATTTGGACGAAATTTAACCAAGTTTGCACCAAAATTTCGTTTTCGTGCGTTCTTAACACCAAATATGGTTCAATAGATCTAGAACGCTAATCCTAATATGAGAAAGTGTTTTCCCATGTCTTTTGCTAACCGGGAACGTTTTGGTGCAATTTGGACCAAGTATGCACCGAAAATGACGTTTTTGTCACTCCCCAATTCGGGATTAAAAGTTAATCTTAGATTAAGGTGTGAATCACACTCTAATTATAAAATTAACTTTTATAACCAGAATGTGATAATGGAAAATAAAATAACGGGAGATAAAATTGATACTATTATATTATAAATTGGATTCAAGCTTAATTTACAACGTAAATCATACATCTGTACAATACAACACTCACAGTCTTAAAATGTAACGACCCGACCCAAAGTTGACTTTTAAAAATAATGGACTTTCGTCTTTGACTTTGGGCACGTTGAAAAGGTCTCGAGTCCACGAGTTCGTAGACACGCGGCACGCGTCAATCGGAGTTACGGTTTAAAAGATATGGGTGTTTGAAGCGAGGGGCGATTTCGTAAAATTGGACAAATTGGGTTTAAAAATCAGATTTTTCTAGAATTTTCTCTCTCTCTCTCTAGAAGGTTCTCTCTCTCCTCTTTTTAAGGCTCTCTCCCCGATTCTCCCTCAGCCTTCTCTTCCCTCTCCCTGCGCACGGCCAGCTCTGGTGAGAACTCACCTTCGCCGGCCAACCCACGACAGCCGAAGGCCACTGACGTGACCCCTAGCCGCCGGCCATCCACCCTCGAGTCCTCCTTGCACCGGCGAGCTCTCCCAAGCGCAGAAACAGCCGAGAGAAAACACAGCTCACCGTCGGCGATCTCATCTTTCCGGCGACGACGGGACACCGGACCTACTGGGTCCTCTTCCTCTCACCACGGCGAGTTCAACCATGGGCCCCGTTCATCCAGACGACGCTCCACGACGGAGCAATGAGCTCGGGAAGCCAAGACAGCCGCCGGCTTCCGCCGCCAATTCCGGCGTTTCCGGCGATAATTGGCCATCGATCCAGTTGACAAAATCGATCCTTTAGGTACGGGTAATCTTTCCCCTAAGGTGTGATGTTCAATTTTAAGATTTTAGAAATTCAATTTTATGGTTTATGTTATTTTCGAATATCTTGAAATTGGACTCAAATTCGTGTTGTTTTTGTGCAATTAAAGGTTCAATTATATGATTAGGATTGTTTGGAGTTGAATTTGGGTATTTTTAAGTTTGTGCCGCCGCTGCCACCATCGGCTCCGCCACTTGTGGCGGCGGGTCGGGTGATTTTTCCTTGTCAATCAGCCTCCCCAGGACATCTAAAGGCCAATTCTAGGGTTTGTTTGCATATTGGTGAGTGTTTGTGTGTTGTTAGGGCTGGGCAGCCACCGTGCGTGGTGGTTACCGTCCATTTCGGTCGTTGAACGGAAGTTGTGAACTCTGAATATTTAAATGTTGGTTGTCTGGTCTTAACAGGTACATGGGCTCGGGAAATCTCATTCACGATGCCGTTATGCTGCCGGATTTGGTATCCGAGCAATGGCACCGTGAAGGATATTTCTGTCTTTTACGTAGATAAATTGTGAGTGAAACGTATCGGTCTTTTAATGTAGAGTACCGTTAATAAATCGTCGGTATTGTGTGAGTTGATGCTTTATGTTAAAGGGNAGCCGCCGGCTTCCGCCGCCAATTCCGGCGTTTCCGGCGATAATTGGCCATCGATCCAGTTGACAAAATCGATCCTTTAGGTACGGGTAATCTTTCCCCTAAGGTGTGATGTTCAATTTTAAGATTTTAGAAATTCAATTTTATGGTTTATGTTATTTTCGAATATCTTGAAATTGGACTCAAATTCGTGTTGTTTTTGTGCAATTAAAGGTTCAATTATATGATTAGGATTGTTTGGAGTTGAATTTGGGTATTTTTAAGTTTGTGCCGCCGCTGCCACCGTCGGCTCCGCCACTTGTGGCGGCGGGTCGGGTGATTTTTCCTTGTCAATCAGCCTCCCCAGGACATCTAAAGGCCAATTCTAGGGTTTGTTTGCATATTGGTGAGTGTTTGTGTGTTGTTAGGGCTGGGCAGCCACCGTGCGTGGTGGTTACCGTCCATTTCGGTCGTTGAACGGAAGTTGTGAACTCTGAATATTTAAATGTTGGTTGTCTGGTCTTAACAGGTACATGGGCTCGGGAAATCTCATTCACGATGCCGTTATGCTGCCGGATTTGGTATCTGAGCAATGGCACCGTGAAGGATATTTCTGTCTTTTACGTAGATAAATTGTGAGTGAAACGTATCGGTCTTTTAATGTAGAGTACCGTTAATAAATCGTCGGTTTTGTGTGAGTTGATGCCTTATGTTAAAGGAAGCCCAGTATAGGGTTCAGACCATGAGAAGGAATTGACGAAAATTGAGACTAAGGGATTAAGTGAGGATTTAGCAATTATCATACAATAGACTGTGAGTAGGAATGACAAACAAGTGAGGAAGGGTCGTGAGTAGGGATCAATTTCAGAAGGTTTCAGTATAGTTCAGGGTAGACTGTGAGTGGATCCTTGGTTTTCGAAATGTTTTGTACGTTTTATAATTTAACTCTTTTCTTGATTTATTTGAGTATGGACAGTTTTCTAGAAAAAAGTTTTGGTATTATTTTGGGAAAGTTTTATTAATGAATTTCTGTCCTTCAGAAAATGAGTTTGAATCGAGCAGCTTTCACAATTTGAGAATAATTTTATTTAAGCGGATTTATGGAAAGATTTCAATTTCAATTTTTATCTGGAGGAGTAGTTTTGAGAGGTGGTTGATTGAGATATACAGAAGCGGTTTCAAACCGCCATACTAGTACCCCCCCTTCAGCAGGTACATAATTGCTCTGCACTCGCCTAGAGATGACTCGGCGGTGTATGACCAGCACAGGTACATAATTGCTCTGCACTCGCCTAGAGATGACTCGGCGGTGTATGACCAGTACAGGTATATAATTGCTCTGCACTCGCCTAGAGATGACTCGGCGGTGTATGACCAGTACAGGTATATAATTGCTCTGCACTCGCCTAGAGATGACTCGGCGGTGTATGACCAGTACAGGTATATAATTGCTCTGCACTCGCCTAGAGATGACTCGGCGGTGTATGACCAGCACAGGTACATAATTGCTCTGCACTCGCCTAGAGATGACTCGGCGGTGTATGACCAGTACAGGTACATAATTGCTCTGCACTCGCCTAGAGATGACTCGGCAGTGTATGACTAGCACAGGTACATAATTGCTCTGCACTCGCCTAGAGATAACTCGGCAGTGTATGACCAGCACAGGTANTTGAGAAATAGTTTTAAAGTTGGAGGGTTTCAAAGAGCGTCGTGAGTGAAATTGGATAGATGTTTGTTTGTACCGTGTGTTGTATGGCTTTTGTTCGTTAGGACTTGGGCTGGTTAGAACTTGGTAAGGTTTAGGCTTGAAGCTTGAGAAGGGAAGCGAGGGTGATTATGCCATGAGGTTATTAATTAGGATGTGAATGTTTGAGGTTGATGTTGAGGTTAATAGTAACGATTAGGCAATTGATTTGCAAGAATACTTTATTATTATTATTGATGAGATTTGATGTGCATATGAGGAGTTTTTGATTACCTTGATGCTTGGATGATTGGTGGTGGAATGTTTTGTGATTAAGTAATTATGGATATGGATTGTTTTTGAGTTTGGGGATTGAGAAAATTATTGAGGACAATTATTATGTCACTTCACTCATACGAGCTCTAGTGAGCTTACCGGGTTTGTCGTATAACCTGGTACACCATGGATGTGGTGTATGATTTGTGTTTTGCAGGTAAAGCAGTGGGGAGAAGACGATGCAGTGGGACCCAGAGAGATTTATTTAATTGTTTTTACTAAGTGGTTTGTTTAAAATGTTTTTGACAGAATTATATTTACTTACGTTGTTGTGCATGGCTCAAAAGTAAGAGAAAACAGATTTAACAGTTTGATGTTCAGTATTTTCATGGGCCCGAGGTCCGGGCTGTTTCATAAAATCTAAATTAGCTCCGATTTAGTTCACGCTTAATCACCTTAATTACTCCCGGTCGGTTTCACACTAACTCTCGCTACAATACCTGCAAAATCTATGAGGGGGTGAGCTCAAACCAACAACTCTGTAAGGACATTCAACCTTATCATACAAAATTAGTTATATTAAAGCTCATTGAAACAAACAACATGGAGCCGATAATACATAATATAATAATTTTATTAATGCATGAATGTTATGCTGCACTTTCTCCATTTAAATCTCATAATATGGATAAAGAGTTAATCCATATAATAAAACAAACAGGTCTACATGTCTCATACCATGCATTTAACCACTGTGGCCCCGAATGTCCTATTATACAAATTAACACTCGATGCATATTGAAATATAAATTGCAATACACATCTTCACTTTAACTGCAGTTAAAGTGCAAGATAGCCTAACTTCGATCGCAACCGAAGGTTCCAATGCGCCTTGGGGTTTAGATAATTTTATTAGTCGCAACTGAAGAGGCTTTTCTCCCCACGCACACTACGAAATTTAAATAACATAATATAAATCCTCAATCATTTCTTATCACCGTAACTTCAATTCTCAATGAATCATGATTCACATTCAAATAAATGCACGAATAATAATTTATAATAATAAACTCATTCCAATCATGCTCAAGTAATTCAAATAATTCATATAAGTCATGTATTAGCACACATATTGCATTTTTCAACAATGATTCAATAAAATCAAATTTTGTAGTCAAAGGTTCCCCAGATCTCCCTACCTCAAACGTGTGGTTAACTCGCCAATAGAGGTTGTCCCGTACCTTCCAGTCGTTCTCCGAGCCTAAAACTGTACAAGAAAATAACAAAAACGCACAATTAAACAAAGAACAAAAGTCGCTCACTCTCAAATCCTAGTGTGTGTAGTGCAAAAAACTAACTTCGGGGCCTCAGATCACAAAACAGAGGCCACCATCGGACTTGGAATCGAAAATACAGTGGGGATGGACCTTTCCCCGGTGACCAGAGCTGCCAAAAACCACCGCACGTGCCACCACGCGCCGATGGTGCCAGTGGTGGTCCAGCGGCATTGTTCATCATCTTTTACAATTTTTTGAAATTTCTAGTTTTTCCTTTGTTTTTTCTCAACTCTGGGTCACTGTTTACCTATCAAATCACCTCCAAATTGAGCAAACTTATACTCATTTTAAAGCTCTGCAACTCCTTTTTACAACCATATAAAAAACACTCAAAACGGATCTTTACAACTCAAGATATAAGGCCTCAAAGTAGGCCACCCTTCCTACAACGAAAATTTCCAAAAAATTTCAAATTTTCCAATTTCAAACTAACTTCAATCCCCTTCAATTCTAACACCCTAAATAAGTTTCTTAAGCTTCTAAAACACATTTAAAGCCTCCAAATCAAACACCCAACTTCAAATCCACATAGAATTCAAAACCCAATCCGAATCTTTTTCTTGTTTCCCTCCAATTCCTATAATGTTTGTGATCCTATAGACCTCTCTAACCACTAAGTGAAACTCATCAAAACCAGAAATCCAAAACCAAATATAAATTCCATAAAAACAGAGGATTTATGAAAAGAATTCAAAACTCATCTTCTTCCACCTTTCTTTCTCTTTCTCTTTCTCTTTCACTCTCTGTTCATCCTTCCTTTCTCTCTATTTTTCTTCCCCTCTTTGTACCTTTGTTACTCTTTTCTCTCTCCCTTTCTTTTTTTATTCTCCTTTCTCCTTTCTCTCTTTCTCTGTCTGGTTTANCGGAAAAAAAAAAAAAAAAATTATGCACACTGACTTTTCAGTCATCACTTTTTTTTTTTTTTTTTTTTTTTTTTTTTTTTTTTTTTTTTCTATCTTCTTTCTTGCTCTATTTTCGGTTTGTCTAAATGAAACCAGCTGCCTTCTTTCTAATTCACTCAACCGCTTATAACACCAACAAACACACACACACACACACACACACACACACACACACACTCCACCGCCTAACACACACACACTATCGAACACACACACACACACACATTTACTCACATACACCGCCCACCACCTTACTAAACCAATTAAAAGCTAGCTTTCCTCCTACTGGAGGAAAGTTAAGTTAAAACATTTTTTTTAACTAAATATATATAATAATATTGAATATGTATAAATATAAAGGTTAACTTAAATATAAATGTAATTACAATATATAATTGTAAATATAAAAAAATATAAAAATAAATACTAATATTTATAAATGTAAATATGAGCAAATAGAAATATAAGTATAATTATTTATAATAAACATATATAAAATGATTTTTTTTTAAATTAGGTTATTATAGTTTTCGTGCGTTCTTAACACCAAATGTGGTTCAATAAGTCTAGAACGCTAATCCTAATATGAGAAAGTGTTTCCCCATGTCTTTCTTGCTAATCGGGAACGTTTTGGTGCAATTTGAACCAATTATGCACCGAACTAACGTTTTCTTGCATTCTTATCACAAAATGTGGTTCATTAGGTCTAGACCAATACTACAAATATGAGAAATTGCTTCTCCATGTCTTTCTTGCCAACAGGGCGCGTTTTTGTGCAATTTGGACGAAATTGGGACAAGTTTGCACTGACATTACGTTTTCATGCGTTCTTAACACCAAATGTTGTTCAATAGGTCTAGAACGCTAATTTTAATATGAGAAAGTGCTTCTCTATGTCTTTCTTTTCAATAGGGATCGTTTCGTTGCAATTTGGACCAAGTATGCACCGAAATATAGTTTACTTGTGTTCTTAACACCAAATGTGGTTCATTAGGTATAGAACAGTATGTACTACTAATATGAGAAAGTGCTTCTCCATATCTTTCTTGCCAATTGGGCATGTTTCGGTGTAATTTGAATGAAATTGGACCAAGTTTACTCCGAAATTACATTTTCGTGGGTTCTTAACACCAAATGTGGTTCAATAGTTCTAGAACACTAATGTTAATATGAGAAAGTGCTTTGCAATGTCTTTCTTGTCAACCAGGAACGTTTTCACGCAATTTGGATCAAGTATTCACCGAAATGACTTTTTCTTGCGTTCTTAACACCAAATGTGGTTCATTAGAGAACGCTAATCCTAACATAAGAAAGTGCTTTCATACGTCTTTCCTGCGAACCGAAAATGTTTTAGTGCAATTTGGACCAAGTCTGTATCAAAATGACTTTTTCTTGCTTTCTTAACACCTAATGTGGTTCATTAGGTCTAGAACGTTAATCTTAACATGAGAATGTGCTTCCTTATGTCTTTCTTGCCAACCGGGAAAGTTTTGGTGCAATTTGGACCAAGTATGCACCGAAATGATGTTTTCTTACATTCTTAACACCAAATATGGTTTATTAGGTCTATAACTGTTGGGTCCTTAAATGTTTGCATTTTACGCCCTCTATCTTCATGTATTTAGTACTTAGTCCCTATATTTTATGTTATTTATTTGTGTTTTTCTCTTTTGTAGGTGGAAAGCCCATAGGAATTAAATGGATGCAAATCAGCCCATTTTGAGCTTAAATGAATATTTGCTGTTTAAAGGGAAGCCCAAGATCAAGAGAGGGTCCAAGAGCATGACGAAATGGAAGCCAGCCCAAACCACATGGGAAGTGGCGTGTGTGCCAGGAGAGAAGGGCTGGCCGCACCTTGCATGGATTGTCTCCCCTAATTGGGCTCTAAAAATCAGATTTGATATTACTTTTATTTATTTCATTTTAATTCCTGATTTATTGGAGGCTCAATGGGGAGGAAATCAGCTACACCAAGCCCATAGAAGTCAGCTACACCTTGCGCAAGTCACTTAAGCCCAAGAAGACAAGCCCATGCCGCACACTTCTAACCCTAACCCTAGCTGCCGCATTCTCTAACCTTGAAACCCTAGCTGCCGCACACCCTTATAAATGCATCTCTTTCTCTCATTTTGGAGGTTCAGACACTTGGAAAAAATCAGAAAATAAAGAGAGAGGGGCTGCTGGAGGCGTGCGCTCTCCTTGGGGTGTTTTCTCTTCTTCTTGTCTTTTCTTGTAATTGTTAGATGAAAAACATGATTTTGTGGCTGTTCTTGTTCTCTAGCATGAAATAATCACGTTTTCTAGGGCCTAGGATTCAGCCCTAGGCCGAATATTCTATGGATTTGTGATGTAGTTGCTGTTTGTTTAATTCCATGGATTTGATGATTTTGATTTCACTTTTATCATTGTTCTCTATGTGTTTTTAATCCTTGATTGATCACCTAGGGTTATTGCATCTAGAATTTAATCAATTTAGGGTGAGGACAACCAATCAACCCCTAATACAAGTGATAAACAACTTAGGATTTAGTAATTGGCTGAATTCTAATTGTGTGAAATCGATACTAAAGCACCTAAGGTAGACGCCATGCCTTAGGGTTTTATTTGTATTCATAATCTCATTTGTGTGTTAATGAACCTTGCTGCGTTCTTAGGTAGATGCCATGCCTAGGTTGCATTTCAAGCTTTTGATCAAGTGAAAGATAATGAGATCATGCAAACTCTAGATATTCAATGAACGTATGGAGTATTAGCATATAACCCTCAAAACAGAAGAATTAAAACTCGAATCTCACAAGGGGTATATAAGTTCACTAGAAGCCTAGATCATACAAGCATGCAATCATTTTCAGTCTAAACTATACCGGCATTGTAATCCACACAAAGATAGCTCAAATATGCTCAAAATGAGTTATATGTCAAAAGAATAATCAAAAGAACTGGTTTCATCAATTCGACCAAAGTATGCAAGATCAAAGCATTTACAATTCATCATAGTGGTGGATAGGAACCTAAAGGCCATAAAAACAAAAATATTTTTGGTATTTTTCAAAAACATGAACGAAAATCTCAAAACCTAAACCTAAAACTCTTCCCCCAAACTTAAATGAAACATTGTCCTCAATGTTTCGAACTAAGCATGCAATGAATCATTCAAGTTAGGAAGACAAATACTCTAATGACCTAAAAACAGACCACAACCAACAAAAAAAACTAAAGGAAAGCACAAGGTTAAGAACTCCCTGATATCCATGCAAACAGCCATAGGGCAATGTTTCTTGTCTCCAAATGTTGGGTTGCCTCCCAATCAGCGCTAAGTTTAGAGTCTTCAGCCAGACTTGGCAGTACATCACGCTAATGGAACAGGATCCTCCAAGAGCATGTTCTCCTCCGAACGCTCCATATTAGCCTCCAAGTAATGCTTAAGCCGATGGCCATTCACCTTGAATGTATTCTTTGTCTTTGTATTGCAGACCTCGACTGCACCATGAGGGTAAACATTAGGAACAGTAAATGGACCATACCATTGAGAACGAAGTTTACCTGGAAAGAGTCTGAGGCGAGAATTGTAAAGCAAGACTTTCTGACCCACTTCGAAATGTTTTCTCAAAATGGCCTTGTCATGGTAGGCCTTAGTCTTGTCTTTGTAAATCCTAGAACTCTCATAAGCCTCATTTCTGAGTTCTTCCAACTCACTCAATTGTAGCTTCCTATGGTCACCTGCCTCATTCATCTTAAAATTGAAATGTTTAATAGCCCAATATGCTTTATGCTCTAATTCGACAGGTAAATGACATGGCTTACCAAAAACCAACCGGTACGGGGACATACCAATGGGAGTCTTATAAGCTGTACGATAAGCCCATAGAGCATCTAAGGGGCGATCTGACCAATCTTTCAGGGAGGGGCTCACAGTCTTCTCCAAAATTTGCTTAATTTCCCTATTACAGATCTCAGCCTGTCCACTTGTCTGGGGGTGATAAGGTGTAGAAACCTTATGCTTGATACCATATTTGCTCAG
>QANW01008985.1:103221-161468 GCA_003254865.1 Dryas drummondii | reverse complement strand
AAGGTGGTGGAAGATTACTTACCAGATCAACCTTGGCCTTATCCACCTCTATCCCTCTACTGGATATGACATGGCCAAGAACAATACCCTGTTGTACCATAAAATGGCACTTCTCCCAATTCAAAACCAAATTGCATTCCTGGCATCTTTCTAAAACCAAAGCAAGATTATGTAGGCATTTATCATAAGAAGAACCAAATACACTGAAATCATCCATAGATACCTCTATTATATGCTCCACCATATCGGAAAAAATGCTCATCATGCATCGCTGAAAAGTACCTGGAGCATTGCACAAGCCAAAGGGCATGCGCCTGTAGGCAAAAGTGCCATAGGGACAGGTAAATGTCGTCTTCTCCTGGTCCTCTGGGGCTATAGCTATCTGGTTGTAGCCTGAATACCCATCTAGAAAGCAATAATGGCTATGACCTGCAAGACGTTCCAACATCTGATCAATAAAAGGTAATGGGAAATGGTCTTTCTGAGTACCTGAGTTAAGTTTCCTGTAGTCTATGCAGACACGCCACCCTGTCTGTACTCGAGTTGGCACCAGCTCATTTGCATCATTTCTGACCACTGTAACACCAGACTTCTTAGGAACCACCTACACCGGACTCACCCATTTGCTATCTGATATGGGATAAATAATACCCACATCTAGCAACTTCAGCACCTCCTTCAGCACAACTTCCTTCATCACTGGGTTGAGTCTACGCTGAGCCTCTCTAGTCGGCTTAGCTCCATCCTCCAACAATATCCTGTGCATACACCTCGAGGGACTGATTCCCTTGATATCTGCAATACTCCACCCAATTGCTGTTTTGTGCTCTCTCAGCACTCTCAGCAATTTCTCTTCTTCCTCTGCATTGAGGTTGGAAGCAATGATCACCGGTAATGTGCTTCCCTCACCCAGATAGGCATACTTCAGATGCTCAGGCAAATCCTTCAACTCTAGCTTAGGTGCCTGCAACACAGAGGGTACAAGTTTTGTATCAGAAACAGGTAAAGGCTCAAAAGCAGAAATATACATACCTGAACAGCGGGGTACGGCCTCTAAGTGAGCCAAAATGTTCTCAACCTGCTCATCCTCATGCACAGCCATAGGGCTATGAATCAAAGCTCTATCCAACGGATCACTGCTACAAGTAACATTAAACACCTCTTGACAAACCAAATCCATAACATCCACCCTAAGGCACTCGTGCTCATCACTGGGTAGTTTGAGTGCCTCAAACACTCTGAACTCAATGGTCTGTCCCTGCACATTCATAGTTAGTGTACCCTGTTGCACATCAATTTTTGTACCTATAGTGGCCATAAAGGGACGACCAAGTATCAAGGGTAATTGTGCCTCATACATAGGTACGGCCTCCATTTCCAAAACTAGGAAATCAGCCGGCAATATCAATCCATCTACTCTCACAAGTACATCTTCCAAAATTCCTCTGGGGTACTTAACTGATCTATCAGCTAACTGGATACTCAAAGAGGTCACCTTCAGCTCACCTAAATTCAGAGTCTCATACACAGAAAATTGCATTAAATTCACAAAAGCACCTAAATCAAGGAGAGGTTTCTCAAACCTGCGATCCCCAATGATACAAGGGATAGTGAAACTACCTGGGTCCTTGAGCTTGGGAGGTAGCTTCCTCTGAAGCACTGTTGAAACCTCCTCAGAGACCTTCACTGTCTCGAACTCCTTGAACCTCCTCTTGTTCGTGCACAAGTCCTTGAGGAACTTTGCATACCTGGGCACTTGGTTAATCGCATCTAGAAGGGGAATATTGATCTCCACCTTCCTGAATATCTCCATAACACCCTTCAGAGGGTCCTCTTTCTTAGCCTTCTGCAACCTGCTAGGAAAAGGAGCATGCATAGAAATCAACTTAGAAGGGTCAGATTGTACCTGAGGTAAGGGAAAACCCTTGGGAACTACCACATGGTTGCCTGAAGATGGCACAGAAGAGTCTAAGGTATCCTTAACAGGTTCGGCTATGATCTCAGGTGCATCTTCTGACTCGACACCTTCCTCCACAACTTCTTTCTCCTCTTTCCCAACTATCTTACCCCCTCTGAGAGTAATTGCATTCACCTGCTCATTGTTTTTGGGGTTACTGATCACTTGCCCTGGAAGTCTCCCAGGCTCTCTTTGATTCAGTGCGGTAGCTAACTGGCCCATTTGTTGCTCAAGATTCGCAATGGCCCTATCAGTCTTCTGCATATGTGTCTCTGACTTCTGAATGAAAGACTGTGTGCTCTGAGCCATGGATGCAATCAAATCTTCCAAGGACTTCTTCTGAGGCTGTTGTTGTTGATAGCCCTGATGTGCCTGATGTTGTGGAAATGAACCTTGAGGCTGCTGGTGATTCTGGTTATTACTTCACCTGAAATTGGGATGATTTCGCCACCCTGGGTTGTAAGTAGGAGAGAATGGATCATTCCTGGGCCTCTGATTATATGAGTTTAGCATGTTGGCCTGTTCTTGCACAAACTCAGGGAAATCGGCACCATGAGGGCAAGAAATCGTTTCATGTCCAGGTGTAGCACAAATGGCGCAAACCTCCAATGATGGAGCTTTCTGATTAAGGGTAAGTATGACATCCATCTTGCGTTCCAGCCGAGCGATCTGCGCATTAGATGCAAGATTATTAGAAGTATTGACCTCATTAACACCAGCGCACTTACCTCTAGTATCTGAATGCATTGTTTCTCTTGCCATATCTTCATAGAGGTCAGAGGCTTCCTGGGCTGTCTTATTCCTGATAGAACCACCTGAAAAAGTAATCACAACATTCCTACTCGCAAGGGTTAGTCCTTTATAAAATATGCACATCAATAAGTTCAAAGGAAGTCCATGATGTGGACATTGAAGTAGCAATGTATTAAAATGCTCCCAAGCCTCTGAGAATGACTCATCTTGTTGACAAAACTGCATAATCTTATCTCTCAGCATATCCGTCTTTTGAGATGAAAAGAACTTTTCTAGGAACTTCTTCTCAATTTCATCCCAAGTCCTCAGTGATCCAGGTTTCAAAGAATTCAGCCAAAACTTAGCTTTATCCTTCAAAGTGTAAGGAAACACCCTCATCTTGAGTTGATTCTCATTCACACCTGTCAAGGGCAAAAAGCTCACAGCATTAAATATATCTTTAAGGTGAGTTAGCGGATCTTCACTAGGTAAACCATGAAAAGAGGGTAACATATTAAAGTGAGAAGATTTGAGCTCATAATTTCTTGCAACAGGTGGCAGGGCAATGCTCGAAGGGGAAGCAGGGATGGTCGGGATGTCTAGATCCCCCATGTGTTCCACGTTGTCTTCCTCGGCCATAACTTTTTCAAATTGGTGAGAGCTTGATGAAGATGTAGGAGACGGTGTAGGGGATGGCAAAGGTAGACGTGTTGCTGCTCGAACTAGTTCTGCCTTACTCCTTTCACAAAACAATCTGATTTCGGCTAATCTCTCATCCAAATAAGTGTCCTCAATTGGCTTGTTAGGATCTGGCTGGGACATGCACAAGTACCTACAAAATAAGAGACAAACACGTTAGAACCACAATTGAACAACAAGAGAAAAGTAATTTTCGGACTCTTTTTTTTTTTTGAAATAAATAAACTAGGTAATTAAATAAATACGAAAATCAGAAAACTAAAACAAGTTAAAAAAAACGAAAAACTAAACACAATCCTACAACTATGACTCACGGCACACGAACTAGGACAAAGGGAAAACAAATTAAGAAAACAAAAAAAACAGCAAATAATCACTAAAAAAAACACTAAAAGAACGCACTAAGATTGTCACAAAGATCAAATCTAGTCCCCGGCAACGGCGCCAAAAACTGTTTGTTTTAAATTTAATACTCGCAGTGCACGAATCTATATATAATATAGATGGCAAGCAAGGTCGATCCCACGAAGACTATTGTTGATCTTTAAATGATAATCCGAGTGCTAAAAAGAAACAAGAAAACAAGACACGAGTGGCTGCCCAAGTTGTCACGCCTAGGGCAGCTGCTCACTTGAAATGAAACGCACGCACACACACACGAATGAGAGGAAGTTTGTATGACTTGAAAACAGCAAATTAAACCTAAACAAAAACTAAGATGCGTGACTAGCAAAGAGTACGAAACAGCAAGTTATCTTATGAAAATAGATTGATAGATGATACTAGGACTCTAGGACTTTACCACTAGACCTCATATCCAATGTCATGGTGCAATTTCTGAAACCTTTAATTCCTATTGATGAATGCATTCGCATATTCACCTATGGCATAGCATGAAATGCATGATTCCCCAAATGTACAAACTAGTGCATGGCATTTACCCTAGTTTGGTACCCTAAATGCAACCTAGGCATGGCATCTACCTAAGAATGCAGCAAGGTCCATTAACACACAAATGAGATTATGAATGCAAATAAAACCCTAAGGCATGGCGTCTACCTTAGATGCTTTAGTATTGATTTCACACAATTAGAATTCAGCCAATTACTAAATCCTAAGTTGTTTATCACTTGTATTAGGGGCTGATTGGTTGTCCTCACCCTAAATTGATTAAATTCTAGATGCAATAACCCTAGGTGATCAATCAAGGATTAAAAACACATAGAGAACAATGATTAAAGTGAAATCAAAATCATCAAATCCATGGAATTAAACAAACAGCAACTACATCACCAATCCATTGAATATTCGGCCTAGGGCTGAATCCTAGGCCCTAGAAAACGTGATTAGTTCATGCTAGAAAACAAGAACAGCCACGAAATCATGTTTTTCATCTAACAATTACAAGAAAAGAAAAGAAGAAGAGAAAACACCCCAAAGGAGAGCTCACGCCTCCAGCAGCCCCCTTTCTCTCTATTTTCTGATTTTTTTTTTCCAAGTGTGTGAACCCCCAAAATGAGAGAAAGAGATGTATATATAAGGTTGTGCGGCAGCTAGGGTTAGGAAGACTAGAGAATGCGGCAGCTAGGGTTAGGGTTAGAAGTGTGCGGCATGGGCTTGGCTTCTTGGGCTTAAGTGACTTGCGCAAGGTGTAGCTGACTTCTATGGGCTTGGTGTAGCTGATTTCCTCCCCATTGAGCCTCCAATAAATCAGGAATTAAAATGAAATAAATAAAGGTAATATCAAATCTGATTTTTTTAGAGCCCAATTAGGAAAGGAGAGCCTTGCAAGGTGCGGCCAGCCCTTCTCTCTTAGCACACACGCCACTTCCTATGTGGTTTGGGCTGGGCTTCCATTTCTTCATGCTCTTGGACCCTCTCTTGATCTTGGGCTTCCCTTTAAACAGCAAATATTCATTTAAGCTCAAAATGGGCTGATTTGCATCCATTTAATTCCTATGGGCTTTCCACCTACAAAAGAGAAAAACACAAATAAATAACATAAAATATAGGGACTAAGTACTAAATACATGAAGATAGAGGGCCTAAAATGCAAACATTTAAGGACCCAACAAGTCACTTAAGCCCAAAAGGCTTAGCCTTGCCGCAAGCCCACATGCTCCTAACTCTAGCTGCTGCCGCAAGTCACCTTCTCCTTGCCTCTCAAGGATTTGTCTCCTATATATACCCCCTCAATTCAGAACCCTAGGGACCTTCGCCTAGTTTTATTTTCAGTTTTAGGTTTTTATTTTCAGAAGTTAGAGAGAGTGAGAGAGAGCTGAATTCAGAGGGACTTAGAGAGAGAAGGTGGCGTGACAAGTGAGAGAGAGAAGGAACCAGCCTGCTGCCGCAAGCCCTAGCTCACCGTGCCGTGAGTTCCTCCTGCTTGCTAGGTTCCTCCTTCTTCCTCTCTCCTTGCCGCAGCCACCCTAGTGTTTGCATCTCTGATTTTGTTTTCTTTTTACTTCTGGAATTCTGATTGCATGTTGATTTAAGTTTCTGAATTTATTTAGTTTATGTTTCTGAAATTAATTAGTTTGTGACTCTGATTTTATTTAGTTGATGTTCTTAATTTATTTAGTTTATGCCTTTGAATTTATTTAAGTTGTGTTTCTGATTTATTATCAATCATGAATTGGGATTTTATTATTGTTTCTGTTTTTATTTATTTAATTTAGTATGTAGGTTAGTTATTCTATCTTGCATNTTAACATTGCAAGATAGAATAAAGTGTGTGTGCGTGTGGTGATGTGTGCGTGTGTTCCCATCTTTCCAAAACCCCCCATTTAGTTATTCTAGTGATTAATTGAATTGATTTGTTGTGTATTAACCATTCCCTGTGGGATCGACCTCGTGCTTGTACGCTTTGCTACTGATGCGATTCGTGCACTTGCGAGTATACTTGGAATTAGATAGATGTTTATTTTGTTCTAAGAAAACACATCAACAAGTTTTTGGCGCCGTTGCCGGGGAATGGTGTCTAATATCAATGAATTGATTTAATTAATCATTAGAATTAGGATATATTAGTTAGATTTTATTTTTGGTTAATTTTTAGTTTCTACTAATGCCATGCCTTTATAAAGCATTCTTTCTACTGATTGTGTGTTTTCTCTTGATTAGGTGTGTTTTATGAACCCTGAACTTGTTGCAAGGTTAGAGAGGCTAAAAAACGAAGCGTTAGGTACTTTTCAAGGCAGCCCTCTACCTAGTGCATCAGATTCGAGTAGTGAGGAGATTGGAAGTGTCGACATGGCTGAGACAAATGAGAATGTGCCGCAGCCCTTGAGTCATTTTTCAGCACCCTCGCTGCCCACTCAACCGTCTTGCATCCGTTATGCAACCATAGCCACTGATTTCGAGATCAAGAGTGGTCAGATCCATTTTTTGCCGAGCTACCATGGGTTGAA
The DNA here is from genome assembly GCA_003254865.1 of Dryas drummondii. Classification (NCBI taxonomy): domain Eukaryota; kingdom Viridiplantae; phylum Streptophyta; class Magnoliopsida; order Rosales; family Rosaceae; genus Dryas; species Dryas drummondii. The sequence continues at coordinate 154,670 of QANW01008985.1, read as the reverse complement.
TGGGGAGGATCCGATCCATTTTCTGAAGCAGTTTTCCGGGGTTTGTGAAGCTGCACAATTGAGGGGTCTGAATGCTGATCAGTACCGTTTGAGGATGTTCCCTTTCGCGCTTAAGGACAAGGCAAAGAGGTGGTTATATTCGCTACCCAGTGGTTCCATTTCGATGTGGGATGATCTTTCGAGCAAGTTCCTGAACAAGTTTTATTCCATTTCCAAGACAAATTCGATTCGGAAGGAGATCCTTGAATTTGTGCAGAAAGCGGACGAGCCATTCCATGAGACTTGGGACAGATTCAATGAGTTACTCACTAGCTGCCCACACCATAACTTATCTCCTTGGTATGTGATTTGTTGTTTTTATCAGGGATTATTGGAGAGGGATCAAGCCAAGGTTGATTCGGCATGTGGTGGTGCGTTTATGTCAAAAACGGAGGATGAGGCTACAGATTTGTTTGAGTCACTTTCTTTGAGTTCGCAACAGTGGGATTCCAATCGTTCAAGGGGAGAACCAAAGAGAGGGTTATATGAGGTAGCTGATGTGCTAAACACCATGGAGGGAGAGATTTTGGAAATCAAGACTATGGTGCAGAAGTTATCTTTGGCTCAAGAGAAGCTGATGAGTATGCAAGAACAAGGAGGTGATGTGGAACACGTGAATCAGGTTGGGAGCTATTCTAGGGTGCCGTATGACCCTTATTCCAACACTTATAACCCTGGATGAAAGAACAACCCTAATTACAGGTGGAGTAACAACAATGGACAGCCAGCTAGTGGGAGCACCAACAAGCCGTATATGCACCCTAATGTCGAGAGGTCTAGTTTGGAGGACAAGATTGCTCAGATTGCTCAAAGCACCACTTCCCTTGCTCAGAGCACCAATGCCTTCATGAACCAAACCGAGCAGCAGATGCAAGCCAACTCTAAGGCTATTGCAAATTTGGAGAGTCAAGTGGGTCAGATTGCCACTACTTTGGGTCAGAGAGAGAAGGGAAAGTTGCCTAGTCAGCCCGTCGTCAACCCGAAGAATGAGGAGCATGTAAATGCTATTCTGAAGACAACTCCGAGAAAAAGAGTTAGAGTAATCAAGACGAAGGAGGTGATTGAGATCATGGATAGTGAGGAAGAGGAGGATCCAGACATGACTGAAGAGCATAAGGATACACGTGTGATTCCTCTCATTCCGGACATCGATGTCACAAAATTTCCAGCAACCATGAGGGAATTGAAGTCAATTGAGAAAAAGGTTGAGGAGCAGGGGCATAGTCACAACGTTCCTAGGGAGATTTGTGGTTATCTCTTTGCATCTTTTCCAAGAAAGAAGAGGGATCCGGGCTCATTGGTCATACCGTGCAGCATAGGGGAGTATGAGATTGCCAATGCCTTAATTGACAATGGCTCAGCTATCAATGTCATGCCGCTGGTGGTGTTCAAGAAGCTTGGATTTGTGGAAGCTGATTTGCACCCGTTTGAGTCGAACATTCGCTTCGCCAACTCTTCAGTCGAGAAAGCCCTTGGTATGCTTGTGGATGTTTTGGTTAGATGTCGTAAATTACTAATCCCTCTGATTTCATAGTGCTAGATGTTCTGAGACTTCCTGGTGACGTTTCTATCCTTCTTGGGAGACCATTTTTGTGCACCTCTAACATGGAGTACAAAGCAATGGCGAGTGTAATGAGGATTCATCACAACGCGAAGGAAGAGGTGTATTGTCTCACTTCCGAGCTACCGCAGAGCGAGGAGATCACTTTTTATGGAGATGAGAAGTCAGAGATGGAGAGCTTTTTCAGTTCGTTCTTAGGGAGTGCCGAGAGCAGCAATGGCAAGAAGAAGAGGAAAGGACGCAAGTAAAGGAGAAGGCAATGTCAGGCTGAAGACAGAAAAACAAGCGCTGATTGGGAGGCAACCCAAGTTTTTGGTTTCGAATAATGGAGGAGGAGTCATTGAGGACCAAGGAGGCCGCGCCTACCCTTGGAGTGTCCACACTTGCAGTCGCAAGTAAACAGTTTTTTTTATTTCGCTTCATAAGACAATTTTTCATTTTGGTGTGTTTATTTGATTTTGGATAGTTGCAATTTCCCGTTTCGCTTAATTTGATCATTCGTGCATTTATTTCTTATACATTGAGGGCAATGTATCATTTAAGTGTGGGGGGAAAGGCATTTGTCGTTTTTAAGTGTTTTTAGGTTAGAACAAGTGTTTTAGGTGTTTTAAGTGTTTTTAAGTGTTTTCAGAAAAAGAAAAAAAATTTTTAATTTTCTTTTTTGGTGTTTTTAGGTTAGGAAAAACTTTTCTTATGTTTTTAAACTTAGGGTGTCAAAACCCACATCAAAATGCACGTTTTCTTTAGATTTCATCTACCTTAGTGATGGATGTGACTCTTTAGAAGTGTGCGACATTGTTTTAAAAACAAAGTTTTTGAGACTTTTTGGGTATTTTAGATAGATTTGAGTCCCCAACTAATTGATTTGATTGTGCATGATTGTTATGAGCATGTTTAGTCTTGTGTGTATATTTGGTGTTCTTTTCATTCTAATAGTGTTCCATAACATATCTTGCAATTCTATGTCATTTGGCCTTGTTGATATGAATCTAGGTTGTGATTAGCATTACTAATGATTATATGCATAATAGAGTAGACTTGCATGACCTAAGTGAGCTTTTGAGCCCTGTTCTTCAATTCTTGAGTGTTGCGCGCCACTCTAATTCAATCATTGTCATATAAGTCATTGTTTTGATCTCATTATTTTTCATTTGGTCATTTGCTTGGAATATGCATAATCTTGAATCAATGAGCTAGAACTCTTTTCTTGTGTACACAAAGCATGTCGTATTTGCATAACTCTTGAGAAATTAATTTAAGCTCTGTTTGTGTACCCCATAGCATGAAAGCCTACCCATTACATGTTTTATCCTTAGTTACCCGTTTTGAGCCTTTTAAGCCGTGTTCTTTGTTACCCCATATCAAACCCTAAGTTTGGGGGTGCTACAACCCCTTTTACCCGTTTTACCCTATTTATGGTGTTGCAATGTATTTACATGTTGATTGAGGTGGAAAAGAAGTGAAAATGCATAGCTTATACAAAAATGTGTCAGAAAAGTATGTATGCCGTGCCCAAAGAAAAAAAATCAAAGAAAAGAGATGGGGCGGTTTCGAAAGAAAAAAAAAATGAGCAAAAAGAGTTGAAATTGAGCTATGAAGTGCAAAGAAGCAAAGTATACCTCAGAATGTTCTATTAATGCTTGCAATTCCATGGATTTAGCCCTTTGTGTTTTCCTTTCCTTTCAATACCCGATCCTAGCCTAAGCCTTCATTATAACCCTATTTAAGCCCTAGCTGATCTCAAGAGGTGTGTATTATACTTATGTGGAGTCTATTTGAGAAGGGAGCCTATGGTCATTGATTCTATTTCAAGCATTTGGATTCCTTTCCATGAGATCAGTATTTCTTTCTAAAATGTGCCGTTATTTCATATACATATGTGAGCTAATTGTTTTTGTTACATATTTCCTCTCACATATACTTTTGAGTGCACATATCAGCCCAATTCTTGAGTGTTTATCATTGAGAGTATGCCAAAGTGAGGATTGGAGTTGAATCTTTTATGTATGTATTGATTTAGTTTTGTTTGTCTAACACTTTGATTTGTGTCAAGGATGGCCTATATGACAACAGAGGAGCGAGGTATGTTATTTGAAATGTTATTAGAATTTGGAGAATGCAACTTATATGCCTTGCTTTTCTATGTGATTAATGGTTGTGTACATGACTTCAGTTGTTGGGATGTTAGAGTCAGTCTTGAGTCTTTTCTTTCCTTTATTTGCTCGAGGACTAGCAAAATCTAAGTTTGGGGGTGTGATGAGTGTGCATTTTGCATCACTTTATGATACTAATTCCTTAACCTAGAGTGTTAGAACTCGCTATTTTGTGTTTCTTGTCTTGTTTTTGTGTTTTCAGGTCAAATGAAGCAGAAATGAGAAAAAGAAGCAAATGGAGCCATTTTGGGACATTTCCTGGTCAAACCAGGAAAACGAGTGAAATCCTGGTCAAACCAGGAAAAGTGCAGAAATCCTAGTCAAATGAGGATTCCTAGTCACACTAGGAAACATCAAGTCCAGAACCATCATTGCGGAGCCAGAAATGTGAAATCCTGATTCGAACAGGAAATCCTGGTTGAACTAGGAAACCTAACCCAACTAGGGAAAGGAGTCCTAATGACACTAGGAGACCCCAGGGGCAATATGGTCATTACGAGAAGTCGAAATGGATAAGGAATCTCTCATTTCCAAGAAATCCTAGTTGCACCAGGAAATGTTTTTCAAGGTTCCAGAAGCTTCCAGAAGGTGGTGGACATCCATGGAAATGAATGGAGGGAAGAAATGAATTTGAATTCAAATGGAAATGAGGGGCAAAATGGGAAGTCAAAAGTGGAAGGCCCATGGGCCCTAGGGATGCCGAACCAAGTGGGCCATGCATGCACATGCATGGGCCCAAACCCTAGTAGCCCAAAAGCCACACGCAAGGAGGTAGATGGCAGCCATGCATGCGCATGCATGCCATGCAAACCCTAGCAAGACAAAGGGCCATGCGCAAGCCCAAGGTGACAAGCCCAAGGTGGAAGCCCATGGAGTGAAACCCTAGCCCATCTTGTGCAAGCTACTGAAGCCCAACATGGAAGCCCAACATGCAAGCCCAAAGCCCAAGACTACCAGCCCATGCGCCAAGGAGGGACCCTAGCTAGGCTAGGCGTGAGCCACTCAAGCCCATAAGGGAGCAGCCCATCACGCCAAGGCCTGATCAGCTAGCCCAAGCTGAAGCCGCAAGGCACTAGGAAAAGGAAAACCCTATGCAGCCGCAAGTCTCTTCCTTGCCTCTCAAGGAAGGCTTCTCCTATTTAAACCCCCTCATTCAGACTTTTAGAGAAGACTTTTTCTCCTCCTAAGTTCAGCCGAAATCTCTCTTTCCCCTCCTAGTTTTATTTTTCTGTTTTAGGGTTTTAGTTTCAGACTTTTATTTTCTTGTAAGGTGAGCCGAATTCAGAGAGAGGTTTAGAGAGAGGTTGGCGTGACAAGTGAGAGGGAAGGACCACCTGCTGCCGCAAGCCCAAGCTCACCTTGCCGTGAGCCAATTGCTTGTGCTAGGTGCCTCCTTCTTCCTCCCTCCTTGCCGCAGCCACCATGTGCTTGCACCTCTAATTTTTGCTTTCTTCTTCCTTCTAGTTTCAGATTTAATGTTGGATATTGGTCTCTGAATTTATTTAATTTAAGTTTCTGAATTTAATTAGTTATAGCTTTGGTTCTGATTTTAATTAGTTGTTATTTAATCTTTGCAATCTGATTTTATTTAGTTATCTCTTTATTGCTTTCAATTCATGTTGCTGATTTCCATTTGTTTATGCTTTTAATTTCTTTAATTTTGCGTTTCTGATTTCCGTTAGCAATCATGAATTGGGATTTTATTTATTTGTTGCTGTTTTGTTTCTTTTATTTATTTTATTTAATTATGTAGGTTAGTTATTCTATCTTGCATGTTAGTTGTAGGTTGATTAATGGATTCGTATGCTTTAACAAATCGTTTATCCGTCTCTTGGTCTGTTAGTTTGATGTTTGCGCGTATTAAATTTCCACTATCTATTAAAACCCCCGTCACTAGTTGTTTGCATCCTTTGACTGGCCACCTTAGGGTAATTGCATCTAGTTTATCTGTTAGGTTTAGCTGTGAAATAGTCAAAGACACTAAACCACAAGTAACAAGGGAATAAGGGATTATTCTTGGTAGTGGGGTTGGGCGACCTCTATAAGGAAATAGTCAAAGCTTATATGTTGTGCATGTTTGACGTTCTCATAAAACTTAATGACTCCTGCATGGGTAACAGCTGCCCTAGCTTGAACTAGGGAACATGTAGGTTAACTAGCTAAGGAAGGCCCAAGAAGCTCTTAGTTTATGCATTAGGAGAACAATGGCGAGAAAGTAACTAGCCAAACCTTTTTAGCTGTCAAACTTTAATATGTTGTGTTCAAATTAACTGTCATTAGCCTTGGATGGTTATTGCATGCTTATCTGATTTGAAACTGAAAATTAACATTGCAAGATAGAATAAAGTGTGTGTGCGTGTGGTGATGTGTGCGTGTGTTTCCATCTTTCAAAACCCCCCATTTAGTTATTCTAGTGATTATTTGCACTGATTTGTTGTATATTAACCATTCCCTGTGGGATCGACCTCGTGCTTGTACGCTTTGCTACTGATGCGATTCGTGCACTTGCGAGTAAACTTAGAATGAGGTAATTGTTTATTTTGTTCTAAGAAAACACATCAACAAGTTTTTGGCGCCGTTGCCGGGGAATGGTGTCTAATATCAATGAATTGGTGTAATTAGTCATTAGAATTAGGTTATATTAGTTAGATTTCAGTTTTTGTTAATTTTTAGTTTTTAATAAATGCCATGCCTTTATATGCATTCTTTCTACTGATTGTGTGTTTTTCTCTTGATTAGGTGTGTTTTATGAACCCTGAACTTGTTGCTAGGTTGGAGAGGCTCAAGAACGAAACTTTAGGTACATCACAAGTCAGCCCGCAACCTAGTGCTTCAGATTCGAGTAGTGAAGAGACTGAGAGTGTCGACATGGCTGAAGCAAATGAGATTGTGCCGCAGCCCCTGAGCCATTTTTCAGCACCTTCGCTGCCCACTCAACCATCATGCATTCGGTATGCAACCATAGCCACTGATTTCGAAATCAAGAGTGGTCAGATACACTTGTTGCCGAGCTACCATGGGCTGAATGGGGAGGATCCGATCCACTTTTTGAAGGAGTTTTCCGGGGTTTGTGAAGCCGCACAATTGAGGGGTCTGAACGCCGATCAGTACCGTTTGAGGATGTTCCCTTTTGCGCTTAAGGACAAGGCAAAGAGGTGGTTGTATTCGCTGCCCAGTGGTTCCATTTCGACATGGGATGATCTTTCGAGCAAGTTTTTGAACAAGTTCTATTCCATTTCCAAGACGAATTCGATTCGGAAGGAGATCCTTGGATTTGTGCAGAAAGCGGACGAGCCATTCCATGAGACTTGGGACCGATTTAATGAGTTACTTACTAGCTGCCCGCACCATAACCTATCTCCTTGGTATGTGGTTTGTTGTTTTTATCAGGGATTATTGGAGAGAGACCAAGCCAAGGTGGATTCGGCATGTGGTGGTGCATTCATGTCAAAAACGGAGGATGAGGCTAAAAATGTGTTTGAGTCGCTTTCTTTGAGTTCTCAACAATGGGATTCCAATCGTGCAAGAGGAGGACCAAAGAGAGGGTTGTATGAGGTAGCTGATGTGCCGAACACCATGGAGGGACAGATTATGGAAATCAAGACTATGGTGCAGAAGTTATCTTTGGCTCAAGAGAAGATGATGAGTGTGCATGGACAAGGAGGTGACGTGGAACAAGTGAACCAGGTTGGGAGCTATCCTAGGGTGCCGTATGACCCATATTCCAACACTTACAACCCTGGATGGAAGAACAACCCGAATTTCAGATGGAGCAACAACAATGGACAGCAAGCTAGTGGGAGCACCAACAAGCCGTATGTGCACCCTAATGCCGAGAGGTCTAGTTTGGAGGACAAGATTGCTCAGATTGCTCAAAGCACCACTTCCCTTGCCCAAAGCACCAATGCCTTCATGAACCGTACCGAGCAGCAGATGCAAGCCAATTCGAAGGCTATTGCACACTTGGAGAGTCAAATGGGTCAGATTGCCACCACTTTGGGTCAGAGAGAGAAGGGGAAGTTGCCAAGTCAGCCCATCGTCAACCCGAAGAATGAGGAGCATGTAAATGCTATTTTGAGGACTACTCCAAGAAAAAGAGTTAGAGTGGTCAAGACTAAGGAGGTGAAGGAAGTGATTGAGATCAGTGATAGTGAGGAAGAGGAGGATCCGGAAATGATTGAGGAGAAAGCTGATACACGTGTGATTCCCCTCATTCCGGACATTGACATCACCAAATTTCCAGCAACCATGAGGGAATTGAAGTCTATTGAGAAGAAGGTTGAGGAGCAAGGGCATAGTCACAACGTTCCTAGGGAGATTTGTGGTTATCTCTTTGCATCTTTTCCAAGCAAGAAGAAGGATCCGGGCTCGTTGGTCATACCATGCAGCATAGGGGAGCATAAGATCACCAATGCCTTAGTTGACAATGGGTCAGCTATCAATGTTATGCCGCTGGGTGTGTTCGAGAGGCTTGGATTCAAGGAGGCTGATTTGCAACCATTTGATGTGGACATTCGCTTCGCCAACTCTTCAGCCCAAAAAGCTTGTGGTATGCTTGTGGATGTTTTGGTTAAATGTCGTAAATTACTAATCCCCTCTGATTTCATAGTGCTAGATGTGCCAACAATTCCGGGCGACGTCTCTATTATTCTTGGGAGACCATTTTTGTGCACCTCTAACATGGAGTACAAAGCATTGGAGAGCGCCATGACGATTCGGTACTACACCAAGCGAGAGCTGTATGTGCTCACTTCCGAGATGCCAGAAAACGAGGAGGTCACTTTTTATGGAGAGGAGAAGTCCGAGATGGAGAGCTTCTTCAGTTCGTTCCTAGGGAATGCCGAGAGTAGTAATGGAAAGAGGAAGAGGAAAGGACGCAAGTAAAGGAGATGGCAATGTCAGGCTGAAGACACAAAAACAAGCGCTGATTGGGAGGCAACCCAAGTTTTTAGTTTCGAATAATGGAGGAGGAGTCATTGAGGACCAAGGAGGCCGCGCCTACCCTTGGAGTGTCCACGCTTGCGTACGCAAGTAAACAGTTTCTTTATTTCGCTTCATAAGACAATTTTTCATTTTGGTGTGTTTATTTGGTTTTGGATATTTGCAATTTCCCGTTTCGCTTAATTTGATCATTTATGCATTTATTTCATATACATTGAGGGCAATGTATCATTTAAGTGTGGGGGGAAGGGCAATTGTCATTTGTTAGTGTTTTTAGGTTAGAACAAGTGTTTAGGGTGTTTTAAGTGTTTTTAAGCATTTTTGGAAAAAAAAAAAAAAATTTTCGTTTTTAGTGTTTTTAGGTGTTTTTAGGTTAGGAAAAAACTTTTTCTTGTGTTTTTAAACTTAGGGTGTCAAAACCCACATCAAAATGCACGTTTTCATTAGAACTCATTCACCTTAGTGATGGATGTGATTCTTTTGAAGTGTGCGACATTGTTTTAAAAACAAAAAGTTTTTGAGTCATTTTGGTTGTTTCAGGTCGTTTTGAGTCCCCAACTAATTGATTTGAGTGTGCATGATTGTTATGAGCATGTTTTAGTATTGTGTGTATATTTGGTGTTCTTTTCATTCTAATAGTGTTCCATAACATATCTTGCAATTCTATGTCATTTGGCCTTGTTGATATGAATTTAGGTTGTGATTAGCATTACTAATGATTATATGCATAATAGAGTAGACTTGCATGACCTAAGTGAGCTTTTGAGCCCTGTTCTTCAATTCTTGAGTGTTGCGCGCCACTCTGATTCTATCATTGTCATATAAGTCGTTGTTTTGATCTCATTATCTTTCATTTGGTCATTTGCTTGGAATATGCATAATCTTGAATCAATGAGCTAGAACTCTTTTCTTGTGTACACAAAGCATGTCGTATTTGCATAACTCTTGAGAAATGAATTTAGGCCCTGTTTGTGTACCCCATAGCCTGAAAGCCTACCCATTACATGTTTTATCCTTAGTTACCCATTTTGAGCCTTTTAAGCCGTTTTCTTTGTTACCCCATACCAAACCCTAAGTTTGGGGGTGTACCACCCCTTTTACCCGTTTTACCCTTTTTATGGTATTGCAAGTTGTTTATATGTTGATTGAGGTGAAAAAGAAGTGAAAATGCATAGCTTATACAAAAATGTGTCAGAAAAGTATGTATGCCGTGCCCAAAGAAAAAAAATCAAAGAAAAGAGATGGGGCGGTTTCGAAAGAAAAAAAAAATGAGCAAAAAGAGTTGAAATTGAGCTATGAAGTGCAAAGAAGCAAAGTATACCTCAGAATGTTCTATTAATGCTTGCAATTCCATGGATTTAGCCCTTTGTGTTTTCCTTTCCTTTCAATACCCGATCCTAGCCTAAGCCTTCATTATAACCCTATTTAAGCCCTAGCTGATCTCAAGAGGTGTGTATTATACTTATGTGGAGTCTATTTGAGAAGGGAGCCTATGGTCATTGATTCTATTTCAAGCATTTGGATTCCTTTCCATGAGATCAGTATTTCTTTCTAAAATGTGCCGTTATTTCATATACATATGTGAGCTAATTGTTTTTGTTACATATTTCCTCTCACATATACTTTTGAGTGCACATATCAGCCCAATTCTTGAGTGTTTATCATTGAGAGTATGCCAAAGTGAGGATTGGAGTTGAATCTTTTATGTATGTATTGATTTAGTTTTGTTTGCCTAACACTTTGATTTGTGTCAAGGATGGCCTATATGACAACAGAGGAGCGAGGTATGTTATTTGAAATGTTATTAGAATTGGAGAATGCANCTTTTATTTGCTTGAGGACTAGCAAAATCTAAGTTTGGGGGTGTGATGAGTGTGCATTGCACATCACTTTATGATACTAATTCCTTAACCTAGAGTGTTAGAACTCGATATTTTGTGTTTATTGTCTTGTTTTTGTGTTTTGGTCAAATGANAGAAGGGAGCCTATGGTCATTGATTCTATTTCAAGCATTTGGATTCCTTTCCATGAGATCAGTATTTCTTTCTAAAATGTGCCGTTATTTCATATACATATGTGAGCTAATTGTTTTTGTTACATATTTCCTCTCACATATACTTTTGAGTGCACATATCAGCCCAATTCTTGAGTGTTTATCATTGAGAGTATGCCAAAGTGAGGATTGGAGTTGAATCTTTTATGTATGTATTGATTTAGTTTTGTTTGTCTAACACTTTGATTTGTGTCAAGGATGGCCTATATGACAACAGAGGAGCGAGGTATGTTATTTGAAATGTTATTAGAATTTGGAGAATGCAACTTATATGCCTTGCTTTTCTATGTGATTAATGGTTGTGTACATGACTTCAGTTGTTGGGATGTTAGAGTCAGTCTTGAGTCTTTTCTTTCTTTTATTTGCTTGAGGACTAGCAAAATCTAAGTTTGGGGGTGTGATGAGTGTGCATTTTGCATCACTTTATGATACTAATTCCTTAACCTAGAGTGTTAGAACTCGATATTTTGTGTTTATTGTCTTGTTTTTGTGTTTTCAGGTCAAATGAAGCAGAAATGAGAAAAAGAAGCAAATGGAGCCATTTTGGGACATTTCCTGGTCAAATTAGGAAAACGAGTGAAATCCTGGTTAAACCAGGAAAAGTTCAAAAATCCTAGTCAAATGAGGATTCCTAGTCACACTAGGAAACGTCAAGTCCAGAACCATCATTGCGGAGCCAGAAATGAGAAATCCTGATTGGAACAGGAAATCCTGGTTGAACTAGGAAACCTAACCCGACTAGGGAAAGGAGTCCTAATGACACTAGGAGACCCCAGGGGCAATATGGTCATTACGAGAAGTCGAAATGGATGAGGAATCCTTCATTTTCAAGAAATCCTAGTTGCACTAGGAAATGTTGGTCAAAGTCAACTCTACAAAGTCAAGGTTCCAGAAGCTTCTAGAAGGTGGTGAACATCCATGGAAATGAATGGAGGGAAGAAATGAATTTGAATTCAAATGGAAATGAGGGGCAAAATGGGAAGTCAAAAGTCAAGGGCCCATGGGCCCTAGGGATGCCAAACCCAAGATGGGCCATGCATTCACATGCATGGGCCAAACCCTAGCAGCCCAAGATGAGTGCGTAAGGAGCAAGGTGGCAGCCATGCATGTGCATGCATGCCATGCAAACCCTAGCAGCCAAGGAGCCTATGCGCAAAGCCCAAGATGCAAGCCAAAAGTGGAAGCCCATGAAGTGAAACCCTAGGCCATCTTGTGCAAGCTACTTCAGCCCAACTCATGTGAACCCAATGCACCATCAAGGCCCAAGACCAGCAGCCCATGCGCATGGAAGAGGAGCCCTAGCTGACTTGCGTGAGTCACTTAAGCCCAAAAGGCTTAGCCTTGCCGCAAGCCCACATGCTCCTAACCCTAGCTGCTGCCGCAAGTCACCTTCTCCTTGCCTCTCAAGAATTTGTCTCCTATATATACCCCCTCAATTCAGAACCCTAGGGACCTTCTCCTAGTTTTATTTTCAGTTTTAGGTTTTTATTTTCAGAAGTTAGAGAGAGTGAGAGAGAGCTGAATTCAGAGGGACTTAGAGAGACAAGGTGGTATGACAAGTGAGAGAGAGAAGGAACCAGCCTGCTGCCGCAAGCCCTAGCTCACCTTGTCGTGAGTTCCTGTTGAGTGCTCATTTTACACTACTTTATGATACTAACTCCCTAACCCAGAGTGCAAGAACTCGATATTTTGTGTGTTGTTAGTTTGTTTTTGTTCTTATCGGATAAAATGAACAAAGAAGAGAAAAGGAGCCAAAAGAACCATTTTTAGACGTTTCCTAGTCAAACTAGGAAAACGAGTGAAATCCTGGTCAAACCAGGAAAAGTGCAGAAATCCTAGTCAAATGAGGATTCCTAGTCACACTAGGAAACATCAAGTCCAGAACCATCATTGCGGAGCCAGAAATGAGAAATCCTGGTTGAACTAGGAAACCTAACCCTACTAGGGAAAGGAGTCCTAATGACACTAGGAGACCCCAGGGGCAATATGGTCATTACTGGAAGTCGGAATGGATAAAGAATCTCTCATTTACAAGAAATCCTAGTTGCACTAGGAAATGTTGGTCAAAGTCAACTCTACAAAGTCAAGGTTCCTGAAGCTTCTAGAAGGTGGTGGACATCCATGGAAATAAATGGAGGGAACAAATGAATTCAAATTCAAATGGAGATGAGGGGCAAAATGGGAAGTCAAAGTTAATGGTCAAGGGTCAACTATGACAAAGTCAACAAGTCAGCTGAGTCATGGGCCTATGCAATGCCGAAATCTGAAGGGGCCATGCATGCATGCATGCGCCAGCCCAAGATGAAGCCCAATGCGCCAGCCCAAGACTAGCAGCCATGCGCATGCACTAAACCCTAGGGGGCTGGCGTGTGTCACTTAAGCCCAAAGCCAAAGCCCTTGCCGCAAGCCCAATGCTCTCCTAACCCTAGCTGCTGCTGCACTTTCTTGTTCTTGCCTCCCAAGGAATCCTAGCTGAAAAAAGAAGTCAAAACCCTGGAAAATAGAGCACCAATTTCGACAGCAATTCTGTAATTCTCCAGAACTAATCAGGTAGCATGCCATATATGGTTGGAAAGATACGGATGTTAGCTTCGCAGGGAATTTTACGGATTTCGATTCCGAGTTTTCTAGCTCAAGATATGGCCATTTTAATGGAGGTAGCGCAGCAGTTCCGCGAGCTGAAAAGGGAGTTACGCCCAAAAAGAGCCCAAATCAGCCCAAGGCCCATGCTTGGCCGAAAATTATAAGTCTTAGTGTGCAAGGAATGCACTTATCCCACATTGAAGAGAAAGAGAAATCTCAGCCCCACTCTCCTCTATAAATACATCTTTATAGCTCAAGGAGAGGGCTCTCACCTCTTTAATTTTTCAGAAACCCTAGCAGCCACCATCTCTTCCTTTTCTCTTGCCGCAGCCCCCATCACCTCATTCTCTTCTCTTTATTTTTCTGCTACAGCCACCTATCTTTGTGTTCTTTTATTTTTGGGCTGAACTGAAGAAGGAGGAGGAAGTCACGCCGCAGCCACCACCACCTAGCCGCGCCACCTTCTTGCTGCCACCACTTTGCCGAGCACCCCAGCAGCCTTGCCGTGGAGCCCAAGCCGAGCAGCAGCCATCACGCCACCTTGCAGCCACACCGTCCAAGGGTGGAGCCGCCTCCACCTCGTCATCCGTGGCTTGATTTCTTCTTCCCTTTCTTTTATTTTAATTGTTTTAATTATGCTTTATTTATTTATGGTTTTAATTATATGTAACTGAATAATGGGCTAGGGCTAGGATGAAGCCCTAGCGATGCTGTTTACTCTCACTATGGATTATTGATTTTTAATTATTTACATGTTGACAAATCTTGGATCTCTGTTTAAATTGAGTCTATTTGTTTCGCATCTTTGACTGATCACCTTAGGTTGCATGCATCTAGATATATGTTGTGAAACTAAATAAGCTCGAAAGGATGATAGTTTCAATAGGCAACAAGTGGATATCCTAAAATAATATTCATGAGAAAAGGGATTATAGAGGACATAGGGTACATTAATTTGGAGCTATGCGCTATGTGTTTGTCACTCGCACAGATCGTAATGACTCTTGCATGGGTAACAGCTGCCTTAGCTTAGCACTAGGGAACATGCAAGTTAACTGGCTAAGGAAGGCCCAAGAAGCTCTTAGTTTATGCACAGTAAGGGGAGTAATTGCTAAAAGTAACTAGCCAAACCTTTTAGTAGACGAACTTTGTTGACATGTTTATATATTGATTGTTAATATTCATAGTAGAGTGAATGGTATGCTAGTGGTGGATTCTGACCCCTAGTGTTTCTTTATTATTGTTTTATCCAAATTCATTCAGTTGTTTTTTTAAAGTTTTGTCATTTATCTGTTAGTTTGTCTAGTCTCAAAAACCAAACAAAACCCCCCATTTGCGTGTGTGCGTTAGAGTTGATTTAATCGAATTTAATTAAGTTAGTGATCATAACACTAGCACAATTCCCTGTGGGATCGACCTCGTATTTGTAAGCTTTGCTACTCCGCGATTCGTACACTTGCGAGTTAACCTAGAGTTGTTAAAAAGGTTTATTATAATTGCTCTAGGAAAACATACAACAGTTCCTCCTGCTTGCTAGGTTCCTCCTTCTTCCTCTCTCCTTGCCGCAGCCACCCTAGTGTTTGCATCTCTGATTTTGTTTTCTTTTTACTTCTGGAATTCTGATTGCATGTTGATTTAAGTTTCTGAATTTATTTAGTTTATGTTTCTGAAATTAATTAGTTTGTGACTCTGATTTTATTTAGTTGATGTTCTTAATTTATTTAGTTTATGCCTTTGAATTTATTTAAGTTGTGTTTCTGATTTATTATCAATCATGAATTGGGATTTTATTATTGTTTCTGTTTTTATTTATTTAATTTAGTATGTAGGTTAGTTAGTCTATCTTGCATATTAGTTGTAGGTTGATTAATGGATTCTTATGCTTTAACAAATCGTTTGTCCGTCTCTTGGTCTGTTAGTTTGATGTTTGCATGTATTAAATTTCCACTATCTATTAGAACCCGTCACTAGTTGTTTGCATCCTTTGACTGACCACCTTAGGGTAATTGCATCTAGTTTATTTGTTAGGTTTAGCTGTGAAATAGTCAAAGACACTAAATCACAAGTAACAAGGGAATAAGGGATTATTCTTGGTAGTGGGGTTGGGCGACCTCTATAAGGAAATAGTCAAAGCTTATATGTTGTGCATGTTTGACGTTCTCACAAAACTTAATGACTCCTGCATGGGTAACAGCTGCCTTAGCTTGAACTAGGGAACATGTAGGTTAACTGGCTAAGGAAGGCCCAAGAAGCTCTTAGTTTATGCATTAGGAGAACAATTGCAATAAAGTAACTAACCAAACCTTTTTAGCAGTCAAACTTTAATATGTTGTGTTCAAATTAACTGTCATTAGCCTTGGATGATTATTGCATGCTTATCTGATTTGAAACTGAAAACATTGCAAGATAGAATAAAGGGTGTGTGCGTGTGGTGATGTGTGCGTGTGTTCCCATCTTTCCAAAACCCCCCATTTAGTTATTCTAGAGATTAATTGAATTGATTTGTTGTGTATTAACCATTCCCTGTGGGATCGACCTCGTGCTTGTACGCTTTGCTACTGATGCGATTCGTGAACTTGCGAGTATACTTGGAATGAAATAGATGTTTATTTTGTTCTAAGAAAACACATCAACACTATGCCTACCCGTGATGCCCAAAGAACACTGAATCCAACTCTGAAGGAAGTTGTGCATAATGAGGTAATCAAATTGTTGGATGTTGGTATTATTTATCCTATTAGTGACTCAAAGTGGGTTAGTCTTGTTCAAGTGGTGCCAAAGAAAAGTGGTATTACTGTGGTGAAGAATGAGCATAATGAGTTGGTTCCCCAAAGGACGCAAACCTGTTGGCGTGTTTGTATTGACTATCGGAAGCTTAACACCGCAACAAGAAAGGATCACTTTCCTTTACCATTCATTGACCAGATGTTAGAAAGATTAGCCGGCCATAGTCACTATTGCTCTTTGGATGGTTATAGTGGGTACAATCAGATTGCTATTGCACCCGAGGATCAAGAGAAGACCACGTTCGCATGTCCATTTGGTACATTTGCTTATAGGAGGATGTCGTTCGGATTGTGTAATGCGCCCGCAACATTTCAGAGATGCATGATGTCTATTTTCTCTGACATGGTGGAATGAATCATTGAGGTATTTATGGATGATTTCTCTGTTTTTGGTTCGTCTTTTGATGCATGTCTGGATAATCTGTCTCTAGTTCTGAAAAGATGTCAAGAGGCCAATCTAGTGCTTAATTGGGAAAAATGTCACTTTATGGTCCAACAAGGGATAGTTTTGGGTCATGTGATTTCTAAGGATGGAATACAAGTTGATAAGGCCAAGATTGATGTGATACAAAGATTGCCGCCTCCATCAAGTGTTAAAGAAGTAAGGAGTTTTCTAGGCCATGCTGGGTTTTATAGGAGGTTCATTAAGAATTTTTCTAAGATTTTTAGGCCTTTGTGCACTTTATTGCAAAAGGAGGTGAATTTCTAGTTTAATAAGGATTGCTTAGTTGCATTCAACAAGTTAAAGAAGCTACTCACCTCCGCTCCGATCATTATGCCACCTGATTGGAATTTGCCTTTTGAGCTCATGTGTGATGCGAGTGACTATGTTGTTGGAGCTGTTTTGGGGCAAAGAGTGGAGAAGCTGCCGCATGTGATTTATTATGCAAGTAGGACTCTGAATGATGCTCAATTGAATTATTTTACTACCGGAAGGAGTTGCTTGCTGTGATCTTTGCCTTGGAGAAATTTAGGAGTTATTTGATTGGGTCTAAGATCACCATCTACACAGATCATGCCGCTCTCAAGTATTTGCTGAATAAGAAGGATGCAAAGCCGAGGTTGATTAGATGGACTATGTTGCTGCAAGAATTTGATATTGAGATCAAAGACAAGAAAGGTTGTGAAAATGTGGTAGCAGGCCATTTGAGTAGACTTGTCAATGAAGAACAATCTGAAAAGGACACATTACCGTTATGAGAGTCATTCCAGGACAAGCAACTTCTTGCCATCTTAACTACTCCATGGTATGCTGACATAGCGAATTATCTAGCAAGTAGAGTGTTGCCCAATGATTTGACACACTACCAAAGGAAGAAGTTCTTGCATGACGTCAAACAATATGTGTGGGATGATTCTTATATGTGTGGGATGATCCTTATTTGTTGAAGACAATGTGTACCGGAAATGGAGCAAAGGAATATCATTGAGATGTGTGTTGCTCCTTTTTGGACAACTTGTTTTACTTGGAATTTAGAAACGAATACCAAGTTGTAGCTCGCAAGTCTACGAATCGCTCATGTAAGCATAGCGTATAAGTACGAGGTCGATCCCACGAGGAATAGGTAAATACACATCAAACCAATTCAACTTACCAACTAGAATCACCAAACACACACACACGGCAGGGGGGGTTTGTAGATTGTTAAACTCACACACACCACATACACACACACACACAATTGCAATGCTAAGAATTCAGAATCCACACCAATTGATGGAAATACAACCAAGCAATTCAAGATAATGCATAAATGTAATAAAGTTTACCAGCCGAAGGCCTTCTTGAGGACACTCCTAACTATTGTTCTCCTTATGCATATACTAAGAGCTTCTTGGGCCTCCCCTAGTCAGTTAACTTGCATGTTCCCTAGTGCTAAGCTAAGGCAACTGTTACCCATGCAAGAGTCATTAAGTTTTGTGAAAACGATAAACACATAGCGCATAGCTCCAAATTAATGTACTGTATGTCATCTATGATCCCTTTTCTCATGAGTATTATCTTAGGATACCCACTTGTTGCCTACTGAAACTATCATCCTTTCGAGCTTGTTTAGTTTCACAACATAAATCTAGATGCATGCAACCTAAGGTGATCAGTCAAAGATGCAAAACAAATAGAGTCAATTTAAATAGAGATCAAGGATTTACTACATGCATGAAATTAAATCACAAGTGTCACCATTGCATAACTCACAATTAAAGTTTCATCATCCAACTTAGCAAAGCAATAAAAAAAACTCAAAACATAATAATAAAGAAAATAAGAGATCTAACTTCCATTATAATAATTAAATCCACAATGAAAGCAAGAACAAGCTAATTAACAAAAGAAAAAGAAGAAAATCAAAAGAAAAACAAAGAACATCACAAGAGGGTGGCAGCGGCACAAGAAAGAAGAAGAGGGGAGACATAGCAGCAAGGAGGCTCACGGCAAAGGTGAGCTAGGGCTGCGGCACATGGTCTCTCATTCTCCCTCAAGTGGCGCCACCCTCTCACTCTCTCTCTCAGAAATTCGGCCTCCCCCTCTCTCTCTGAATTCTGAAAAAATAAAAAATATGGGAACCCTAAACAATGAGAGAATAAGATATATTATAGAGGTGAGATGAGGATTCCTTGGGAGGCAAGGAGAAGACAAGGTGCGGCTAGGGTTTCATTAAAAGAACATGGGCTTAAGTGAATTTCTTGCTCCTTAAGACTTCTAATTTTCGGCCAAAAGTGGGCTTTGGGCTGATTTGGGCTCTTTTTGGGCGTAACTTATTTTCAGCTCGCGGAACTGCTGCGCTACCTCCACTAAAATGGCCGTATCTTGGGCTAGAAAACTCGGAATAGAAATCCGTAAAATTCCCTGCAAAGCTAACATCCGTATCTTTCCAACCATATATGACATGCTACCTCCGACGGGTTGTTTTCTAATAATTGTTGTTTTCTAATAATTTATGAAGAAGATTATCATATTCGCCCGATTCAATTAGTTTCTCTCTGGAGAATTACAGAATTTCTGTCGAAATTGGTGCTCTATTTTCCAGGGTTTTGACTTCTTTTTTTTTTTTCAGCTAGGATTCCTTGGGCTTTAGGGATGCATGGCTGTATGGGATGGGCTGCTGTAAGTGACGTGATGGGCTTCCTCCTTTCTAGCTTGCGCATGGCTACATGACTTGGGCTGAATGGGTTGCACATAGGCCCTAGGGTTTCAGTGCATGGGCTACCACCTTGCATGGCGTGATGGACTTGGGCTGCTAGGTTTAGGCGCATGGGCTTTAGGCTTGCATGGTATGCGCATGCATGAATGGGCTGCCACCTTGCCATTGACTTCCACATAGGCCGACGGCCCATTTGACTTGATGACATGTCATAGTTGACCCTTGACCATTGACTTTGACTTCCCATTTCGACCCTCATTTCCATGGATGTCCACCACCTTCTAGAAGCTTCTGGAACCTTGACTTGATCGAGTTGACTTTGACCAACCTTTCCTAGTTCCACTAGGATTCCTTGTCCATTTCAACTTCTTATAATGACCATATTGCCCCTAGTGACTCCTAGTCTCATCAGGACTCCTTTTCCCAGTAGGATTAGGTTTCCTAGTTCAACTAGGAATTCCTGCTCCAATTAGGATTTCTCATTTCTGGCTTGACAATGATGGTTCTGGGCTTGATGTTTCCTCTTGTGACTAGGAATCCTCATTTGACTAGGATTTCTGCTTGTTTACTAGTTTGACCAGGAAATGTCCCAAAACGGCTCCATTTGCTCCTCTTTCCTATTTTTGCTTCATTAGACCTAAAAACACAAAAACAAGATAACAGACACCAAAGTATGGAGTTCTAACACTCTAGGTTAGGGAGTTAGTATCATTAAATAACGTAAAATGAACACTCATCAATGTGCCTTTCCAAAGAGTGTGGAGGCCATGGAGGAGGAAATAAGATTGCTTACAAAATTCTTCAAGCAGGTTTCTTTTGGCCCACTATTTTTCATGACTGTCATCAGTTTTACCTCATGTGCGATAGATGTCAGAAGATAGGAAACATTTCTGCTCGTGATCAGATGCCGCTGAACTTCATGTTGGAAGTTGAGATCTTTGATGTTTGGGGTATAGATTTCATGGGGCCATTTCCGTCTTCTTTTGATACGAGTACATTCTAGTGAGAGTTGATTATGTATCGAAGTGGGTGGAAGCTGTCGCTTGTAGGACTAATGATGCTCGAGTGGTCCTGAATTTTCTTAAGACTAATATCTTTGCACGATTTGGTACCCCTAGAGCAATCATTAGTGATGGGGGATCGCATTTTTGCAATAAGCTATTTGAGGCCTTGATGAAGAAATATGGAATAAGGTATAAAGTGGCTACTCCCTATCATCCACAGACGAGTGGGCAAGTGGAAATTTCTAATCGTGAAATTATGTTCATTTTGGAAAGAATGGTGCTCGCCAATAGGAAGGATTGGTCTACCAAGCTTAATAATGCATTATGGGCTTATCGCACTGCTTACGACACCCATTAGAATGTCTCCTTTTCGACTAATCTATGGGAAAGCTTGTCATTTACCAGTTGAACTTGAGCATAAGCCATATTGGGCGATTAAGAAGTTCAATTTTGATATTCATGCAGCTGGTGAGAAAAGGAAGTTGCAACTTAGTGAGCTGGAGGAAATAAGACATTTTGCATATGAGAATGCTAAGTTGTACAAGGAAAGGACCAAGAGGTACCATGATAAGAAGTTACGCTCGAGAGAATTCTTTGTTGGAAGGAAGATGTTATTATATGACACGAGATTACATCTCTTCCCAGGGAAGTTGCTTTCGAGATGGACCGGACCTTATTTGTAACGCCCCGAACCTCGGGTCCATAAAACACTAAAACTTTGACATTTAAACCTCTTTTCAAAGAATGAGCCATGTACTTAACATAATAAATAATTACATTTGATAAATCAGAGCGTGAGCCCAAAACATTTATATAAAATCACTGTATAAAAACAATCACATAAATCAAAATGGGTCCCACTGCCTTGTCTTCTCCTCACTGCCTCCTCAGCCTGCTTAACCTGCAAAACACTAACCACACTGCACCATATCCATGGTACACCGGGTCATTTAAACAAATAACCCGGTAAGCTCACTAGAGCTCGTATGAGTGAAATAACGAAATAATTAACCTCAATAATAATCATCATTAATTCCATCCTCTAGATTCAAGCCTAGAATTTACCAAGTCCTAACAAATAATGAACACAAGAAATCAAGCAACAATTAAACTAACTAATTTTACTCACGTCGCTCTTGGAAATCCTCCAGCTTTATAACTACTTTCAAATTCTCCCTTCAAAACCATTTTTTAAATCCCCTTAACCATAAATCAAACTCTGAACCGAATTTATCTTCGGAAACTGATATCTCAAATACTTATACTTAAAACTCACATCATTCTCGTACCTGTACTGTAGGCAATGTCCTGACCACAATTCCGCGCACGGGCAGGCTCGAATCCTGGCCACAATCTCGTACGGAGGGTCGCTCCTCACGAGCAGGCTCGTATCCTGGCCACAATCTGATACGGAGGGGTCACTCTGTACGAGCAGGCTCGTATCCTAGCCACAATCTCATACGGAGGGATCACTCCGTACGAGAAGGCTCGTATCCTAGCCACAATCTCATACGGAGGGATCACTCCGTACGAGCAGGCTCGTATCCTAGCCACAATCTCATACGGAAGGGTCACTCCGTACGAGCAGGCTCGTATCCTGGCCACAATCTCACACGGAGGGGTCACTCCGTACGAGCAGGCTCGTATCCTCGCCACAATCTCACACGGAGGGGTCACTCCGTACGAGCAGGCTCACCCAATCAGTACTCGCATTTCCAACTCACAACTACTCCGAACTATGCCGAATCCTTCCGAAATTGATCCCCGCTTATAAACCATCACTTGTCTGTCACTCGAAACATACTGACACTTCCTCAATAATTAATTTGATCGTTTTGTATATAATAACTGCCTAATCATCAATCATCAATCATTAACCTCGACTATAAATAATCCTTCTCTAATTTGGTGACTCTCCTCTAAGCAACTCTATAATTCCCAATTAATTCCTTCGCCTCAAATCCTCGTCAATTCATTCTCCTAATTCAAATCCTACACCTAATCTTTTCTAACGTAAAGTAGCAAATCTATAAAACAGACAATTAAACCACGGTACTCAACAATATAAGCAGATAAGTTTCACTTGCAATTTAACTACGTAAAAGACCGAAATACCCTTCACGGTGCCATTGCTCGGATACCAAATCCGGCAGCATAACGGCATCGGGAATGAGATTTCCCGAGCCCATGTACCTGTTAAGACCAGACAACCAACTTAAATATATACAGAATTCACAACTGGTCGTTTAATCGTCCAAAACGGGCGGCCGCCACCACACATGGTGGCTGCCCGGCTTTGTACAACACAGAAATTTCACGGAACTCACCAAACAACCTCCAAGGATCTCCTGGAAGTTCAATGTGGGAAAAAAGAGACAAACGGCCGCTGACCCACCGCCACAAGTGGCGGAGGCAGTGGTGGTAGCGGCGGCACAATCTAAGAAAATGATTTTTCAACTAAAAATCAACCCAAATTCAACCTAGGCACTTCATTTGGATGAAAAACAACTCAGAAATCATTCAAGTAGGCTCAATTCAAGGCAAACCCGAAATGGGTACAAGCCCTAAAATTTCAAATCTTTAGATTCTCAAAATTGACACGCAATAACAAGGGGGAAGGAATGCCCATACCTTGAGGATCATTTTTGACAACTGGACCGACGGCCAAATCTCGCCGGAAATGGCCGAAAACGGCGGTGGAAGCCGGCGGCTAACTTGGCTTCTCCAGCTCATTGCTCCGCCGTGGAGCATCATCGTGGCAGGAGGACACCACGGCTGAACTCGCCGTGATGAGAGGAACAAGACCTAGTGGGTCCGGTGTCGCGTCCAGGCCGAAAAAACGAGATCGTCGGTGGAGCCATCGATCTGTCTCGCGTCGATTCTCCGTCTACAGTGGTCGGCCGGCGAAGGGGAGGGCTGCTGGGTGTCGGCGACGGCGAGAGGAACTCCCCGGTGTCCGCCGTTGGTCGAGGGGTGGCCGGACGGCGAGACTGCCGAGGGGAGAGGGCAGTCGGACAGAGAGAGAAGAGAGAGAAGGGAGACGCGGGGAGAGAGAAGAGAGAGTCCAGAAATTTCTGGATTTTGGGTATTTAAAACCCACTCCTACAAAATTACCAAATTGCCCTTCCCTTCAAATGCTCGTATCTCTCAAACTATAACTCTGTTTTATACGTGCTTCGTGTCTACGAACTCGTAGACTCGAGATCTATCAAACGGACTCAAGGTCAAAGACGAAAGACCATTAGTTTTAAAAGTCAACTTTGGGTCGGGTCGTTACATTATTAGGTGATTAGAGTGTTTCCCTATGGCACAGTTGAAATTAAGAATCCGAAGAATGGAAGCATATTTAAGGTCAATGGTCATTGTGTGAAGCCTTTACTTGAACCTAATTTTGAGCTAAACCAAGAAGAATTTAATTTCTAGTACAAGACTAGGTCTGGCTGAAGACGTGAAACTTAGCGCTTCTTGGGAGGCAACCCAAGAGATGGATGACGACGAGAAGGTGATTTGGTACATGTGTGTGGGTGAGCCATTTTTACACCAGCCAAGGTACGTTTTCACCCTTTCTTTGCTCATTTAAGTAACTTTGTTTTACTTGTTGTTTTCTCCTTCCTCTTTTCATTACATTGTGCATTATATTTGTCATTCATTTAAACATTGAGGATAATGTTTCTTTTAAGTTTGGGGGTGGGGAATGCAATGCATTTTTGGTATTTGTAAAAAAAAAAAAATTTTTACATTTTCTTACTTTTGTTTTTAAACTAAGGGTGTCAAACCCACAGTAAAATGCATCTGTTCTTAAGATTTCATTCACCGTAGTGATGGATTCGAATCTTTAGAAGTGTGCAACAGTGTTTGAACAACAAAGTTTTTGAGTCCTTTTGTTTGTTTTAGTCTTGAGTCCCCAACTAATTGATTTGATGATATATGGTTGTTATGAGCATGTCTAGCCCGTATATATAGTATGTATTCTTCTTTCTCTAGTATTGTTTCGTAACATGCTTTACAACTTCATGAACGTGGGCCTTGTTTTCATGAACTTGAGTGATGACTTGCATGTCTAGAGATGCATATACTTAATAGAGTAGACTTGTATGACCTAAGTGAGCTTTTGAGCCCTGTATTTCAATTCTTGAGTGTTAATAGTACTCTAATATTTTCTTGTCATATAAAGTCGTTGTGATCACATTATTCTTTCTTTTGATTAAGTACTTGGAATATAGTTGTGAATCAAAGAGCTAGAACTTCTCTCTTATTCTATACAAAGCATGGATATAACTACATGAATCTTAGGAGATGATAGTAGGCCTTGTTTGTTTTTTAACCCATAGCCTAAAGCCTACCCTATTTTATAACCCTAGTCAAACATTTTGAGCCTAATGTGTGATACCCAGAAAAATTTGGAGCGAATTTTTTTTCGCGGTATTACTTGACCATGGTTGACTTGTAGGTCGAACCACCACTTCTATTTCAGTTGTAAACATGACTCGTAGTACTTTTGCTTATGGTTGGAACTACCCTTGTCCTTGTTATTGTTACTTTCTTTTTTTTATTTGTCTATTTTATTTTGTTGCTCGTGCCTTGCGAGAGAGACAAGGATTAACGGTAGTAACCTTGGAAGGACAATGTAGTAATTTCACACTCGAACTCTTAGACCCGAACTTGAGGGCGTGACACGTGGCAAGAGGGGGCTGGCTTCCCATTTCTTAGGAAGCCCATTTAATTTTCCTTAAACCCAATTATTTGTTTTGGACCCTAGTGAGTAACTACAAACCCACAATTAATTGTCCAACTACTTGGAGTCTTAACCAAGCCCAACTACCTAGTATTGGTCTTAAACTAAGCCTAAGGATTTTTCCTTGGAACCCAGCCCACGTTGGATAGGATCACCTGGAGGCTTGTTTTTATTCTTAATTATTTCAAAACCCCAACCAAGGCTAGCACAAAGCCCATGACACACTATTAAAAGCCTAAGTTCAGACTTCACCACCCACACATGCTACAGACCCCTCGTCTTCCACCCTCTCTCTTTGTGTTTCAGGTTCTGGAGTTTTCTTTCCAGCCAAACACATCTGAACCAGAGGAGAAAGCCACAGAGAATTAAAAAACATAGGTCCTTCCAGACCCTAGCCCACCGAAACCCCAAAGCTATAGACTCACACCAGAGAAAAAAATAAAAGACCCAAGCTTTGTTAGCCATGGTGTAGAGTCCGAAAGTTACAGTGACTCTTAACCCCTCCTCTACTTTCTCAACGTCCAACCAGCGAGCAATATTTCTAGAAGAAGTCTGAGTGGTGAGAACTACACTCAAATCAGGTAATGCAACCAAACCCGAGCCTCCTACCTTCAAGCCTTTGGTTTTCACAATCAGGTTGCACCATTCTTGTCACTGACCCTTTTTCTCTTACAAAACCTGTTTGCATGTTGAGTTTGAGCAGAAAGAATTCAAGCCCTGGTAAGACTCGAGATCAAGACCTCCCTTTCCTTTAATTCCCATTCTAGCCAACGTGATTCAACCTTGTTGTGACTGGTCTGTGACATGCAAGGCCACCTTTGAAGTTTCGGGAAGGAAAGGACCGAACCCTCTCCTTGCTTTCAGATTTGAAGGACTGATTCACATCTTAGTTAAAGATCTTTGAGAAATCCCAGAGGAGAAGATTTTTGGAGCTTGCATGTGGGCAAATCTTTGATTGTCTCACAAAACGAGCTGTGCTTTGGGGTAAGGAGCTCTAAACTTATTTGTGAACATTGTGAATCTATCTTGGTGTTGCTTTGGGCGTGTTGGTCTGCTTGGTTTGCCAAAAGAGTCAAGCGTTTTGAGTTTTCTGTCAAAAGCCCTATTTTTCTGGTTTTCGTAACCCCTGACCTCGAGTTACTATTTTTGAAAACGGTACCATTTGACAAAGTATTTCGACCTGATTTTTGGTATGCATAAACTAGATATCCTAACGGTCATTTAGAGACCAAGAACACCTCAATCAGACCTCTGACGAATTAGTTATGAATTTTCTAAGCTGACCCTGAATTTCTGAAACCTGACATCAACGATTTCCTTTTTACTTGTCTAAGTTTTGAGTCTCCCTTGTGTTCTAGTGGTTTTAACCTAAAATGAGGTTGATGGGATGATGTTATACCTGTTTTGATTGGTTTACTTACATTGGATCTTGCGGTTTGAGGTTTTGAGGCATTAGTCAATCCACCTTGAATTTGGAGGATGAGCATTGCTCCCAAATCATAGGCTGGATTGATTGGCGAAACTGTATTGATCCACAACTCCAAACCACTTGATAATTTTTGTGAGTGACCCTCTGCATGTCTAAAATCATCCCACCAAATTTCGAAACTTTTGGACTGTTACTTATTTTTTTAAAAATCCGAGACTACACCCTGTTCCAGTGATCCTATTTGCTGGCAGTCAGCTACCTTCAAATTCTTTCCTTTTAAAACTCATCCATTTGACCACCTGAGTTATTTACATCATTATAAATTTGTTTTAAAGTCCACCTAGCATTCATTTAAATGTTTTCACTCTTTGAATTATTCATTTGGTGTCCGGGACAATCCTAGCTTGCCAAACAAGTGCGTTACCTCGGTAAAACCCCATTCTTGAACTTGGTTGTGACTTGGTGTGTTTTGTGTACTGTTGCAGGAGCCTTGTTAGTTTCTTAAGAGCTTTGGAGTTTGGGGGCAGCTACTAGAGAAGGTAGGGGGGGCTTGCCCAAGTTAATTTTCTAGAAACTAACAATTGGAGAGTCTTGCTTGTGCTTGTGCATGATTGGTTGTGTATGTACATTGTAATTGTGATACTTGCATCTATGGTGGTTAATTGTTGTGAAATCTGGAATCTACAGGCTTGGTACTTGCTTAATTGCTATTTGCAAACTCTTGTTAAACTATAGGATTCATAAATTGTTAGATTAAAGGCCTAAACGCCTAGGGAAAATTATGCGCTATTTGATGATTAAAAGAAATAGAATTAGCGGATTAGAGTCACTCTAAAAATTAAAGGTGATTTATCCTTATTTGCTCTGCAACCGGCCAGCTTGATTAATGAATTATTCCTCATAATTTAACCAAATTAAAATGGTAACGAGGCTTATCAATCCCCTTTGAACTACTTGTGTGACTTAT
The DNA here is from genome assembly GCA_003254865.1 of Dryas drummondii. Taxonomy (NCBI): domain Eukaryota; kingdom Viridiplantae; phylum Streptophyta; class Magnoliopsida; order Rosales; family Rosaceae; genus Dryas; species Dryas drummondii. The sequence continues at coordinate 127,276 of QANW01008985.1, read as the reverse complement.
ATTTCAGTATGTGAAAAACCTTATATCATTTCTATGATTAATGGCTACTGCTGAGAACCCTTAACTATGTAATGGTTTTGGATTGATAATGTTGTTATACGTTAAACACTGAAATTGATATTGAGCATGTGCATTCCTCCATGGACTTGATTTTGGCATAGGTTGATGCTAGTGGATTATGCATTCATGCATCATAATTATTCTCATTGAGTATTTGTGAAACTAATGAGGGTTCAGTGTTTGGACACCTAGTCTTAGAACGAGGGGTTGCGTGAGCGACCTTGGGTTTCGATCCCCTAAACCACAGTGGAAAACCCAGTGAGCAGTCGGCCCCCTGGTCAGCTCCCCAGGTTCGGTTAGAACGTACTGGGATAGTACGGACCGTGTGGATACATTTGATTTGGTAGTATACTGGGTTTGCGACCGTGGAGTTACCACGGGTCGTGAGGGCCGTTCTTATCACTAATTTGCGGCTGGAGGGTAGGCCGGGTAGTGATGGTACTGCGGTACAGGCTATGGTGGTCCACTGTTATTTAACAGGTAATGATATGTGCTTCTGCGGATTGGCAAAGGTACGCGTGCATAAGATATTTGTTGCATGCATCTCTGACATTTTTTCCATGTAAGTACAAAATGACATGTCTTACATGATGAACTTGATATAGCATGTTATCTTGTGATTTATTACGCTTTTGTATGAATTGCGATTTATGGTGTGGAGCCCTGTTTGGGTCTGGTTGTTTTTAAATGACTTGCTTGTTAAGTAAGATAAAACTTGAGATTGTGTGGACACATTTTTGAGTCGGGTAAGCCGAGCAAAGGATCCGGTGGTTTGGTGATGCTCACCCCTACATAGATTTTGCAGGTTTGGCGTTATGGTGATACTAGTGGAGATATCTGATGACGAGACACCGCCTACTTCGACGACAATTGGATATTCGAGTTCTAACAGTTCCCTCATGAGCGAGTGAGTACCGGACCAGTGTCTTAGACTCTTGTACTTATCCTTCGTTTGTCTTTGGCTCATTAGTGTTACAAATGTTTGGCTTACTTGAGGTTAATCTATTGCAAGACTATTCTCGGGGGTGTGTCGGGTTAACCCCGGATTACTTGATTTGTAATTTGACTATCTGACCTAGGTCGACCAAGTTACTTAGATCCTAAATCTTACCTAAATTAATTGATAATAATTAACTCGGGCCTAATATTAATAGATGAATTAGAAATACACCTTCCGACGAGCTCCCTATTTAGTGGACGCTCTGCTAGTTAACTCTGCCTACCTATTTTGTACATGGGTAGAACGGTAAACTCAAGGCTTGTGCTTCTCAGTTAATGTGAGTTTGAGCCGTCGAGGGTAACAGTCAAGTTCATGTTAATTGAGGGGTACGCCGGCTGCCACGAGCTCAATTTCCCTAGGCCCGGGATCGGGGCGTGACATAATGACCCTTTCTTTGTTTACCCCTATACCAAACCCTAAGTTTAGGGGAGTTTCACTCCTCTACCTGTTTACCTTACTTATGGATTTGCATTGAGTTGGTAAGTTGTGAGGCTAAAAAGAAATATTTATGCATAGCTTGAAAGAGAAGGAATTGTGCTTAAGATTGTCTGTCGTTCCCTTCCCAAAAAAAAAAAAAAAAAAAAAAAAAAAAAAAAAAAATTGAAGGGAAGGGACGATTTCAAAAGATTGAAGTGGAAAGGTATTCAAATTTGAGCTATGAGTGAAAATTATGCAAGGAATGCCTCTATTGTTTTCTTTGTGCAAATCCATAGTCTGTAGCTCTTTGTTATCCATTTCATTTCAATATCATATCCTAACCTAAGCCTCCATTACAACCCTTATAAAAGCCCTACTTGATCTTAGGAGAATTGTAGTTCATTTTTGTAGAGTTTAGATAAAAGGGAAGCTTATGGTTATTGATTCTATTCCAAGTATTTTAATTCTTTCTCTTGAGATCAGTGTTTTTGTGTGCCTTTCTTTCATGATTAATATGTGAGCTTTTTGTATTTGTTTATCTATCATCTCTCACGTATACTTGAGTGCACGTGTCAACCCAATCTCTGAGCGTTTTATTGAGAGTATGCCGTAGTGAGAATTGGAGTTGATGCTAGTGTCTATATGTTTATTTAGTCTTGTCTGTCTAACACTTGAGTTTGTGTCAAGGATGGGCTATATGTTCGTGGAGGAGTAAGGTATCTTAATTGGAGCATTATTAGAATTGAAGAATAAATTCTATATATACCTTGTTTAACTATGCTATTAATGGTTGTACCTATGAAGTCATGTGTTAGGATGTTTTGAGTCTGTCTTGAGTCTTTTCTTTGTTCTTTTTGCTCGAGGACTAGCAAAATCTAAGTTTGGGGGTGTGTTGAGTGCTCATTTTACACTATTTTATGATACTAACTCCCTAACCTAGAGTGCAAGAACTCGGTATTTTGTGTTTTGTTAGTTTGTTTTTGTTCTTATAGGATAAAATGAGCAAAGAAGAGAAAAGAAGCTGAAAGAGCCATTTTTAGACATTTCCTAGTCAAACTTGGAAAAGTGGAGAAATCTTGGTCACACCAGGAAATGCTGAATCTCAGTCAAACTAGGATTCCTCGTCTCACAAGAAAAGATCAAGCTTGAATAAGAAGAAATCATGAAGATCCGAAGCCAGAAATGAGAAATCCTAGTTGGAGCAGGAAATCCTATTTGAACTAGGAAACCTAATCTGAGTAGGAAATGGTGTCCTAATGAAGATAGGAGTCATGAGGGGCAAAATGGTAATTGTGAAATCCGAGTGAAGATAGAAATCCTAAGTCAATAAGGATTCCTAGGTGGACAAGGAGAAGTGGTCAAAAGTCAAAGGTTCTAGAAGCTTCTGTAAGATATTGGGCCAAAGCACAAATGGATAAGAGTGATTTTCGGCCAAGCTATTGGGCTTGGGCTAGGCGCAAAACCCTAAGGAAGGTGCGGCATGGGCTTAAGTGGAAGCTAAGTGGCTGGCGCATGGGCTGAAGGTTGAGGCTCTAGTGATTTGCTCAAGGGGTTGATTGTTATGCATATTGGGCTTAAGTGAGTGTGGCCTTGGTCCATTAGGTTAAGTTCCAGCAATCCCACATTGAAGAGGAATAGAAATTGCAGCCTCACTCTCCTCTATAAATATATCCTTATAACTCAAAGAGAGGGTTCTCTCCTAAAATTTCATAAACCCTAGCCTAGCCTCTCTTTTTCCTTGCCACACACTCTCTCTCTCTTCTTCTTTTCTTTTCTCTTGCTGCAGCCCCTTCTTTCTCTCTCAGATTTTTCTACCGCAGCTCCTATCTCCCTTTGCATCTCTTTCTTTTTAATTTTGGGCTGAACCGAAGGAGGAGGAGGAAGCCTTGCCGCAGCCACGCCATCTCCACCTTGCTGCCACCTTGCCGAGCACCCCAGCTGCCTTTCCGTGGAGCCCAAGGCCGAGCAGCAGCCCATCACGTCACCACCTTGCAGCCGCGCCACCTTCTTGCTGCCACTATCTCGCCGCCTTGCTACTGCCGTGGCTTGATCTCTCTTCCCTTCCTTTTCATTTTTGTAGTTTAATTATGCTTTATTTATTTATGGATTTAATTATGTGTAACTAAATATTGGGTTAGGGCTAGGATGAAACCCTAGCGATGCTAATTACTTTTACTATGGATTATTAATATTTTAATTGTTTACATGTTGACAAATCTTGGATCTCTGTTTAAATTGACTCTATTTGCTTCGCATCTTTGACTGATCACCTGAGGTTGCATGCATCTAGATTTATGTTGTGAAGCTAAACAAGCTCAAAAGGATGATAGTTTTAGTAGGCAACAAGTGGTATCCTAAGATAATATTCATGAGAAAAGAGGTCATAGATGACATAGGGTACATTAATTTGGATCTATACTCTATGTGTTTGTCACTCTCACAAATTGTAATGACTCTTGCATGGACAACAGTTGCCTTAAGTACGCTTAGGGAACATGTAAGTTAACTGGCTAAGGGAGGCCTAAGAAGCTCTTAGTTATGCACAGTAAGGAGAGTAATTGCTAAAAGTAACTAATCAAACATTTTAGTAGACGAACTTTTTTGACATGTTTGCATATTGATTGTTAGTATCCATAGTAAGATGAATGGTATGCTAGTGGTAGATTCTGACCCCTAGTGTTTCATTATCATTGTTCTTATCTAAATTTATTCAGTTTGTTATTTTAAAGTTTGGTTGCTTATTTGATTAGTTTAGCCTCAGTCTCAAAACCCAATCAAAACCCCCCATTTGCGTGTGTGAGTTAGAGTTGATTTAATTGAGTTAGTAATCGTGACATTGATACAATTTCTTGACGGATTGACCTCGTATTTGCAAGCTTTGTTATTCTGCGATTCGTGCACTTGCGAGTTAACCTAGAGTTGTTAAAAAGGTTTAATATAATTGCTCTAGGAAAACATACAATAGATTAGCGTTATAGACCTACTGTACCAAATTTGGTGTTAAGAACACACGAAATCGTCATTTTGGTACATAGTTGATCTAATTTTGTCCATATTGCAGCAAAATGTGACCGTTTGGTAAGAAAAATAAGGGTGATGTGTGAGGCGTCGAAAATTTTTCGTATTTTACTTTACTTTCAAGATTGGTTTTGAGCCAATGGGAAAATAGTATTCTTCACTACGAGTACGTAGTATTTTTCTAGGCCGTTGAGTTGGAAGAAAATTCCACCAAAGTATTTTTTGTTAATTTTCGATATTTGTTGAGTTGGAAGATATTGTCCGTTGATCTATTTTGATCAAACGGTTAGGTGGGGACATGTGGCAGCAAGTGGTGGCAAGGGAGGAAGCCACGCGAAGGCTGGAGAAGAAAGGAGAACTCGGTGGAATTTTGTGAAAAATCTCACCGAGCGATCGGCGTACCTTGCCGAGCGCTTGGCAGGCCGGTAAGGGCTCGACGGGTCTTTTTATAAATAACCTCCCTAGCTCTTATTTCTCTCATTCCGCAGCTCTCTCTCACTTTCTCTCTGTTATCTCTCTTAGCTGAGAGTGTTTTTGAGTTTTCTTTTCGCCCGCAGAGGTGGTGAGGTTGTGAAGTACACGTGGTGTTTTAGGATGCACGGAATCCAAGTGGTTGGACTTTGTCTATTTATTTTGTGGGTTATCCCTTATTTTGGTCTTGTTGTTTATTTTGTAGTATTTAACTATGTTTTTCCAGTTAATTGCTTGTGTGCTAGAATTTGGTTTAATTCTAGGATTGGAATCATCTTTATGATTCGAGGATGATTTTAAACTTGTTGGCTTAATAGGATAATTGTAAGCCTGAGAACCTAATGGGATTGTGCTAGGTTGTTTTCAGTATCTGTTTTGTTATACGAGCTATTAAGGTTAATAGTTATTGATTAGGCTTGTGAATAGACAGTTGTGATCTATTGGGCTGAGTTGCCAAATTGTGATTTGAGAATATCTTCGGATGACTTTGTTGACTGGATTTGGGATTAATGTACCGGTTGGTCAAGATATTGTGGTTTGATACGACTTGAGAGTGACAAGTGAATTGGGTAGGTTGAGATACCAGTGTAATTGTATGATGTGGCAAGTAGCTCAGACATTACTGTGGGCCATTGTACGTGGTTGTTGCCAGATCGTACAAATGTGCATGAGGTTGTTGATTGTTTTCTCAGAACAAAATAAACATGCATCTCATTCTAAGTATACTCACAAGTGCACGAATCGCATCAGTAGCAAAGCGTACAAGCACGAGGTCGATCCCATAGGGAATGGTTAATACACAATAAATTAATTCAATTAATCAATAAAATAACTAAACATGGGGGTTTTGGGAAGATGGAAACACACGCACACCACACCACACACACACACCCATTATCCTATCTTGCGATGTTAAGTTTTCAACCGTCAAATCAGATATGCATACTCTAACCATCCAAGGCTAATGACAAATCAATTCAAACACAATATATCAAAGTTTGACTGCTAAAAAGGTTTGATCAGTAACTTTCTCGCAATTGTTCTCCTAAGACATATTAAGAGCTTCTTAGGCCTTCCCTAATCAGTTAACTTACATGTTCCCTAAGCGAATTTAAGGCAACTGTTGTTCATGCAAGAGTCATTAAGATCTATGAGAACGTCAAACATGCATGATGAGTGTGCATTTTGCATCACTTTATGAAACTAATTCCTTAACCTAGAGTGTTAGAACTCGATATTTTGTGTTTCTTGTCTTGTTTTTGTGTTTTCAGGTCAAATGAAGCAGAAATGAGAAAAAGAAGCAAATGGAGCCATTTTGGTCCATCCCAATGCTAACCGATTTTCCTTCAGAATTCTCAAGAGTCTTTCTCCCTCGCTTGCACTCAAATTAGCTGCAATAATCACAGGCAAGGTCTCATTCTCTCCCAAAAATGCATATTTCAAGTGCTCCGGTAACGGTTTCAGCTCCAATTTAGGTGCTTGCTCAATAGAAGGAAGCGTCTTTTGATTCATAGGCACTAACATTTCAAACTGGTTGAACCACTTATTTCTGAGAGGTCGGGTGCCTTCCAAACGTGTAGGAGTTGTTTCCACGATTTCATCTAATTCACTGGACTCTGGTGTTCCCAAAGCAATCTCCAATGTATCTTCTGCAAGGCTAGTTTCGCACACTTCCTCAACCAATGGGTCCAAACTATCAATCCTCAAGTCATCCTCCTCCTTTGGATACCTCATTGCACCAAAAATATCAAACTCAACTGTTTCCCCAAGAACAGACATTGTCAACTTCCCATTACTCACATCAATCTTGGTGTTCGCTGTGGCCATGAACGGTCTTCCCAATATGATCGGTAGCTCATTCCCTTTAATTGGGGTATCCTCCATTTCAAAAATGATAAAATCAGCGGGCATGATCAAATCTGCAACCCGAACCAGCACATCTTCAACCACACCTTTCGGAACCTTTACTGAACGATCTGCCAATTGAAGAGTACCACTAGTAGGTTTAAGATCTCCTATGCCCAACTGTGCGAAAACTGAATATGGCGTCAAATTAATACTTGCTCCCAAATCCAGCAATGCCTTCTCAAACTTATGATCCCCAACCAAACATGGAATCGTAAAACTGCCAGGGTCCTTCAACTTGGGCGGCAGCTTTCTCTGCAAAACAGCACTAACTTCTTCACTTAGACACACCTGCTCATGTTCTTTGAATTTCCTCTTGTGTGTGCACAATTCCTTCAAGAACTTGGCATACTTAGGAATTTGCTGAATAGCATCAAGCAAAGGAATGTTGATTTCCACTTTCTTAAACATCTCCAAAATTTCCTTCGCTTGCTCATCCTTATTCTGCTTCCATTGACGTTGAGGGAAAGGCAATGGAGCTCTTGGGATAGAGGAAGTAATCACGGCCTTCTTGCTAGCTCGCGTAGCATTGAGCCTTTCTTGTTTCTTTCTTTCCTCCTCTTCCTCATCCTTAATCTTAACTTTATCCCTCTTGTACTTTTCCTCTTGTTCGGGCTCTAAAATCTCAACTTCATCCTCATTTCCTGAATTATCATCTTTAGTGGTGCCCACTTTGTTGTCAATTACTTTCCCACTTCTCAAAGTAGTGATTGCTTCGGCCTTATCCTGAATTGGAGCACCCTTTACCACTCTGTCCAAAGTTAAAGTCACTTGTTCCAATTGGGCTTCCAAACTTGAAATAGCTTTAGCTGTGACATTCAACTGCTTCTCAGTTTTGTTCATGAATGACTTGGTATCATTAGACATCGAAGTTGTACTCTGAGCTAGTGCGGCAATCATGTCCTCCAAATAAGTACTTCGTTGCTCAACAGGGGACTGTACACTCGGTCTAACTTGAACTTTTTCAACCTCAAAACATGGCTCTCCTTGTGATGACCTAGCTCCTTGATTCGCCATCAGAACCTGCATCATTTTCTTAAGTTCAGACATCTCAGCTTCCATAGCTGATTTCTTTTCCACTCTTTTCCGTCTATTCCACTGTTGTGAATTCAACGCCAATGTATCAAAGAGTGTCCATGCTTCTTCAAAAGTCTTCTTTTTCAGTGCTCCTCCACATGTCATGTCCACCATATTACGATCTTGATCCAACAGACCCTCATAAAAGTACTCAATCTGCATCCATGGGGCAAATTATGGTGTGGACACGAAGTCAAAAGCTCTTGGTACCTTTCCCAACTCTCATGAAACACTCATCCTCTGATTGTGTAAACCCCAAGATTTGCTTCCTCACAATGGTAGTCTTGCTAACTGGATAGAACCTCAACAGAAACTTAGATGCCAGTTCTTCCCATGTTTTAATAGAAGCGACCTGCAAGGAAAACAACCAATGTTTAGCTTTATCTTTAGGAGAGAATGGAAATAACCTTAACTTCCTTTGATCATCGCTCAACCCCCTCAGCTTGCCAATCTCGCATATCGCATGAAATTCCTTAAGATGCACGTAGGGATCTTCTCCTTCTAAACCATGAAATGATGGAAGAAGTTTGATTGTCCCACTTGAAAGTTCAAAATCAGCTTCCACTTGAGAGTAAGCAATGCACGTTGGTTGAGCTAGAAGCGTTGGAGACGAATAATCACTCAAAGGTATTCTCATCTGAGAGGCATTCGGCTGTATGGTCTCCTCGACTTCCTCTTCTGATTTCTCTTCTTCGTATGCTTCTTCAAATTCACTCCCTCTCGGCGACACAAGAGTTGACCTTATCCTTAACGGTGTCCAATTGAGTCTCGGCCTGCCCTTGTACGCACTCAACACCTTTTGGCCTTCTGCACGTGAAAGGGGGGTGATCTTCGAATTCGACTCTTCCATTGTACCTTAGAAACAAGAGAAATCAGCAAGAACCAAAAATAAAAACAGAAAATAAAACCTAACTAAAATGACTTAACTAAAGTTAATTAAACTAGCAATCAACACAAATAACAATTCACCGGCAACGGCGCCAAAAACTTGTTGTATGTTTTCCTAAAACAAATTAAATACCCTTTTCTGAGCTCTAGGTTAACTCGCAAGTGCACGAATCGCGGAGTAGCAAAGCTTACAAATACGAGGTCGATCCCACAGGGAATTGTACTAGTGTTATGATCACTAACTTAATTAAATTCGATTAAATCAACTCTAACTCACACACACAAATGGGGAGTTTTGATTGGTTTTTGAGACTAGACAAACTAGCAGATAAATGACAAAACTTTAAAAGAACAACTGAATGAATTTGGATAAAACAATAATAAAGAAACACTAGGGGTCAGAATCCACCACTAGCATACCATTCACTCTACTATGGATATTAACAATCAATATATAAACATGTCAACAAAGTTCGTCTACTAAAAGGTTTGGCTAGTTACTTTTAGCAATTACTCCCCTTACTGTGCATAAACTAAGAGCTTCTTGGGCCTTCCTTAGCCAGTTAACTTGCATGTTCCCTAGTGCTAAGCTAAGGCAGCTGTTACCCATGCAAGAGTCATTACGATCTGTGAGAGTGACAAACACATAGCGCATAGCTCCAAATTAATGTACCCTATGTCATCTATGATCCCTTTTCTCATGAATATTATCTTAGGATATCCACTTGTTGCCTATTGAAACTATCATCCTTTCGAGCTTATTTAGTTTCACAACAAATATCTAGATGCATGCAACCTAAGGTGATCAGTCAAAGATGCGAAACAAATAGATTCAATTTAAACAGAGATCCAAGATTTGTCAACATGTAAATAATTAAAAATCAATAATCCATAGTGAGAGTAAGCAGCATCGCTAGGGCTTCATCCTAGCCCTAGCCCAATATTCAGCTACACATAATTAAATCAATAAACAAACAAAGCATAATTAAAACAATGAAAACAAAAATGAAGGGAAGAGAGATCAAGCCACGGATGACGAGGTGGAGGCGACTCCACCCTTGGACGGTGTGGCTGCAAGGTGGCGTGATGGCTGCTGCTCGGCTTGGCTCCACGGCAAGGCTGCTAAGGTGCTCGGCAAAGTGGTGGCAGCAAGAAGGTGGCGCGGCTAGGTGGTGGTGGCTGCGGCATGACTTCCTCCTCCTTCTTCAGTTCAGACCAAAAATAAAAGAAAACCAAGATAGTTGGCTGTAGCAGAAAAATAAAGAGAAGAGAAGGAGGTGATGGGGGCTGCGGCAAGAGAAGAAAAAGATGGTGGCTGCTAGGGTTTGCTTCAGAGAAATAAAAGAAAAAGAGAGAGAGAAGAGAAGGGTGTGCAGCAAGGAAGAAGAAGGCTAGCTAGGGTTTCTAAAAATTAAAGAGGAGAGAGCCCTCTCCTTGAGTTATAAAGATGTATTTATAGAGGAGAGTGGGGCTGAGATTTCTCTTTCTCTTCAATGTGGGATAAGTGCATTCCTTGCACACCAAGGCTTGTAATTTTAGGCCAAGCATGGGCCTTGGGCTGATTTGGGCTCTTTTTGGGCGTAACTCATTTTTCAGCTCGCGGAACTGCTGCGCTACCTCCACTAAAATGGCCATATCTTGAGCTAGAAAACTCGGAATCAAAATCCGTAAAATTCTCTGTGAAGCTAACATCCGTATCTTTCCAACCATATATGGCATGCTACCTGATTTATTCTGGAGAATTACAGAATTGCTGTCGAAATTGGTGCTCTATTTTCCAGGGTGTTGACTTCTTTTTTCAGCTAGGATTCCTTGGGAGGCAAGGACAAGAAAGTGCGGCAGCAGCTAGGGTTAGGAGAGCATTGGGCTTGTGGCAAGGGCTTTGGCTTTGGGCTTAAGTGACACAAGCCAGCCCCCTAGGGTTTAGTGCATGCGCATGGCTGCTAGTCTTGGGCTGGCGCATTGGGCTTCCTCTTGGGCTGGCGCATGCATGCATGCATGGCCCCTTCAGATTTCGGCATTGCATAGGTCCATAGCCCATTTGACTTGTTGACTTTGTCATAGTTGACCCTTGACCATTAACTTTGACTTCCCATTTTGCCCCTCATCTCCATTTGAATTTGAATTCATTTCTTGCCTCCATTTATTTCCATGGATGTCCACCACCTTCTAGAAGCTTCAGGAACCTTGACTTTGTAGAGTTGACTTTGACCAACATTTCCCAGTGCAACTAGGATTTCTTGTAAATAAGGGATTCTTTACCATTCCGACTTCCCGTAATGACCATATTGCCCCTGGGGTCTCCTAGTGTCATTAGGACTCATTTCCCTAGTAGGGTTAGGTTTCCTAGTTCAACCAGGATTTCTCATTTCTGGCTCCGCAATGATGGTTATGGACTTGATGTTTCCTAGTGTGACTAGGAATCCTCATTTGACTAGGATTTCTGCACTTTTCCTGGTTTGACCAGGATTTCACTCGTTTTCCTAGTTTGACTAGGAAACGTCTAAAAATGGTTCTTTTGGCTCCTTTTCTCTTCTTTGCTCATTTTATCCTATAAGAACAAAAGCAAACTAACAACACACAAAATATCGAGTTCTTGCACTCTGGGTTAGGGAGTTAGTATCATAAAGTAGTGTAAAATGAGCACTCAACAGTTGCCGGGGAATGATGTCTAATATCAATGAATTGGTTTAATTAGTCATTGAAATTAGGTTATATTAGCTAGATTTCAGTTTTGGTTAATTTTTAGTTTTTAATAAATGCCATGCCTTTATTTGCATTCTTTCTACTGATTGTGTGTTTTTCTCTTGATTAGGTGTGTTTATGAACCCTGAGCTTGTTGCAAGGTTGGAGAGGTTCAAAAAGGAGACTTTAGGTACATCACAAGCCAGCCCGCAACCTAGTGCATCAGATTCAAGTAGTGAAGAGACTGAGAGTGTCGACATGGCTGAGACAAATGAGATGATGCCACAGCCCTTGAGCCATTTTTCAGCACCTTCGCTGCCCACTCAACCATCTTGCATTCGGTATGCAACCATAGCCACTGATTTCGAAATCAAGAGTGGCTAGATTCACTTGTTGCCGAGCTACCATGGGCTGAATGGGGAGGATCCAATCCACTTTTTGAAGGCGTTTTCTGGGGTTTGTGAAGCCGCACAGTTGAGGGGTCTGAATGCCGATCAGTACCGTTTGAGGATGTTCCCTTTTTGCGCTTAAGGAAAAGGCAAAGAGGTGGTTGTATTCGCTGCCCAGTGGTTCCATTTCTACATGGGATGATCTTTTGAGCAAGTTCCTGAACAAGTTTTATTCCATTTCCAAGACAAATTCGATTCGGAAGGAGATCCTTGGATTTGTGCAGAAAGCGGATGAGCCATTCCATGAGACTTGGGACAGATTCAATGAGTTACTTACTAGCTGCCCATACCATAACCTATCTCCTTGGTATGTGATTTGTTGTTTTTATCAGGGATTATTGGAGAGAGATCAAGCCAAGGTGGATTCGGAATGTGGTGGTGCGTTTATGTCAAAGACGGAGGATGAGGCTACAGATTTGTTTGAGTCACTTTCTTTGAGTTCTCAACAATCGTTCGAGAGGAGGACCAAAGAGAGGGTTATATGAGGTAGCTGATGTGCCAAACACCATGGAGGGACAGATTTTGGAAATCAAGACTGTGGTGCAGAAGTTATCTTTGGCTCAAGAGAAGATGATGGGTATGCAAGAACAAGGAGGTGATGTGGAACACGTGAATCAGGTTGGGAATTATCCTAGGGTGCCATATGATCCATTTTCTAACACTTATAACCCTGAATGGAAGAACAACCCTAATTTCAGGTGGAGCAATAACAATGGACAGCAAGCTAGTGGGAGCACCAACAAGCCATATATGCACCCTAATTCCGAGAGGTCTAGTTTGGAGGACAAGATTGCTCAGATTGCTCAAAGCACCACTTCCATTGCTCAGAGTACCAATGCCTTCATGAACCGTACCGAGTAGCAGATGCAAGCCAATTCGAAGGCCATTGCACATTTGGAGAGTCAAATGGGTCAGATTGCCACTACTTTGGGTCAGAGAGAGAAGGGGAAATTGCCAAGCCAGCCCATCGTCAACCCGAAGAATGAGGAGCATGTAAATGCTATTTTGAGGACTACTCCAAGAAAGAGAGTTAGAGTGGTCAAGACTAAGGAGGTGATTAAGATCATGGATAGTGATGAGTGTGCATTTTGCATCACTTTATGATACTAATTCCTTAACCTAGAGTGTTAGAACTCGATATTTTGTGTTTCTTGTCTTGTTTTTGTGTTTTCAGGTCAAATGAAGCAGAAATGAGAAAAAGAAGCAAATGGAGCCATTTTGGGACATTTCCTGGTCAAACCAGAAAAACGAGTGAAATCCTGGTCAAACCAGGAAAACTGCAGAAATCCTAGTCGAATGAGGATTCCTATTCACACTAGGAAACATCAAGTTCAGAACCATTATTGCGGAGCCAGAAATGTGAAATCCTGATTCGAACAGGAAATCCTGGTTGAACTAGCAAACCTGACCCAACTAGGGAAAGGAGTCCTAATGACACTAGGAGACCCCAGGGGCAATATGGTCATTACGAGAAGTCGAAATGGATAAGGAATCTCTCATTTTCAAGGAATCCTAGTTGCACCAGGAAATGTTGGTCAAAGTCAAGGTTCCAGAAGCTTCCAGAAGGTGGTGGACATCCATGGAAATGAATGGAGGGAAGAAATGAATTTGAATTCAAATGGAAATGAGGGGCAAAATGGGAAGTCAAAAGTGGAGGGCCCATGGGCCCTAGGGATGCCGAACCAAGATGGGCCATGCATGCACATGCTTGGGCCCAAAAACTAGCAGCCCAAAGACCATGCGCAAGGAGGAAGATGGCAGCCCATGCATGCGCATGCATGCCATGCAAACCCTAGCAGCCATATAGCCCATGCGCAAGCCCAAGATGCAAGCTCAATGTGGAAGCCCATGGAGTGAAATCCTAGCCCATCTTGTGCAAGCCACTTCAGCCCATCACATGTGAGCCCAAAAGCACATCAAGGTCCAAGACCAGCAGCCCATGCGCAAGGGAGGGGGCCCTAGCTGACTTGCATGCGCCACTTAAGCCCAAGAGGACAAGCCTTGCCGCAAGCCCATTGCACCTTAACCCTAGCTGATGCCGCAAGCTACAAGGAAACCTAGCAGCCGCAAGTTTTCTCTTCCTTGCCTCTCAAGGATTGCACCTCTATAAATATAACATGTACTTCAGAACCCTAGACACTTCTACCTCCTGCTAGTTTAATTTTCAGTTTTAGGTTTTTATTTTCAGAAGTTAGAGAGAGAGAGAGCCGAATTCAGAGGGTTCTAGAGAGAGAAGGTGGCGTGACAAGTGAGAGAGAGAAGGACCAGCCTGCTGCCGCAAGCCCTAGCTCACCTTGCCGTTAGTTCCTCCTGCTTGCTAGGTGCCTCCTTCCTCTCTCCTTGCCGCAGCCACCCTAGTGTTTGCTTCTCTGATTTTGTTTCTTTTTCCTTCTAGTTTTCTATTTTATTGTTGGTTTATGCTACTGAAGTTAATTAGTTTATGATTCTGAATTTATTTAATGCATGGTTCTGATTTCATTTAATTTATGCAATTTAATTTAGTTGCTTAGTTTGTGCCTTTAATTTTGCATTTCTGATTTTAATTGTCAAGCATGAATTAGGATTTCATTATCGTTGGTTTCTGTTTTTATTTATTTTATTTAAGTATGTAGGTTAGTTATTCTATCTTGCATGTTAGTTGTAGGTTGATTAATGGATTCGTATGCTTTAACAAATCGTTTATCCGTCTCTTGGTCTGTTAGTTTGATGTTTGCGCGTATTAAATTTCCACTATCTATTAAAACCCCCGTCACTAGTTGTTTGCATCCTTTGACTGGCCACCTTAGGGTAATTGCATCTAGTTTATCTGTTAGGTTTAGCTGTGAAATAGTCAAAGACACTAAACCACAAGTAACAAGGGAATAAGGGATTATTCTTGGTAGTGGGGTTGGGCGACCTCTATAAGGAAATAGTCAAAGCTTATATGTTGTGCATGTTTGACGTTCTCATAAAACTTAATGACTCCTGCATGGGTAACAGCTGCCTTAGCTTGAACTAGGGAACATGTAGGTTAACTGGCTAAGGAAGGCCCAAGAAGCTCTTAGTTTATGCATTAGGAGAACAATGGCGAGAAAGTAACTAGCCAAACCTTTTTAGCTGTCAAACTTTAATATGTTGTGTTCAAATTAACTGTCATTAGCCTTGGATGGTTATTGCATGCTTATCTGATTTGAAACCGAAAACTTAACATTGCAAGATAGAATAAAGGGTGTGTGCGTGTGGTGATGTGTGCGTGTGTTCCATCTTTCCAAAACCCCCCATTTAGTTATTCTAGTGATTAATTGCATTGATTTATTGTATATTAACCATTCCCTGTGGGATCGACCTCGTGCTTGTACGCTTTGCTACTGATGCGATTCGTGCACTTGCGAGTAAACTTTGAATGAGATAATTGTTTATTTTGTTCTAAGAAAACACATCAACAGATAGTGAAGAAGAGGAGGATCCGGAAATGATTAAAGAGAAAGATAACACGCGTGTGATTCCCCTCATTCCGGACATCGACATCACTAAGTTTCCAGCAACCATGAGGGAGTTGAAGTCTATTGAGAAGAAGGTTGAGGAGCAAGGGCATAGTCACACCGTTCCTAGGGAGATTTGTGGTTATCTCTTTGCATCTTTTCCAAGCAAGAAGAGGGATCTGGGCTCGTTGGTCATACCATGCAGCATAGGGGAGTATGAGATCGCCAATGCCTTAATTGACAATGGCTCAGCTATCAATGTCATGCCGCTGGTGGTGTTCAAGAGGCTTGGATTTGTGGAGGCTGATTTGCAACCGTTCGATTTGAACATTCGCTTCGCCAACTCTTCAGTGGAGAAAGCCCGTGGTATGCTTGTGGATGTTTTGGTTAAATGTCGTAAATTACTAATTCCCTCTGATTTCATAGTGCTAGATGTGCCGAGACTTCCGGGCGACGTTTCGATTATTCTTGGGAGACCATTTTTGTGCACCTCTAACATGGAGTACAAGGCGATGGAGAGTACCATGAAGATTCGGCACTACACCAAGCAAGAGGTGTATTGTCTCACTTCCGAGATGCCACAAAGCGAGGAGATCACTTTTTATGGAGAGGAGAAGTCAGAAATGGAGAGCTTCTTCAGTGCGTTCTTAGGGAGTGCTGAGAGTAGCAGTGGCAAGAAGAAGAGGAAAGGACGCAAGTAAAGGAGAAGGCAATGTCAGGCTGAAGACAGAAAAACAAGCGCTTATTGGGAGGCAACCCAAGTTTTTGTTTCGAATAATGGAGGAGGAGTCATCGAGGACCAAGGAGGCCGCGCCTACCCTTGGAGTGTCCACGCTTGCGTACGGAAGTAAACAGTTTCTTTATTTCGCTTCATAAGACAATTTTTCATTTTGGTGTGTTTATTTGGTTTTGGATATTTGCAATTTCCCGTTTCGCTTAATTTGATCATTCTTGCATTTATTTCATATACATTGAGGGCAATGTATCATTTAAGTGTGGGGGGAAGGGCAATTGTCATTTGTTTGTGTTTTTAGGTTAGAACAAGTGTTTAGGGTGTTTTAAGTGTTTTTGAGTGTTTAAAAAAAAAAAAAAAATTTCGTTTTTAGTGTTTTTAGGTTAGGAAAGAACTTTTTCTTTTGTTTTTAAACTTAGGGTGTCAAAACCCACATCAAAATGCACGTTTTCATTAGATCTCATTCACCTTAGTGATGGATGTGATTCTTTAGAAGTGTGCGACATTGTTTTAAAAACAAAAAGTTTTTGAGTCATTTTGGTTGTTTCAGGTTGTTTTGAGTCCACAACTAATTGATTTGAGTGTGCATAATTGTTATGAGCATGTTTTAGTATTGTGTGTATATTGGGTGTTCTTTCCATTCTAATAGTGTTCTATAACATATCTTGCAATTCTATGTCATTTGGCCTTGTTGATATGAATTTAGGTTGTGATTAGCATTACTAATGATTATATGCATAATAGAGTAGACTTGCATGACCTAAGTGAGCTTTTGAGCCCTGTTCTTCAATTCTTGAGTGTTGCGCGCCACTCTGATTCTATCATTGTCATATAAGTCGTTGTTTTGATCTCATTGTCTTTCATTTGGTCATTTGCTTGGAATATGCATAATCTTGAATCAATGAGCTTGAACTTTTTTCTTGTGTACACAAAGCATGTCGTATTTGCATAACTCTTGAGAAATGAATTTAGGCCCTGTTTGTGTACCCTAGAGCCTGAAAGCCTACCCATTACATGTTTTATCCTTAGTTACCCATTTTGAGCCTTTTAAGCCATTTTCTTTGTTACCCCATACCAAACCCTAAGTTTGGGGGTGTTACACCCCTTTTACTCGTTTTACCCTTTTTATGGTATTGCAAGTTGTTTACATGTTGATTGAGGTGAAAAAGAAGTGAAAATGCATAGCTTATACAAAAATGTGTCATAAAAGTATGTGTGTCGTGCCCAAAGAAAAGAAAAAGAAAAGAAATCAAAGAAAAGAGATGGGACGGTTTCAAAAGAAAAAAAAAATGAGCAAAACGAGTTCAAATTAAGCTATGAAGTGCAAAGAAGCAAAGTGTACCTCAGAATGTTCTAGTAATACTTGCAATTCCATGAATTTAGCCCTTTTGTGTTTCCTTTTCATTTCAATACCCTATCCTAGCCTAAGCCTTCATTATAACCCTATTAAAAGCCCTAGCTGATCTCAAGAGATGTGTATTATACTTATGTGAAGTCTATTTGAGAAAAGAGCCTATGGTCATTGATTCTATTTCAAGCAGTTGGATTCCTTTCATGAGATCAGTATTCTTTCTAAAATGTGCCTTTATTTCATGTACATATGTGAGCTAATTGTTTTTGTTACATATTTGCTCTCACATATACTTGTGAGTGCACATATAAACCCAATTCTTGAGTGTTTATCATTGAGAGTATGCCATAGTGAGGATTGAAGTTGAATTGGTTATGTATGTATTGATTTAGTCTTGTTTGTCTAATACTTGGATTTGTGTCAAGGATGGCCTATATGACAATAGAGGAGCGAGGTATGTTATTTGAAATGTTATTAGAATTTGGAGTAAAAAATGTCATCATCCAACTTAGCAAAGCAATAAAAAACTCAAAACATAATAATAAAGAAAAAAGATCTAACTTCCATTATAATAATTAAATCCACAATGAAAGCAAGAAAAAACTAATTAACTAAAGAAAAAGAAGAAAATCAAAAGAAAAACAAAGAACATCACAAGAGGGCGACAGCGGCACAAGAGAGAAGAAAAGGAGAGACATAGCAGCAAGGAGGCTCACGGCAAAGGTGAGCTAGGGCTACGACACATGGTCTCTCATTCTCCCTCAAGTGGCGCCACCCTCTCACTCTCTCTCCCAATTCGGCTGCTCTCTCTTTTTTGAATTGTCTGACCTAATGAAATCCTCTTGAATTGTGAGAGAATGAGATATATTTATAGAGGTGGGGTGAGGAGAGGTTTTGTTGATTTTCCAATGTGGGATAAGTGAATTTCTTGCTCCTTAAGACTTCTAATTTTCGGCCAAAAGTGGGCCTTGGGCTGATTTGGGCTCTTTTTGGGCCTAACTTCTTTTCAGCTCGCTGAACTGCTGCGTTACCTCCACTAAAATGGCCATAACTTGAGCTAGAAAACTCGGAATCGAAATCCGTAAAATTCCCTGCGAAGCTAACATCCGTATCTTTCCAACCATATATGGCATGCTACCTGATTCGTTCTGGAGAATTACAGAATTGCTGTCGAAATTGGTGCTCTATTTTCCAGGGTTTTGACTTCCTTGCAAGATAAGGACTCCTTGTGTGTCGACTTGGGCTAGAGTTTCAATTAAAAGAACATGGGCTGGCTGCAACAACCAAGTGGCGTGATGGGCTTTAGGGATGCATGGCTGTATGACTTGGGCTCTAAGGTTGGCGCATGTGGGCTGAATGGGCTGCCAGCAAGCGAATGATGTGTTGGGCTGCCACCTCACCATCCTTGTGCATTTCGACTTCACCTAGGCTCAAAGCCCAATTGTCTTCGTGGCATAGTTGGCTCTTGACCATTGACTTTGACTTCCAATTTCGCCCCTCATTTCCCCTTGGATTCGAATTCATTTCTTGCCTCCATTTGATTCCATGGATGTCTACCACCTTCTAGAAGCTTTTGGAACCTTGACTTGATAGAGTTGACTTTGACCAACCTTTCCTAGTCCCACTAGGATTCCTAGTAGATGTAGGATTCCTTATCCATTTCAACTTCTCATAATGACCATATTGCCCCTAGTGATTCCTAGTCTCATTAGGACTCCATTCCCTAGTAGGGTTAGGTTTCCAAGTTCAACCAGGAATTCCTGCTCCAATTAGGATTTCTCATTTATGGCTTGACAATGATGGTTCTGGGCTTGATGTTTCCTTTTGTGACTAGGAATCCTCATTTGACTAGGATTTCTGCTCGTTTCCTAGTTTGACCAGGAAATGTCCCAAAACGGCTCCATTTGTTCCTATTTTCTATTTTTGTTTCGTTTGACCTAAAAACACAAAAACAAGACAAATGACACAAAAGTATCAAGTTCTAACACTCTAGGTTAGAGAGTTAGTATCATACAATAATGTAAAATGAACAGTCATCAACCTACAACTAACATGCAAGATAAAATAATAAACTACATAATTAAAATATAAAAGAAAATCTGAAATACATAAATAAATTTTCAATCCATAATTAAAACCAAATCAGAAACACAAAACTAAAAGAAAATAAGAATTCTAGAAAAAAAGAAAATTGAAAACCAAAGGAAACATCACTAGGGTGGCTGCGGCAAGAAGAGGAGCTGGAGGAACCCACGGCAAGGTGAGCTAGGGCTTGCAGCACAAGGCTGGACTCCTTCTCTCTCTAGCTTCCACGCCAATCAGCCTCTCTCTTCTCTCTCTAGCTTTCGGCCTTTCTCTTTCTCTCTGAAATTCTGAAAGCACTCCATTGCCTTGTACTCCATGTTAGAGGTGCACAAGAATGGCCTCCCATGAAGGATAGACACGTCACCAGGAAGTCTCAGAACATCTAGCACTATGAAATCAGAGGGAATTAGTAATTACAACATCTAACCAAAACGTCAACAAGTATACAAAGGGTTCTTTCGACCAAAGAGTTGGCGAAGCGAATGTTCGACTCAAATGCGTGCAAATCGGCTTCCACAAACCCAAGCTTTTTGAACATCACCAGCGACATGACATTGATAGCTGAGCCATTGTCAATTAAGGCCTTCACAATCTGATACTCCCCTATGATGCACAGTATGACCAACGAGCTCGGATATCTCTTCTTGATCGGATAAGTTCCAAAGAGAACACCACAAACCTCCCTAGGAACGTTGTGACTTTGCCCTTGCTTCTCAACCTTCTTCTCAATTGACTTCAATAACTCATGGTTGCTGGAAACTTGGTGACATCGATGTCCGGAATGAGGGGAATCACGCGCGTATCCATGTATTCTTCTGTCATGATCAGATCCTCCTCTTCCTTACTTTCCATGATCTCAATCACCTCCTTAGTCTTGATTACTCTCACCCTTTTTCTTGGAGTTGTCTTTAGAATGGCATTCACATGCTCTTCATTCTTTGGGTTGACGACGGGCTGACTAGGTAACTTCCCCTTCTCTCTTTGACCCAAAGTAGTAGCAATCTGACCCACTTTTCTAAGTTTGCAATAGCCTTCGAGTAGGCTTGTATATGCTGCTCGGTTCGAGTCATAAAGGCATTGGTGCTTTGAGCTAGGGAAGTGGTGCTTTGAGCAATCTGAGCAATCTTCTCCTCCAAGCTAGACCTCTCGGCATTAGGGTGCACATAAGGCTTATTGTTGCTCCCACTAGCTTGTTGTCCATTAGTGTTGCTCCACCTAAAATTGGGGTTGTTCTTCCATTCAGGGTTGTAACTGTTGGAATAAGGATCGTATGGCACCCTAGGATAGCTCCCAACTTGATTCACTTGCTCCACGTCATTCCCTTATGCTTGCACACCCATCAATTTCTCTTGAGCCAATGACAACTTCTGCACCATAGTCATGATTGCTGAAATGATTTCAGCAATCTGTCCCTCCATGGTGTTTGGCGCGTCAGCTACCTCATATAACCCTCTCTTTTATTTATAATATAGTGTTTTCTTTTCTGAATTTGTTTATGATTAGTTAGTTGATTTATCTTGCATGTTGAGTTGCAAGTTGAATTTTCAGATATGTCATGATTTTACAAATCGTTTATCCGTCTCTTGGTGAATTGATTTGATATTTGCACTTATCAAAATCTATTTATCTATTTGAATTTGTATGCTAGGTTGTATGCACTCTTTGATTGGCCACTTTAGGGTAATTGCATCTAGTCGATTTATTAGATTTAGTTATGAAATAGTCAAAGACACTAAATCACAAGTAACGAAGGAATAAGAGATTATTCTTGATAATAGATTCATAGGACCTCTACAAGGAAATAGTCAAAGCTTGTTGGTTGTACGTGTTTGATGTTCTCACTGATCTTAAACACTCTTGCATGGGTAACAGCTGCCTTGGCATATTACTAAGGAACATATAAGTTAACTAATTAGGGGAGGCCTAAGAAGCTCTTAATTATGTCTTAGGGGAACAATTACGAGAAAGTAACTAGCCAAACCTTTTTAGCAGTCAAACTTTGATTTGTTGTGTTTGAATCAATTTGCTTTTAGCCTTGGATGGTTGAATTGTGCATATTTGGACTGGAAACCGAAAGCTCAACATTGCAAGATAATCATGTGTGTGCGTGTGTGTGTTTGTGTGTTTGATGGTGTGTGTGAGTTTCATAACCAACAAACCCCTATATCCGTGTGTGTGTGTTTAGTGATTCTATTTGGTAAGTTGAATTGCTTTGATGTGTATTTGCCTATTCCTCGTCGGAACAACCTCATACTTATACGCTATGCTTACATGAGCGATTTGTATATTTGTGAGCTATTGTTGTTGTTTTCTTAGAGCAAATTAATTAACACAAATACTTACCAAAGCTTTAAGTTTACTTGCAAGTGCACGAATCACATGATAGCAAAGGGTGCAAAGTACGAGGTCGATCCCATAGAGAATGGGTTTAGTATCAATAAACCAACTCAACTTGACATATTAGAAATACTACTGATAGGGGGGTTTGTGGAGATGAAACACACATACACACAAAACACGGCATTGTTAAGAATTCAGAATCCACTACATATTATAAGATTACAACTATTATGGTGACATGCAATTGAAAGTGAACACATACAATAAAGTTTGCCAGTCGGAAGGCCTTGATTATCGGACACTCGCCTAACTATTGTTTTCCTTATTCATAGATTAAGAGCTTGATTATCGCAACTTAACCTAGTTAACTCACATGTTCCTAGGAAGTTTGATTATCGTCTACCTAAGTTGTTAACCATGCAAGAGTCATTAAGATTATATGAAAACGACAAACACATAGAGCATGATAGTATCTTGATTATCGATCTAGATGACATTTATGAAACCTATTTATCAAAGATAAGTTCTTAGGATACCTCCTTGTTACCTACTGAATTGTTTAGCTTGATTATTACCTTTCAATTTCATAATAATTACTAGATGCAAACAACTCTATGGTAGCTAGTCAAAGAGTGCAAACAAATAGAATCAATTAAAACAGACAATAGGAATTTATCGCATGCAAACATCACATTAAATCACATGGCTTCATTTCATCAACCATAAATCAACATTGATCAAATAATAAGAGCTTCATCATCATCTTAACAATGCAAAGCTAAAATCAAAACATAATAAAGAAAATAAAAGAACCAACTTTCATTAAATAATCAAACAGTGAATCCATAATGAAAGAAGAATAGACTAATTAACTAAAGAAAACAAAAGAAATCAAAAGAAGAAGAAAAGAAGAAACAAGGAAAAACCCAAGGAAGATGCGGCTAGGGCAGCAAGAAGGCTTGCTGCCCCCTCCTCCTCCTTGTTCCAACTTCTCTCTCTCTCTCTCTCCCTCTAACTTTCAGAAAATAAAAAGGTGTAAGGTGTAGAAGATATATGATCTGTGAGGGAGTGAGGGTCTTATATAGTAGTGAGGAGGTGGAGAGGTTTTGCTGATTTTCCAATGTGGGATAAGTGCATTCCTTGCTCCTTAAGGCTTCTAATTTTCGGCCAAAAGTGGGCCTTGGGCTGATTTGGGCTCTTTTTGGGCTTAACTTTCTTTTCAGCTCGCGGAACTGCTGCGCTACCTCCACTAAAATGACCATATCTTGCGCTAGAAAACTCGGAATCGAAATCCGTAAAATTCCCTGCGAAGCTAACATCCGTAGCTTTCCAACCATATATGGTATGCTATCAGATTCGATCTGTAGAGGTACAGAATCACTGTCGAAATTCATGTTCAATTTTCCAGGGTTTTGACTTCTTCTTCAACTAGGATTCCTTGTAATCTTTGACTGAATCTTGTGAGATTTTCCTTGAGCATGAAGGATTCCTTGCTTGGGCCTTGGATCAGCTGTAGGTGCGGCATAGGCTTGCGCTCTTTGAATCTTGGAATAACACAACTTGGGCTTCCTCCAATTGGGCTTGCAATAGGCGCATGGCCTTTGTCCTCTTGGGCTAGGGTTGTGTGCATGGCCCATAGTGCATGGGCTGCATGTGTGGTCCATGTCATGTGATGATGTGGCACAGTTGATCATTGATGAGTGTGCGTTTTGCATCACTTTATGATACTAATTCCTTAACCTAGAGTGTTAGAACTCGATATTTTGTGTTTCTTGTCTTCTTTTTGTATTTTCAGGTCAAATGAAGCAGAAATGAGAAAAAGAAGCAAATGGAGCCATTTTGGGACATTTCCTGGTCAAACTAGGAAAACGAGTGAAATCCTGGTCAAACCAGGAAAAGTGCAGAAATCCTAGTCAAATGAGGATTCCTAGTCACACTAGGAAACATCAAGTCCATAACCATCATTGCGGAGCCAGAAATGAGAAATCCTGATTCGAACAGGAAATCCTGGTTGAACTAGGAAACCTAACCCAACTAGGGAAAGGAGTCCTAATGACACTAGGAGACCCCAGGGGCAATATGGTCATTACGAGAAGTCGAAATGGATAAGGAATC